>JBBHKE010001357.1:0-32998 GCA_037447655.1 Zygnema cylindricum | reverse complement strand
TTTGTTGGTCTCGGACCGATATATCGGTACCTCTGACCGTTCGATAACCGATAACTATCGGTATCGGTGTTATCGCGATAAGTTTTTTACCGATACACAACACTAGCTATTAGCGATTACAAATAACTAGTGTAATAAAACAAATAGTGTTATTAACTCTAGTTCGGGTTAAAGGCCCTTCGCCATAAAATTTGTTACTGTAATTTATTCACCGACGCTAATTTGAGTACACTTTCCCCATGGTGTACCCGGTATATCCTGTGTTCACATTGAGCATGTGAGAACAGGTTAGCGTGATTTCCCTTCGTCTTTATCACTGAGAATCAAATCCGAGTGCGATTTTTCGTGTCGACGCACTCACTTTCGCGTGTCGACGCCTTTCTTTGGTACGTTTTCTGAACCAGATAACCAGCAATTTTAGTACGAAATGTCACATACTGTATAAACTTAGGGTATATCCCCATATACTTGTAACTTAGCGAACTTACTTAGTATTTTAGCGCGGATCCGCCGGACCCGGTTTTCAAGTGTCCCTATGTCTGTAAGGACGAAATCGTAACTTACGCTTGTGACGATTGTATACGTTGACAATACATGTGACGGTTGTCAACATCTACAATCTGTAGTCGCACGTTATTTTTTGGAACTGGTTGTGACGTCGCATGTCTTACCGTGACATTGTAGACGTACCGCCTTCCACCCTGTGCCGTTTCACGGTTGAAGACGAGGCGCTTTGCCTTTGCGTCTCCTATCCGTTCGACGTGAAATGGCATCGGAATTTGAAGACCCCTGCAAAAAATAAATTTGTACTGGACGAAAACGGACAAATCCAAACAAATTGTGTACTTTTCTTCTTGTATTCGAACGCAAACGCACAAAACATAGCAAATTCTGAACTTTTCTTTGTCCTTGGAAATCGTATTAAATTTTTCGAAAATTACGCCACGTGCGAATATATGTTCCTATTTTTTATCAGAAATACCTAGTTTTAAAACACATCGCGCATGTGTTTTAAACGTAAGGTTGAAGATGGCGTTTTTTGTCGTGGAAGTGGGTCGAAACACACAAGACGACAATTTTTCATACATCTTAAATTCGAGGATGACGCAAATTGTACTCTACAAATTTGCGACTCCTTCGTACGGTTGCAACTTAGGCAGTACGTCGCTAAGTTTTATAGGAAAACGACAGAAAAAAACCCTGACTTATGCACATGGGGACATACCCTTAGGGTATGGTTACATCAAGAGGTCTTTGTAATAGTACGGACAACAAAATTTATGTATTACAGAGGCCTCGGTTACATCCTGTATCACCTCTAAATAAGTTTTTACATACGTGTTCTGATATGAGTGGCTCCACGTAAGTTGACGGTCAAAACCTCTAAAATCGTCAAAGATTTGTAAACCGACAATTTTCGTATGGAAATCCGTACTTGCGTATTAGCGTACGTGTACTTCACAAGTGTACCGTGTCAATGTACCTCAGAGATCTCCTTCACTCTGCTGACTTTCAGGAAAAAGCCGTATTTCTTTTCGGCAAAGATTTTACGGTCACCTTGTCCGAAGGCACGTGACTTTGGGGACGTGTGAAAATTATCATTTTTCATCGACGTACCTGTTTACCGTCCAGGTGTAGCGATTTGACTGGTTATGTATTGGTGAAATCACCTCCGCGAGGTGGGTTCACCAATACAGAGGCGTATGGAGCGATTGCTTCGCAGATGAAGACTAAAATGTAATTGGACGGTCGATGTCTTCTCACGGATGCTTGGAGAATCGTAATCTTAGGGTGCGTCTCCATGTACTTGAAACTTTGAGAATTTACTTTGTTTTTTAGCGCAGATCCGGCGGACGCGGATTTCGGGTGTCCCTACGTGTACCAAACGAAGTTGTCACTTAAGGGCGTGACGATTGTATACGTCGACAATGCCCGTGACGGCTGTTGACAGTGTACAATCTGTGATGACGCACGTTATTTTTTGTAATTGCTTGTGACGTCGCATGACTTTTCGTGACATTGTAGACGTACCGCCATCTAGTCTGTGCCGTTTCACAGTTGAAGAAGATGCAATTTGCCTTTGCTTCTCTTGTCCACTCGAAGTGAAATGGCATCAGATCTTGAGACCCTTAGCGAAATAAAATCCATACCATGCGCAAACGGACAAAACCAAACAAATTGTGTACTTTGCTTTGTCGTACCTGAACGCAAAGGGACAAAACATAGCGGATCGTGCACTTTTCGTCGTTGCTTGAATTCTTTTGAAATTTCTTGAAAATTTCTTACACATGCGACTACGTGTTTCTATTTGTTTTTCGAAAATTCTTTGTTTTAAAACACATCTTCCCTGTGTTTTAAATAAAAGTTTGAAGATGACGTTTTTTGGCATGGTCGTGGGTCGAAGAACACAAAACGACAACATGTAGTACATCTTAAATTTGATGATGACACAAAATGTACTTCTCATTTTTTGTATTTTTTGGTACGGTTGAGACTTACGCCGTACGGCTCTAAGTTTTACAAGAAAACGACAGAAATAAACCCTTACTTAGGCACATGGAGACGCACCCTTATTTTCTCTAATGTTGTTTTCAAAAAACTCACGAAAATATAGTACGGCATGGTACGGGAAAGTACAAAATTCTGTATTACACCTCACGATCGTCAGATGTAACCATAGTTCAAAAGTAGGCGTTTTTTGGTAGGCCTTTTGTAGGCCGCCTTTATCGTAAGTTGTGTTGCGGGCTTTCCATGTGATCTTCTTAGATCGCTACTTTCATCAGCGACCGTCCGATCGTCCGAATCTGACGATAGTCCTATCGTAAGGTGTGTTATGGGCTTTTCATGTGATCTTCTTAGATCGTTACTTTCATCAACGACCGTCAGATTGTCCAAATCTGACGGTTTAAATAAAAAATCGCTCAAAACTCACAGAAAAAGATTTTTTTGTCCGATTTTTTTTTCAAATTTAGACATGACGTTTAATTCTCTATCGATCCATGTGCAACTCAACCCTGTTACTATTTTATTTCATTTTGCGGCCAATACAATATGGGTCTTAAGGCCATATTGTATGTTTTGCATACAATAGGCATATTGTATGGGCGTACGGTCACCTACTTTTGAACTACATCATGTAACCATACCCTAAGAGGTTAAATAATTTGTTCAATATGATCCCTTACATTGTACTGTGTCGCATATATAGCCTGGCATGAGATCTATTCTGACAGCTCCAATTTGCAACACGGGATGCCGGCAGCGTGGTGCCGGCGCTGTGTTTTCCACCGTTGCTGGGATGCATCCGACGGTGCACAATTCCTGCACAGACAGGTGACAGACGATCATATCTCAAATGATTGTCCGGAAGCTCCTCTTACAAAACGGTCTTTAGTGCCGGCTTCGGCTTCGGTTACGATCCCGCTGTTGATCTGTCCCTGAAGTGCAAGTTGCCGGCGACACGTGACGGAAATTTGTCTCGAAACATCCAGCCCTCGTTTTCGAAGTATAAAGTGCTCTCAGAATGCCTCAGAGAAGAAAAGTGAAGGTCGGGTAATAAAAGAGCGTGACAACCCCAACCGAGAGATATAGCCTTTGCCAAGGAAGAGAGTGATACAAAAGTCAGTTCAGGAGAAAAAAAAAAAAAGCATGACGAGCAAGGACAGCAACTCATCCGAGCTGCCACGTGTCGCCCCGCTCCCCCCCTCCCTCCGGCGCGGCGCGTGGAGTCCTTCCGAGGACGCGGAGCTGCGGCTTGCGGGTGGCGCGGGCGGGGCGCGCGGCAGTGGGGCGCGGGTGGCGGCGGCGCTGGGGGGGGCGGCGGAGCGCGAAAGAGCTGCCGCATGCGGTGGCGCAACTACCTGCGGCCGGAGCTGACGCACGCGCCCTTCACTGCGCGAGCGCCGCGCCATCGTGCTCGGAGTGGCGCAGCGGGGGAGGCGCTGGGCAGCCATCAGCCGGGGGCTCAGGGGGGAGGACCGACAACGCGGTCAAGAACTACTGGAACGGCAGCCTCAAGAGGAAGTACCAAGGAGCTGCTCGCGCAATACTTAAAGGTGAGCAGGCAAAAAATTTCCCGTTGTCTCTCTCTCTCACTTCCATCTCTCTCCCTTTCCCTCCTCTTCCTCTCTCTCCTCTCTCTCTCTCTCTCTCTCTTCTCTTCTCTCTCTCTCTCTCTCTCTCTCTCTCTCTCTCTCTCTCCCTCTCTCTCTCTCTCTCTCTCTCTCTCTCTCTCTCTCTCTCTCTCTCTCTCTCTCTCTCTCTCTCTCTCCTCTCTCTCCTCTCTCTCTCTCTCTCTCTCTCTCTCTCTCTCCTCTCTCTCTCTCTCTCTCTCTCTCTCTCTCTCTCTCTCTCTCTCCTCTCTAATTTTCCTTTTCCTTTTCTGCCTTCTGACCCAACACAGTTCAAGGTCCATCAGACGTGACACCCCACTCTAACTGTTGTCCTTTGCCGCCATTTTCCTTCAGGAGGATCCAGCATGTCTCTCCAAAATAGGCGAGGAGGTGGAGACAGCTTCCATAGGCAACAGTGAGGACTCTTTCTCCGGGGAAGTGACCGCCATATCCTCCCCTGACTGCTCCCCGGAAGCCATGGACGCCATGGCTGCCCAGAGTGCTCCCTTGAAAACTTCTGGAACCTTGAAAGACTCTTCCATGGACTTCACTCTCGAGGAGCTTCTCTTCTCTCCCACTCTCCCAACCATGGCTGTTAGAAAGCCTCCTCCTCCCCTGACCTCTCCTCCTCCTCCTCCCCGATCTCTTTCCCCTCTTTTTGCCTCCTCCTCCTCCCTCCCATTCCCCTCCTCCTCGTTTCCCTCCTTCAGCGCTGTCCCCTCCTCATCCAATAATTGCTATCGAGGCTTTGAGGACACCACGGGAAATGTGGCCTTAACAAAAGTAGAAAATATTCCTTCCTCTCCTTCTCCGTCTTCCCAACCTTGCCTCGGCACTTTGGAAGCTCTCCTCCGCATCCAAATGGCTGATGACGTCGCCACTGCCACGTCATCCAATGCTGTCATGCCAGGCTTTCCGCCACCTGGCATGACAGCATTGGAAATTCTTTCCAATGAGCTTCTTTACCTGCTACGTGGCGCCTATGTGGAGGAAGGATTCCAGCTCCCTGGAAGCCTTCAAAGTAACCCGAGGCGGGAAAATCCCTGCACTGGATTCGACCAATTAGAGAGGTTGTATAATTCCTCAAATTGGGGGGAATACACTCAAGATATTCCCTCTTCTGTGATTGGAGAATTAGCGGTGGAACCTTCCCAGAACCTTTCTATGCCTTCACTACTTTCTCATCCTCCACAAGATATGGATAAGTCTTTGGATTTTTTTCTTCCAAATATCCATAGCTCTCACATTTCTTCATCTGTTCGACCAACTCAGGGATTAGATCCTTCAGAAATAGACCTCTTACAGAGAATTTTGAAACTCGACGCCCGAGAAAAAGAATATGAGGAAAAATCTTCCTTGGAAGAACCTTTCTTTCCTAACGTTGTTATTCGAAAAAACCCAATTTCAGTCGACATGTCTTCCATCTTCTGCTAATGTGTTTTTTTCGTCATAGACTTCCTCATTTCGCCCTATGTACCATACAATCTCTAAATGCTACTTTTTATATATCTTTCTGGGCTAAGAATGAGGTGTTTCTTCAAATGCATAAGTTACTACATGCTCATGAGACAAAACAGTTGTCACCTTTTTTTTATTTTAGGGCCCTCAAAAAAGAGAGATGGTTGTTTTTACGCAGTGCTTTGTCTGTTTATAACATAAAAGATATATGAAATTTAGTCTTCAGTTAGGTTTTTAGCGTATGATTGAAAAGAATCACAGTAAAGTGACTTCGACTTTTCAGGATCAAAGCGGAATATGGAGTAGGAGAATTGTAGCAATATGGCATATGGCTTGACTTTGTTCTTGGAAAACTCTAAAAACTTTCTATTGCTCAATATGAAAAGATAGGATAATGTTTTGGCAAGGTTTACACTAGTTAGTCGACACATGTACCAATAGAGGATAGTATTTCTTTCTAGGTCAGTGGAATTTTAGGGAAAAGTTCTCGAATAATTTTTTAATATGGTTCTGCGGTTAAGCGATGTATTATGAAAAACAGCATTGTGGAATCAATGAATAAGGATTGACGTAGTATTTACAAAATTGTGGCAAGAACTATTGCATGAGCGGATTTTTCTAACATTTTATCTTAACAAGGCAATAAAAGTCACCGTAGATTCGAGTTCTACAAGTGTTCAAAATATTAGAGTGTCAATAATGCCAACATCGGTTGCATCTTGATGTGTGGTTCTGATGCACGCTAGATAAACCAATCAAAATATTCAATAAATAAATAATCTTATACTATGTATTGTACAATTTTATGTAAAATAAACCTCGGTATTTTCCCTTGTATTTTGCAGGTTGTTTATTCCCATTGGTGACGGTACATTGGCCACCAATGCGTGCTAATTTCCATCATTAAAATTATGTTAGGTGAAAATTTTACCAAAAAAGACGGATATCTGCGACGTACAAAAACATGAGCAACTTTGGCCTCTAACATTCGCTTAACATTGAATAACACCGAGTTAAATATCTCAATATAGGATAAGGGGTTTTTTCAACATACCACAATATACAGTACAAACTTGCTCGTATATTGAAGATTTGAAAAATCTCAAAATTAGCGGTATGTACTTTGGAGCAAATGATACACCTTAAGTTTTAACTGCAAAAGTACTACGTGCATTAGTGGATGCTCATTTTTTGTGGACTACAATTACTTGTAATACAGGTGGTAATTCAACCCCCTAGCCTACCAAAACATGTCATAAATTGTGATGTGTTAAAAATCTGACTTTTTTTCCCACCTCAACCACCTTTGATTAGCGATCTTCCGTTATTTTTTCTCCGCCACTTAGCTTGGAGTATAGGTTACATGTACCATATGTTT
This sequence comes from Zygnema cylindricum, assembly GCA_037447655.1. Lineage (NCBI taxonomy): Eukaryota > Viridiplantae > Streptophyta > Zygnematophyceae > Zygnematales > Zygnemataceae > Zygnema > Zygnema cylindricum. The sequence continues at coordinate 26,050 of JBBHKE010001357.1, read as the reverse complement.
GTATTGTGTATCTCACGTATCCAGTATTATGAGTGATACAACAGTAACACTGTTACATAGAATAAGGGATGACTTTATCAATGTTGTGTATTGTTAATCTCTTTTTATAATAGATATGTAAATTTTTTTACCTACTAATAATCGTTATAATGGTAAAGAAACCCATCACGATATTTTACCGATATATTGACATAATACGACAATAAATATTACATCGCGTACACTTGTACTATTTCAGTCTAGTACGAATTTTTGTAAGTCAATCACCGCAAATCGTATTTTATTACCGTACAAAGTAAAAACCGTATTGTGATGCATGAGATAACATACCATATAAATGTATACAATATGATATTGTTTATCATATAGAACGTTAAGACTATATATTTTAGTGTTTTGTATGGAGAGCCTATAGTCGATATTTAATATGTGTGGCTTTTGACATATCGATAACCGATATATTGTTTCGGTGTATAGAGGAGGCTAGCCACAAGTTATCGGGTCGACAACTATAGCGATACCTCCGTACGCCTGTCATTCAAAAACTTTTTAAACACTCGGAGGGAGGGGGGTTGGTACTGCTTTACTTACGGTCAATATCCGTATCGAAGCTGTATGGAGACCCAGCTCCCGCCAAATATATCGCGATAATTTTTGTATGTATCGAAGCGATAAATTTGGCTCTTTGACCGTTCGATATTTGATATATGGAATATCAAACTTATCGCAATAAGAAATATGTCGACACACAAAACTTGAATATATATAGGCGACAATAAAATTATTGGTCTTAGAGCGATATATCGGGCCCCCTTGCCCTTCAATAACCGAAAATATCGCTTATCCTTATTATAGCCACGTGAAATGTACCCAATACATAACTATCCATACATAGTAGTAGTAGTCGTAAGATACACGATAAGTACAATGCCACTATGTATCTAGGAAAGCTCGATACAATGTACACCTTAAATCGCAGTTTGTTTTAGTAACACTATATAGGCACCCTAATTAAAACCTTTAACATAAAATAGACCGAAAACATAATTAACAGTAAAGTTTTATTCTCTACGCTACACCGCCAATCGTTATTAGCGTGTAAGCTTTTTTAGCGTATAAAAATAATTAGCGTGGTTTACGCTAATTGGGAATTTGAAAATTTTCGAAGAAATCGTCTATTTTAATTAGGAATTAGGGTTTTTTTTAAATAGTGTCGATAATTCTATTTGATAATAAAATAAAAAAAAGCGGGACGGAATTAGCGTACACAACGCTAATAACGATTGGCGGTGTAGCAGAGACACATTTTAATTACTGTCATCTACACTAAATCGGAGGTACTTAAATAGTGGCAGTCCTTGCGCAAATTGCTCGTTATATTGTATTAAAGTACAGAAAAAGTACCCAGCAAATAGCCCAAAATGCAAATATTTGTGCGCGATTTTGTCATGTGCGAGGCCGAGGTCGCGAAAGGAAGTGGTCTACAGTACAGCACGCCGTGAATCGCTATTATTAGTGTTGTGTATCGGTAAGCATTTACCAATAACCGATATGGACCATTTTTCGGGTTCCCGATAATCGATATATTGGTTCGATATATTGTTATCGGTCTTATCGCCGATAAGTAACCGATAATATCGGGTACTTATCAGCGATAACACCGATAACGACAGCTATCGGCGATAAATGTACGTGCCGTACAGCTAAATGTACTAGCCGTACATATAAATGTACGGCATGTACACTCAGATGTACGTCTTATTCCCCGTACATGCAGAAAGTACAGTAGCCGCCATGACGTCTGTACTATTTTGGTACGGATACAATAAAAACGATGTACCTTTCACATCCGACGCCATGACTTTGTCCCTTTATTCCTTGGGATCCACTGGACACCTGCCACGTGTCAATCTGTCAGCTTTTTTGGCAAAAGCTGCCAAAAGAGCCATTCCGGGCTCACGCTGGCCGTCCGCTCGTACTTTTTCATTCCAAGCCGTCCGTTCGATTCCGGCGGCGCGCAGAATATTATTTTGCGACCGTTGTACTTTGTGTCCGCCGTCCTTTCCCGTTCCATGCTCACCAGTTTGTCTGTAAATTTCGTACGTTGCCGTAAAAATTTTTTGTTCAGTTAACCGGCCAGCATTTTCTGTGCTGCGTTGCCCGTAATAATATTCAGTTAATAGTTACGGAACAGAATCGTACACGTGGCATGACACGCTATATAATGAAAATAGTATAATACAGTATTTAGTAACGTAATATAGTATGCGTACTATATATTTTTATAGTTATCGCCGATACGGAATTTGTTGGTCTCGGACCGATATATCGGTACCTCTGACCGTTCGATAACCGATAACTATCGGTATCGGTGTTATCGCGATAAGTTTTTTACCGATACACAACACTAGCTATTAGCGATTACAAATAACTAGTGTAATAAAACAAATAGTGTTATTAACTCTAGTTCGGGTTAAAGGCCCTTCGCCATAAAATTTGTTACTGTAATTTATTCACCGACGCTAATTTGAGTACACTTTCCCCATGGTGTACCCGGTATATCCTGTGTTCACATTGAGCATGTGAGAACAGGTTAGCGTGATTTCCCTTCGTCTTTATCACTGAGAATCAAATCCGAGTGCGATTTTTCGTGTCGACGCACTCACTTTCGCGTGTCGACGCCTTTCTTTGGTACGTTTTCTGAACCAGATAACCAGCAATTTTAGTACGAAATGTCACATACTGTATAAACTTAGGGTATATCCCCATATACTTGTAACTTAGCGAACTTACTTAGTATTTTAGCGCGGATCCGCCGGACCCGGTTTTCAAGTGTCCCTATGTCTGTAAGGACGAAATCGTAACTTACGCTTGTGACGATTGTATACGTTGACAATACATGTGACGGTTGTCAACATCTACAATCTGTAGTCGCACGTTATTTTTTGGAACTGGTTGTGACGTCGCATGTCTTACCGTGACATTGTAGACGTACCGCCTTCCACCCTGTGCCGTTTCACGGTTGAAGACGAGGCGCTTTGCCTTTGCGTCTCCTATCCGTTCGACGTGAAATGGCATCGGAATTTGAAGACCCCTGCAAAAAATAAATTTGTACTGGACGAAAACGGACAAATCCAAACAAATTGTGTACTTTTCTTCTTGTATTCGAACGCAAACGCACAAAACATAGCAAATTCTGAACTTTTCTTTGTCCTTGGAAATCGTATTAAATTTTTCGAAAATTACGCCACGTGCGAATATATGTTCCTATTTTTTATCAGAAATACCTAGTTTTAAAACACATCGCGCATGTGTTTTAAACGTAAGGTTGAAGATGGCGTTTTTTGTCGTGGAAGTGGGTCGAAACACACAAGACGACAATTTTTCATACATCTTAAATTCGAGGATGACGCAAATTGTACTCTACAAATTTGCGACTCCTTCGTACGGTTGCAACTTAGGCAGTACGTCGCTAAGTTTTATAGGAAAACGACAGAAAAAAACCCTGACTTATGCACATGGGGACATACCCTTAGGGTATGGTTACATCAAGAGGTCTTTGTAATAGTACGGACAACAAAATTTATGTATTACAGAGGCCTCGGTTACATCCTGTATCACCTCTAAATAAGTTTTTACATACGTGTTCTGATATGAGTGGCTCCACGTAAGTTGACGGTCAAAACCTCTAAAATCGTCAAAGATTTGTAAACCGACAATTTTCGTATGGAAATCCGTACTTGCGTATTAGCGTACGTGTACTTCACAAGTGTACCGCGTCAATGCACCCCAGAGTTCTCCTTCACTCTGTTGACTTTCAGGAAAAAACCGTATTTCTTTTTGGCAAAGATTTTACGGTCACCTTGTTCGAAGGCACGTGACTTTGGGAACGTGGGAAAATTTTAATTTTTCATCGACGCACGTGTCTATCGTCTAGGTGTAGCGAATTGACTGGTTCTGTAATGGTGAAATCACCTCCGCGAGGTGGGTTCACCATTACAGAGGCGGATGGAGAGATTGCTTCGCAGATGAAGACCAAAATGTAATCGGATCAAGAACAAAATGTAATCGGACGGTCAATGTTTTCTCCCGGATACGGAGAATCGTAATCTTATTTTTTGTAATGTTGTTTTCAAGAAACTCAAGAAAATATAGTAAGGGTATTTTCGCATGTAACCGAAACTTAGACTTACTACTTTGTTTTTTAGCGAAGATTCTCCGTACAGCTTTCAAAGCATTTGGATGTAAACGCAAATAACTTGTCACTTAAAAAAGTGACTTACGTAGACATGTACGAAGAATTGTGACAGATGAAGTGGTACATAAAATGAGGCGAAACTTCCACTCGCCTTCAATTTGAGGCGTTTCTCTGCACGTTGTACAATTTGTGTGACTTCGTAACGTCCGTACGCCACATTGTCGACGTGTCGAAACCCTAAAATACCTTTCGCTGTCGCACAAAATTTGCGGTTTCGTTTATCGTTTTCCCACTTGCCGACAGGTGGCCAATATTTTTCATACGCCGTATGTGTGAAGACACGTGTTTTTGAGAGAGACAACCCTCGTACGGATCAGCGCACGCAAAACATTACGCACAGGCTGGAAACGTACAGTGTGTTTTTTTTTGGTACTCCGCGCACAAAATTTGTAAAAAACTGCAGACACGTGCGACAGTGTTTGCCTATTTGCCCACCTTATTGGACTTTATTTCAAATCACCTCGCGAGGTGATTTGATGTAAAGTTTGAATATGTGTTGAAGGGATGCGAAAAGTGGGTCGAAATGCGCTAAACGACAAATTGTATCGTGCTAGACGACAAACTACTGTACGTATAAAGTTTAAAAGTAACGCAACTTGTACGGTGGTAATTTCTATTTTTTGGTACGGCTGCGGATTTTCTCGTTTTTTTCTTAGTTATGGAGGAAATCGACAGAAAATAACTCTAACTTTAGCACATGCGAAAATACCCTAAGACATGGTACGGGCAGGTACAAAATTATGTATTAAACCTCCGTTTTCGTTTGATGTAACCATACCCTAAGAGTTATAACGCTAAATAGAAAGTAACTATACTAAACGTAAAAAAAAGCAATTAGAGTTATTAATTTTATTCTACGTACGAGGGTCAAAATTTGGGGGCGCTGATTTAGCGTTATTAACGCTAATAGCGATTCACGGTGTACTCTATGGAAATGTGTATCCAAATTAATAGTGTTGGGTATCGAGGACCCTTTGCCGATATTCGATATATATCGAATTTCAGGTACCCGATAATCGATATATCGCTTCGATATATCGAAAACCAAATTATCGCGATATATCGTATCGCCGATATATTGAGCCATAAAAAAAATAAAAATTTTCTTTTTTTTTTTCAACCCCACCCCCCCCCCCCCCCCCCCCCCCCCCCCCCCCCCCGGGGGGGGGGGGGGGGGGTGGGTGTTAATACTCGTACGATTTTCCGTACGATTTTCCGTACTATGATTGTACGGACACCCATTTTTTTGCGATATATATCGCTATAATTTATGTTGGTCCCGGTACGATATATCGAGGAATCTGCTCGATCGATATTCGATACATCGAATATCGCAATTATAGCGATATGAATTTACCCGATACCCAACACTACAAAATTAGGGTTATATGTACAAATTAGCATTAATGTTTTGTTGGCGTTAGGCCTTTGAACCCAGAATAGAGTTGATAACATTAATTGTTTCTTTAAACTAATTATTTCTCAACACTAATAGCGAATCACGGTGTACTGCACTGGACGATAAAGTTTGAGTGCTTCCGGTTAACCGTATAATACGCACAATGCAGGTTAACCATACTGACGGTGGATTACTGCACAGCTGTAGTAGAGAAAAGCGCTACAGTGAAAAATTAATTGGTGGTCGGTTACGGTCTAATTGGCCATTTGTTTCTGCCCTCGCGACTGTAGAAATGAAATTAATATTTTGTTTGGAGGCAGACGTGGATGCCCATGCGCTAACGAGTCATGTCGCGCAAGCGAAACGGACTGCTGAAGTAAGGACCAAAAAACTTTTTGTTTTTATGTTGTTGTCCATTAGTGAAAGCAGCATACCAGAAAAAAGGTGAATAGAAACTTTTGTTGTTACCTTGTTGTCCATAGCGATACGAGAGAATATAGTTAGCGGCTGACGGTCTCAACTTACACGGCAACTTGGCCGACAAACAAACAAGTTAATGTCAACGATTTCTGTCAGCAAGACTTCTGACCAATCAAAATCCATTCGTTATTATAGCATAAATTCGATGGGAACATGTCCGTACAGTACGCATATCACATGGATGCTTTCCGAAGCCGCTTGCGGCGAATTGCGGCGCACAAGATACTGCCAAAGAAGATCGCTACACGGGGGAACACGCCAGCCGACATCTATCCGCGCATTCTCGCGCTGCGCAACACGACAAGTCACGTCGATCTACCACTACACCGCCAATCGCTATTAGCGTAGAAGTTTCTTTAGCGTATATGAATAATCACCGTGGTTTACGCTAATTAAGAATTTGAAAATTTTGAAAAAAAACATACATTCTAATTGTTTAATAATTATAATTTGGGTCTTTGAAAAAAAAAATGTCGGTCGCAAACATGCTTACACTAATACAGGTAATTGTACAAAATCTGACAAATCGTACACAAATCGTACGTTCACACAGTCGAAACGTGGTTGCTGGACGAATATGTGCGAACGTGATATTTGACAACCCGATTTTATCCCCTTTTTAGAGCGCTTATTCTCATGCGTCCGCGGTTACTAAAACTCATTAATCATACTTTTTCACTTAAAAAGGTACAGTTATGTACGGTATGACTCGAACCGTACACCACACTATTTAAAAGACAACGTAATTTTGTTTTGTACGGTACTTGGAAAATAACCCTAAATGGCATACAGGAAAAAATAGAATAAGCTACGCTATTGGAGAATAAAAATAAAAAAAAGCGGGACGGAATTAGCGTACACTACGCTAATAGCGATTGGCGGTGTACCTTCTCGGTTACCGTGTACGATTTGCCGGCAAAACACACGTGTCTGCCTCGTCTAAAACAGCCTCTCACTATCCTCCGAAACAGTGACAAGCCTGAAAGAGCGAAGCACGGAAAACAAAGGAGAACAACGCGCGAAATCTCACTCAACACCTAGCGTTTCCCAGACCCCGACTCCAGTCCGTCTCACAGTACCAAACCGGCCATGGATTCATCCGAGCTGCCACGTGTCGCCGCTCCCCCCTCCCTCCGGCGCGGCGCGTGGAGTCCTTCCGAGGACGCGGAGCTGCGGCTTGCGGTGGCGCGGGCGGGCGCGCGGCAGTGGGGCGCGGTGGCGGCGGCGCTGGGGGGGCGGCGGAGCGCGAAGAGCTGCCGCATGCGGTGGCGCAACTACCTGCGGCCGGAGCTGACGCACGCGCCCTTCACTGCGCGCGAGCGCCGCGCCATCGTGCTCGGAGTGGCGCAGCGGGGGAGGCGCTGGGCAGCCATCAGCCGGGGGCTCAGGGGGAGGACCGACAACGCGGTCAAGGTCAGAGGAGGGAGCCGGGAAGAGAGGGGGCGGGGAGGGGAAGGGAAAAGAAAGGGGAAGGAAATGAGACGGGAAGAATATAGAAGTGATGGGACGTGGAAAATGTGGGAAAGTGGGAGGAGTTGGAAAGGGCGAAAGGGAGGGAGTTTGGGAAGAGGGGAAGAGGGAAAGGAAATGGGGAAACTCGGGGGAATCTGGAGAATGTGAGGAATGGAGAAGGAGGAGCAGTGGGAAACAGTCCAAAAGGGGGAATTGGGAAAAGGGGGAAAGTAGAAAGAGGATCTGCAGAGAAAAGCGAGGAAATATAAAATAAAAGGAATATTGGGAATTGAGGTACTTGGGAGGAAATGTGGGGACTGTGAGAGAGGAAGGGCGAGAGTGGCGCGTCACTTACCTCTCTGTCTCTGCCTCCCTTTTGCAGAACTACTGGAACTCGAGTCTGAAGAAGCACTACGCCCAGATACTCGCGCAGATCAGAGAGGTGAGAGGGAAGGGGAAACTGGAAAATGGACACCGATTCTATTTTCTTAACACGAAGGCATGCAGCAATGAATTTAGTACAATGCACTGAATGCAGGACTCCAATGGAAAAAGTGGAAAAAAGTTTCTCTCATCTTTTCTTGAGACAGAGACACTTGAGGGCATTAAGGCTTATGCCCAGTTTTAAGTTTCCCCCTTCCCTCTCGTTTCAGAGAGGTAAGAGGGAAGGGGAAAACTTGCATTAGAATTAGCCTGTGTCACGTATTTGGTTTCATTTCCTTGTCGGGGCAGACTGAGTGATAACTGCACAGTACATAGATGCTCAAATTCACAAACACACACATGCTTTAGAGGAATTTTGTCACAAATCTGACTGGTTTTTCTTTCACTGTTTTATTTACCTTATTAAATTTTCTGCAGTAGCATTTTTCAGTGCAGGAGGAGCATTGGAAGATAATGCAGTCACTTTTTCCTGGACCCAGACCATAAACCGTAAAACGAGGGAAGTTTTTCTTTGTACAAAAGCGTTTAATGTAGTTTTAAATTTTACGGAAAACTAAAAGGAATGGCAGCTGAGTCAGGCATCAGTTGCTTAACACACACTCTCTAAAAAATAGCAATTAGAGGAAATAACCGACCTTGCCTATATTGATGAGTGCAAAACGGGTTTTTCTGAGCCTCCAAACTGTCTTTGATGATCAAAGTGAAATTCAAACCACATAATGTTTTCTTTTCTTACAATGTAGTTGACTCTGACAGAGGATATTGTGTTTGTGGTTTCCAGGAGGAAGCGAAAAGCAAAACTGAAAGTTCTTCGGTTCTCCCTCTTTCTCATTTCCAGCAAAGTTTGTCTTCAAATTGTGCCTCAAAATCAGAAAATCCTATTACGGCCGACACAACATTTACAGTGAATACACATGGATCTCCTATAAGTCAAAGCTCTTGTGAAAGTTCCCATTTTAACTTTCATCAACGGACTTGTTCCACCATGGAAACCCCCGTGATATTCTCCAAAAGTCCTACAATAGTTCCTGAAATCGAGAGTTTTGTAACAGAAGGGCGAGGCGACAACATTTGGGAACACGATAATTTTTCTGCTCAAACCTCTCCATGTTTTGTTTCTCCATCCCAAAGCTCAAATTTCCTATCACCTTTAGCTGAATCGGTTGATGGACAGACCAGCTTTTCTGAACCAAACATATCATCTTTTCCAGAGAGAGTGGACGGGATCGAAAATTTGTCGAAAACAGGAATGGAAAAAGATAACAACAGGACGGAGAGTAGCTTGACAGAACTGGATTCTCTTCTTAACAACCTTCTTTCATCGAGCGATGATTTTTTTTCTGAAATGAAGGTAGTTCCTTCAACAGTTTCCGGAGAAACAAGTTTGTTTAAAATAACAGACTTTTTTGACGACTTTCCCTTGGCAGAAACTGACGAAAACAGTAATGTCCCGTACACGTCGTCAAGTCTTCCTCAACTTCACAAACCCTCCGTTTTTATCAAAAATACAAATATTTATGAAATTCCCCTGCAAAATGAAATCGTACCACAATCTGCGAAACTTTCCTCCCTCGATGACCTCGGTTTTCCAAATCCTAATTGGGGAAATGTCGACAACTTTTGCGATAAAACACATACAGATAATTTTACGTTTCAGGCTCCACCCGAAACTAATGGCTCAAGTAGTGGAGGAGATTCTTTTACCGCGGGTCCTATTTCCCTCGAAACCGATTTAAAAAACTTGATTTCTGAGTTATCTGGTTTCAAAAACTCTCCTCGAAATTATTCGTCCTCTCCTTCAACACTGAACTTTTCTGGTGGAGATGGACTTTCTCAAATTATCCAAAACAGCAAAGTTAATCAGGAAAAGTCAAACATTTTTCGGATGGATGCAGTCGAGAACCAAACCAATATTAATGTGATCCCACGTGTTAAACCAGAAAACACTTTTGTCCCAAAAACTCACAATCCCACATTTCAAAAAGTGGAAAACTGTGAGTTTCAACATCCCTCTTCCAGTCTTTCCCCCGTCTCAACCTATCTCCTCTCTTTATTTTCCAAAAACCAGTCTTTCACATTTTGACGAAAGTTTCCCAAATATAGAAGAATACCCTGTCAAAAAGTCAACCCTTTTTTTTCTTTCCATTTTCTCTGTATAGAATTTTTTGCAGATGGTATAAAAAATCATTTTTTTTAGGTCTCCTTCTGTACAGTACTGCAAAACAGAAACTGCTGAAACCAAATACGATACAAATGTAAAATTCACTCAGAATGAACTTTTTTTCCAACATTATTTGCATCTCACAGCACTTAACAGCTAAATTGGTGTCTCTACCCTATTATACATTCAAGATATTGCGTTTCTCCTTTTTTTCCAGGAATACCATAAGGTATGCCCTGGTTTTTTCACCTTTTTTGGTGTGTTTTTAAACTGTGTGCAGTTAGGAGAAACAAATCTTGACAATAGTTGTATTTTACGAACAGGTTACGGTTTGGATTTTGGTTTAGGTTTTTGGTGTTGGGAGAGGAAATGGGAGTTCTTATATCTTCTTGTCTATGAAATTCTCCATTTTAATTTTGATAATATTAACTCTGTTTCTTCTTCGCCCAATTTTTTCTCGTGATATCATTTGAAAGTATTTGAGATTTATGTTGTTCTTCATAATTTTGAACAGCAATTGAAATGTCATCTGATAAGCATCACGAGAATGCTAAAAAACATCATTTTCTATTAAGCCGACCTAATTTATTAATTAATTCCGGTATTTTGTACGCTAATTATAAAATGGTTCTACTGTAGGAAAGGTGAAATTTATTGGAGTTGGGCTCCTTCTTGTTTCACTCCCAATTGAATCTCAAAAGTAAGGTGTTAAGTCTTTTTTTACTCCATATTATTGAAGGTTTGTAATATTTTTGGGTCCCAATCGTAGTTTGAGAAGAAGAAAAGGGGGGTGGAGAGGAGTGGAGAAAAAGAGAATGCTTTTAAAAGAACACATGCAAGATTCTGCTTAGCAGTGGAAGTTTAGCTTCCCATCTGGAATTATGATGGTAGCATTATTCTGTTTCTTTTCAAATTAATAAACGTGAAGTAATTACAAAACAGAATAACATTTCAATTGCGATACCATTCCGACAACTCGCCTGCAACTGAACGCTGTGGGTATTTTTCTGTCAAACTTTTTTTCCACTAGAATATACACTAAACGTAATTATCTGGAAATATATTCATCCATTTCAACGGCAGAAGGTCCGTTGACTAAAAGTTATGCTTATTACTTCATAACAACTAATCTCTTCTCTTCCCAGACTGGCAATTACTATTTAGACTCCGTCTCGATCTTTTGAAGGAAGAAGCGTCACTCACTCCCAAGAAGGATCCAGGAATGGAAAGAATATGTATTTGTTCCAAAAATGGTTCAACAAAGCTTGATTTAATATTTGTTTCGGGCATTTCTATTATGGAACTACCGACAACATTCTTACAACTCCTCCGCATTAGGAATTTTTTGAGCTTAAGTGAGAGTCCCACGAAATTCATTAATATTAAACACCAATATTATAATACAGAATTTATTTTTTGGACTTCCACATTTTGTACTCATGCTTCTTTCTATCAAATTTCGGCACTACCTACCTATGTTGTATCCTATGACCATTTTGATCCGAAACCTAAAATACACGTAAATCTATATATACAGACTGTCCTTGCTTCTCGAAATTCACTTGTATCAGTTGTCTGAAAAGCTATTTGAGATTTTGCCATTTACCCATTTACGTAATCGACTATCTTATAAATTGCTGTTCTCAAACTACCAGTTTCTGTGTGGAAATTTCCTTTCCGTTTCCATCACAGAATCTTTACAGATCTAGACGTTTGACCAAATCTTAGAATAGCTTTAGGCAACAACTGAGGAGTAATGTGCAGAAAACAAATCGGAGGTGAGAAAGGAAAAACCAGAAACTTGAACACATTCGGGATCAAAAACCTCTTCCAGGCCCAATATTTCTGGTGTTTATGTTTTGCAAGAGCTGCTCATACGGATCCTCATGGAGATTTTCAAGTCCGTTGAGGTTTGCATTCTCTGATAAGAGCTGATTGGAGGAGGGAAAACCTCCGGAGTGTTGCCACTGTGGTACTTGTCCTCCATGGCTGTCAGTCGGAAAAGAAGTCACATCTGTATTGATCATCGGTAAAGAAGGAGAAGCTAAACTCTCAATAGAAGCCATGGAAAGGTGTTGAAACAATTCAGTTGCGGTTTTTGTGGCGGTTAACTGTGGTCTTCCATCCGTTATCATCGACCCACTCTCGTCTCTAACGTCACACAGAAGCGAAAGGTTTTCCGACGCATCTGATTGGCGGATACCCTCGCGGAACATTTCCCCAATTGTAGAGCTTCCAGGAAACTGAAGTCCCACGCTTTCGCTATGGCTGCCACGTGGCAGAATGGCTGGCAAGTTTTCTGCCACGTGACGACTTGAGAGGCTCTCCAAGGCAGCCATTTGAATCGTGCCAGCTGTCGAGTGGAGCGGAGAAGGTCCATCTGGCAGCCATGGCTGCATATCTTGGACTCTAGTGGAAGGGTTGACATCACTCTCGCCAGAGTCATGGAGGCCATGAAGGTGGAGGAGAGCTTCAAGGGCGACCAAGGAGGGAGGAGGAAGGTCATGAAAGTTATGGGAAAACTGCGATGGTTGTAAATTGTTTGACTCTGTCTGAGAAGGACCGACGCCGCCCATGGCTTCCCGGAGAGAATCATGGCCATGGTCCGAAGACCAGGAGGGGAAAGAAGACATGGGAGGTTCTCTGGAAGCCATTGCTGGGAGGGTGGGAGGAGAGAATATTAGTTCGTCGAGAGTGAGGTCGCCATGAGATCGAGGCCATGGGAAATGGTCAGAAGAAGTCGCCGCAGTGGTGGGTATAATGGGGCTTATGTTTTGAAATTCTTCTTGTGAATTTAGAGGTTCCGAGAAGGAAGTAGAAGGTCCGGCCATGGCGGCCATGGGAGTCATTTCCCCGGCGGATGCTGGATTGCTATTGGTTCCCCCGAAACTGTCCTCCTCTTCGGTTTTACCCGGGTTTGTGGCTTCTTCCTGAGGAAGATAAGCGACAAGGGAGGAGAATCTTTGCATTCAGTATCGAAAAATCTAGCGTGTTTGATGTTTCTTACTTTTTTGTTGTTGTTGTTGTTTTTTTTTGTCAGTTAATTTAGGCTCCCTGGTTGTTTTTTGCATTCATAGAAAAGGAAAGAAATTGGGGAAAGGGAAGGGATATGTGGAAATCATGTCGGACTGCAAATGGGAGCCGAGGGCAAAAAAAGTTCTAAGCTTTGTTGAAAAGTTAGAAAAGAAACCTGAAGTTATTTTTATTTTTTTTCTTTTAACAGCTCAATATGGTGTTTATTGAATTTTGGAGAAAGGAATTTAGCCCAGGAGATTCCCTAAAGTTGTAGACTGAGTGGAGACAGAGGAAAAAGAAGGTGAATGGAAAGAAAGAGGGAGAAAGAGAGGTAGAAGGAGAGAGATTATGACAAGAGGGAGAGGAAAAAGAGGGGAAAAGAAAAACGGGAGAGAGGAAAGGAGGCAAGACAATGGAAGGGGGGGGGTGAAGAATATAGGAATACAGAAAGGAAAAGGGGAAACAGGAAGAGGGTATATGATTGAGAGGGAAGAATTGGGAATGAGAATGGAAGAGCGAGAGAAGAGTGGGGAGAGGGGAGAGAGGATACGGGGGAGTAGAGACAGGATATGGAAGTGGGGTGAGGTTAGAGTGTAGAAGGAATGAGAGAGGGAACAAGAAAAGGATAGATGGTAAATGCGATAGAGGAGATCGGTGATGGTGACGAGAAGGGAGATTGGAGGAGAAAATAAGGGATGGAAATGGGAAGCGAGATGAGGGGGGAGGGAAAGATAAGCAGGAGAACGTCTTTACATGCAAGAAAACATAGATGTAAAAGATGGACAAATCTTTTATTAGGAACCTTATGAAAGAAGGGATAAAAGACTTTTATAGGGGAAAGGGAGGACAGGAGACAGGAAAGGAGTAATCAAACGTGAAGAAGATGGGAGCTAGGGACAGAGTGGGAGAGAAGGGAGAGGACCTCAGGAGGTTCAAATAGGGAATGTCAGAGAGACAGATGGAAAGAAGGATAGTGGAAAGGGAGACTGAAAAGGCAAGCAAATTGAATTTAGAAAGGGAGAGAAGGAAATGGAAAAGGGAGCGAGTAAAATGCAAAAAGGGAACCAGAATGACAGTTGGTAGGTAAGGATGGGAAGACGAAAAGGAATAAAATCTTATCGAAAAATGTGAAGTGGTGGATGGACAAAGGGGAAGGAGAGGGAACTTAAGAATGGGCAAGGCGGGTAAACAGAGAAAACAGAAAAAAAATGAGAGAGAGGGAGAGTGAGAGAGAGGGACAACGAGAGAGAGAGAGAGAGAGAGAGAGAGAGAGAGAGAGAGAGAGAGAGAGAGAGAGAGAGAGAGAGAGAGAGAGAGAGAGAGAGAGAGAGAGAGAGAGAGAGAGAGAGAGAGAGAGAGAGAGAGAGATAGAGAGGGGGGGGGGAAAATAGAGATCAAAAAATGAGAGCGAAAGAGAAAGGGAGAGTGAGAGAAAGAGAAAACGAAAGAGGGATAACGAGAGAGAGAGGGGGAGAGGGAGAGAAAGTGAGAGAGAAAGGGAAAGAGAGAGAGAGAGAGGGGGAGGGAGAGAGAGAAAAAGACGAGAAGGTAAGAAAATTCTCAAGAGAGGTAGCTAGATTTCTTTTACATGTTAGGAGTCTTCTGTGACTTTGGAAAAGATGAATTCTAGTACAATAACATGGATCTATTCCAGAATTGCTTTTAGAAACATACGAATGTTTCCGGGTCACCTGCACTGTTAAATGTAAGCCAGCTTCTTGGAAAAAAATAATAATAAATGATAAGGAATTGGTGGTCTGTGCAGTATAAAAATGTTCCAGGGACAGTCATAACTGCATAAGCCTTAATGCCCTCAAGTGTCTCTTTTGTGTGAAGAAAAGATAAGAGAAGTATTTTCCCACTCTTGGCATTGGAGGCCTGCATTGTACTAAATTCATTGCTGCAAGTCTTGGTGTTAAGAAAATAGTGTGTCCGTTTTTCAGTTTCCCTTCCCCTCTCACCTCTCTGATCTCCTCGAGTATCTTTGCATAGCGTTTCTTTAGACTCGAGTTCCAGTAGTTCTGCAAAAGAGGGCAGAAATAGAGAGGTAAGAGACCTTCCTCTCCCACAATCCCCACATTTCTCCCATTTACGTAAGTTCCCACTTCTTCTCGCATTTCCCCACTTTTTACCCTCTTTCCAATTCCCCGCTTTACATTTCCCACTTTTCTTCCTCCTCATTCCCCGCATTCCCCACATTTCCCTTTTTGTCCTGAGTTCTCTCCATTTCCTCTCTTTCCCCACTTTTCTCTCCCCCTCTTCCCAACTCCCTGCCTTCCCCCGTTTCCCTTTCTCCGGCATTCTCCACATTCTCCACCTTTCCTAGCCTTCCTTTCTCAGTCTCCCGCGTTCCTTTCCTCCCTCTCTTCCCCTCCTTCCAGTAATCCAATCCCCGCTTTCCCTTTATTTAGTTATTCTCGCTTTCCTCTGCATTTCCCATTTTTTACTTTCGCCTTTTCCCATTTTTTTGCTTTGCATTGTTTCACACTCCTCCTCCTCTTCGATTCCCCAGATTGACCTCTATCCCTACATTCTCCTGAGTATTCTCCGTTTTCTCTCTTTTCCCATTTCCCTCTTCCCCGCTTCCCAAACTTCATTCCTTCCTCCGTTTCCTATTCCTCCCGCATTCCCACATTCCCCACCTGCCACTACTCCTCTCTTTCCCCATCTATTCCTCCCTGCCCCCTCCCCGCCCCCTCTCTTCCCGGCTCCCTCCTCTGACCTTGACCGCGTTGTCGGTCCTCCCCCTGAGCCCCCGGCTGATGGCTGCCCAGCGCCTCCCCCGCTGCGCCACTCCGAGCACGATGGCGCGGCGCTCGCGCGCAGTGAAGGGCGCGTGCGTCAGCTCCGGCCGCAGGTAGTTGCGCCACCGCATGCGGCAGCTCTTCGCGCTCCGCCGCCCCCCCAGCGCCGCCGCCACCGCGCCCCACTGCCGCGCGCCCGCCCGCGCCACCGCAAGCCGCAGCTCCGCGTCCTCGGAAGGACTCCACGCGCCGCGCCGGAGCTCGACCGCACCTTGCACCTCAGTCTGACGTGGCAGGTCTGTCTCACGTGGGAGCTCGGTCTCGTTATTGGTCATGGCAGCGCACTGTTGCTGGTTTTGTTTGTGTATCTGTGTTTCTCTCTCTCTCTCTCTCTCTCTCTCTCTCTCGCTTTCTCTTAAGTCATCTCGAGCTTCTAAGCAATTTCTTGCTCTGACAGTTCGTCCGTATTATTGTGCGTTTGTGTTTTGAAGAATATCTTTCGCTCCCGTTGGGCTTGCATTGAGTCTGCGTCCGTACCACCGTTCGCGGCTCTCGTGTGCAAATCGGCAGTGCCGGCCGGATCCGCTGGAGCGTGCAAGAACGACAAAATCTTGTCGTCGCTGCGACGACTGTCGCTTCTCTGCAGCGATATAGTGGGTGGATCGGCTGTCAGCTATTTTGTCTGCTCGTGATTCGAGTCAATATGAGTGGCCGCGCCGCGCCGCAAGCGTTTTCAGTAAGGCACGACTTGGAATGTACGGAGATAAGGGCTGCGCTCGAGTCGGTTTGCGGGGAGGAGCGACCGAATAATATCCATCTGCGTTTTTGGCCGCGGCGAACGAGGGTGCCACCTTATACTCTGTGCATGTACTTTCTCGGAAAAAAAATAGTAAAAGGAAACAAAAAATATCTCGCTAAAATTTGAGAGCCGCCTTTAGGTGTTACGAAACGGAAATTGATTGGTTTAACTATGAGAGGTGATTCCAAAAAAACATCTGAGACGAATTCAGCAACCATCAGCTAAATTTTTTGGATAATTTTCTCTCCCGATTTTATTACTCGATTTGTCGTCACTCGCAAACATGACCAGTTGCGAATGGCCAAAAACATGCCTATAATCAGGTCGTAGTATAATACGACTTTGAAATCGACTTCGCTTGCCTGAAAACCCTAATATTCTCGGAGTCTCGAGGGATAACCATTACAAAGTTATCTTCATTAAGATTTACCAAACGTCGACGATTAGTCGCGAAGTCAATTTATTGTTTGTGGCAAGTGGTAGCGACAGCAAAATCCAGAAATGCTAGTGGGTGACGTTATCTGAAAGTCCAGGCAATGATTAGAAGTGCGCTGTATCCACACACCCATGTGGGTCAAGTGCCAGGCATTCAGGCGCTCTGTTCCTTTAAGAACGTTTTGTCGTTTTCTTCGAATACTGCCGAAAGCGTATAGAAATAATTTGAGTGCACTGCCCCTCGCTGGTAGCCTGGTGCTCACGAGGCCACTTTTCGTGTCCATAACAAAAGTCGTTCAGAAAAATACATCGAACCGAATGTATAGATATGCGACAAATTTCATCATTGCGATAACCGTATGAATCGGGTTGTCTCTGTCATGTCGCTACACGTGTAATTAAATAAGGGGACTACTGCTGTAACACTCTGGGCCAATCTAATCGCAATAAATCAGCTTGGAACCTTTGTCTCATAGTGAAACTGTACGAATACCGTACACAAAAAACCAGGCTGTGGTAAATGGAAATGCATTTTAAGTACACAGCGTAAAAGTACGTCCCCATGTAAGCGATACTTTGAAAAAGTATTTTGGACTGTAGTGAAGTGTTCCGTACTACTTTGAAAAGCGTCCCAATGTGCGAAAATGAAATCGGAACTTTGAAATGTGACGGTTGTAGACGTAGGTACAACTTTGTGACGGTTGAAGACGACTACGAAACTTCCGACAATTGATGACGCCAACAAAAACAGCGACGGTTGTAGACGTTTGGTTTTTTGTAATTTTGTGACATGGCAGATGTTTAGGGTTTTGTGACATTGTGACGCCATGTTCACTTGTGACAACGTCGACGTCACAAAATTCAAGAACTTTCCACGATGGATATCCGATTTCGTTTTTTCGACTTTTCTCACTCGACTAGCCATAAAAATATACATAAAGGTAATCAAAAGAATTATTTTTTAAATATCTTTCATTTAATACTAGTATTGTCGTGTCTCATTCTAAAAAGTGTGAGATAAAAGCGATGGTGTGAGAGGGAGAGGGGAGAGGCGACGAAGGCGCAAAATTTTGCAAAGGACCCATGAATGAAAGTGGAGGTCCGAGACGGGCAAGAGAAAAATAGCAAGTGCTCTCCCTCGTCCTAAAATTTTCACACTCGTGTGGCGCGTGCGTGGACCGTTTTTCATTCTTTTTTTGGGCGGTACTTTACCTGAAATCAAGTCGCGAGGTGACTTTTGATGAAGTTTTTTGACGGGCTATATTCTCTTGTCCGGGGGTCGAAAAAGGCAAAACGCCAAAATTCGTTAACATGACGACCAACATGAAGTACATTCAAAGTATCGACTTGACGTTTGTTGTACTTTTAAAGAATTGATTTTATTGTACGGCTAAAGTTTTTCTCGTACGGAACTGCGTTTTGGGTGAAATGGACAGAATAAAGTCGATACGTTAATACATGGGGACGTACCCTAATTTACGCATCCACTATAAATCAAAATGAGCCTTTGTCATTTTGCACAAGCGAATCAGCTCAACCACTCATAACATCACGTGTCATAGATTTTGTTGTTGTTAACATGTTCTTGTAGACTTCTCGAATAAAATTGAAGGTTTTTAGTCATTGTTCGATCAGCTTAGAGCGTTGTTCCATTAGGCGGTCTCAGTAAACGTCAAAAATTCGTTTACTGAAGCCATCTTTCCATTGCGTCGGGTCAGTAACCGACATTTTATTTGCGTGGTACACTTTGGTTGGTCCACGTAATAAATGAATACGATTATGGTAGTATTCAAAGAATCTCTGACAACAAATTGTGACCACATACTTGTACCAACGAAGGTAAAAAGTGACTCGTACGACGTATTGAATAGAATATGTGCGGGCGGACGAAACTTAAAATTTGTAAAAGCGTACAAAAATGTTAGAATGGTTAGTGGATGGCAACAGAAGCTTGAAACAATATCTTCCGTCAAATATTTTCTTGCGGCTTCCGGTGGCCTTGCATCCTCCCTGGCGGAAGGCACATGTCAAATGCGACGTGTACCCATCTCGTCGCGCGGTCATCATGGATATTGGTTCACTTTTCCACGCGGCACGATGCTATTCGTTCAAGCGCTTAAAATTGATATACTCCGCGTCACTTGTTGCGAATTAAAAGTGTTAGATGATGGCGTATCCGATTATGCATCAGACGGTCCATGTTAACGCCCATAAACGTGGAGAATCAAATCCCTTATTCAGTAGGCTTATTTTTCTAACATTTATTTTTGGGTACGACACTGTACGAAACAGTACGGCTTTCAGTAAACAAAGACATTTTCCCCTAATGGAACCTTACCCTTAGTCTTGAGTTCCATGCGGATGTTTTTGTAATTGTACGGATAACATTTCTACTGTAACTTTCATGTTTTGGACAAAGGGCCATCACGTAGTATTTGTAAACAAGCTTTGGCATATGTGTTATGCTTCAAACGCTAACACGAAAGTTAAGATCAAATATCTAAAATCGTCAAAGATTTTCCATACCGACCGATATTAATGTAATATCCTCATTTACGTACCATGTACTTGTGTATTAAGTCATTGAACCACAAAAATCCTTTACTTTTTGGTGACGCTTTGTCTTTTACAACATTTGACGTTTTGGGGTTACTTTTTTCTAAACGAAAATTATCTTTTTATAGACACTCTTTACCTTTTCTAACTACTGTTTTCTTAATGTTTTTTCCCCAAAACGAAATATCTCTTTCCTAGTAACAGCTCTTTGTTCAACCTAACGTTTTAAAAAATCATTCCCTTAAGTAGGAGGTCCGATTACATTAAAGGGCCTAACGCCAACAAAACATTGACGCTAGCTTAGGGTCAAGTTCCATCAGTCATTTTTGTAATCGTACGGCCAACTCTACGGGTCGGGTTGATTGAGTCGATGTTCCATTGCGAAAAGTATGTAAACCGCGTGTTATACATTGAGTGGCACCACGTAAACTACGATCCGATATTGATTATCCTTCAATTTTTTCACACCGACAAATTTCATTTCAAATCTTCACTTGCGTACCGTGTACTTGTGTACCAAGTCATAGTACGACATAACGTTTGTGCTTTTTGCAAACGCCAGTCTTCTACGGCGGCTCATTTTTTCAAGTTATTGTTTTCGAACATGACGAAAATCCTTTGCCGGAAATAGTGTGACGAAAGAGCGTTGCCAGAAATAGCGCGACGAAGGACCGTTTTGAGATTACTTTTTTTATATTTAGTTGCATTTTTAAAGGTACATACCATGTCAAATTATTTTCGTTAGTTGTCCATCGTGACATGTATCTTAATCGTCCAGCGTGTCGCGATTAATTTTATTTCTGTAGCTACCAACCCACCTCTTACAGGTACGTTGTTAGCTACAGATAAAAAGTACTATTACTATTAGTACTATTTGGAATCTTTCCAAAATATTGTAATTGATAGCTGAACGTAAATGTGAAAATAGCGTTATATATTATATTTTATAGTGCTGGGTAACGAGGACTCCTTTTGCCGATATTCGATATATATCGAATTTCATGTACCTGATAATCGATATGTCACTTCGATATATCGAAGATGAAAATATTGCGATATATCGTATCGACGATATATCGAGGCATTAAAAAAATATAAAATGAAAATTTTCATAGGTCTCCAAAGTCACGTGGCTTCGGGACAAGGTGACCGTAAAATCTTTGCCGAAAGAAATAATGTTTTTCAGTAGAGTGAAGGAGATCTCTGAGGTACATTGACGCGGTACACTTTCGAAGTACACGTACATAATACGCAAGTACGGATTTCTAACGAGAATGGTCGGTTTTCAAATCTTTGACGATTTTAGAGATTTGATCGTCAACTTACAATGAACCACTCAAATCAAAACACGTATGTAAAAACTTGTTTACAGACGATACGCGATGTAACCGAGGCCTCTGTAATACATAAATTTTGCTGTGCGTACTATTACAGTGACCTCCTGATGTAACCATGCCCCAAATAAGTAATTATATGAATTACGGAACTAGTACTTTTTTGTCGGTTACATTTTTCGGCTCTACCTTTAAGTCACGGAACGAAAATCACGTCGTACGTGGTGTATCAGACAATTTGTCTTTTTCGCTAAAATTACATATTATATAGAAATATAAAATATTAAATTAAAAAAACACTATATATCGCGATATTTTATGTTGGTGTCGGTACGATATATCGCGGATTCTGCTCGATCGATATTCGATATATCGAATATCAAAATTATCGCGATATGAATTTTCCCGATACCCAACACTAATATTTTATGTTCGAGGGTCAAAATTTAGGGGCGCCGAATTAGTATTAGTAACACTAATAGCGAACGTTGTTAAAAAATTCAGGCCGCCAGACTGTGTCAACTGTGAACCATCGTTACGTCAATGCTGCGTTCAATAATGGCGATTCCGTACGGACACGTGTTGTGCACCCAGGACACGTATACAATATACACACAATATGGGGTTTTTTTAAAAACCTTTTCTCTTCGAACTAAGCACACATATTGCAACTCGCTAGAACAAAACATCGGAGGACAAAAATCTCGATATTCGACAAGCGTTGGTGTAATCCTTCGCTGCTGAACCGGGCGATGCGTTGACGATTGCGTGGCGCTTCAATAATTACTTTGACGTTAGGTGTGATTTTATCCTTGACTTTGCGACATCCATCCCTGAATCTTGGTTTAGAAGTTCTCAACTTGATCAATTATGATAATTCGCTGCCATGCCCACTGTTTTGCGGCGTCATCCCAAAAGATTCGAGCTTATCCGTGAACACGTCCGTACATTCCAGGTCATTCCAGCCACTCTCCGAGCCTCTTCAGATTCAAAAAAGGCCGGCACAGATTTTCTGAGCCAAGCTTGCAAAATACTCTGACAGTCCCAGCTTGCAACCGGGGATGCCGGCCGCGTGTTGCCGGCACCGTGTTCTACCACCGTTGACATGTGAAATCGGACGGTGCAAAATTACTAAACAGATACGGAACAGACAATCATATCCTACTGAGCTGAAGATTGTCCGGAAGCTCCTGTTGCAAGTCGGTCTTTAGAGCCGACCGGCTACGGCTACGGTGAGTTGAGGTCCCGCTATCGGTAAAATCGGTGGAGTGCAAGCTGCCGGCAACACTTGCCGTAGGTCTAACACGCCGCGTCCCCCGTTCGATTCGAGGCATAAAGTGCGGCCAGAACGCATCTGAGATCTAAACTGAACGTTGCTTAGAATCAGAGCCTGACAAGTGACAACCCAACCGAGAGCTATAACCCTCGCAAGAGAGCGAGAGAGAGAGAGAGAGAGAGAGAGAGAAACTAAAGTCGGTCCAGCAGAAAACAAGCATGACGAGCAAGCACAGCAAAGATTCGTCCTCATCTGAACTAACAAGTCAAACCGATCTGCCACGTGCGAATTCTCTCCCCGATCACTCCGAGCTCCGGCGCGGCGCGTGGAGTCCTTCCGAGGACTTGGAGCTGCGGCTTGCGGTGGCGCGGGCGGGCGCGCGGCAGTGGGGCGCGGTGGCGGCGGCGCTGGGGGGGCGGCGGAGCGCGAAGAGCTGCCGCATGCGGTGGCGCAACTACCTGCGGCCGGAGCTGACGCACACGCCCTTCACTGCGCGCGAGCGCCGCGCCATCGTGCTCGGAGTGGCGCAGCGGGGGAGGCGCTGGGCAGCCATCAGCCGGGGGCTCAGGGGGAGGACCGACAACGCGGTCAAGAACTACTGGAACGGCAGCCTCAAGAGGAAGTACAAGGAGCTGCTCGCGCAATACTTAAAGGTGAGCAAGAGAACAAGTTCCCGGTGTCTCTCCCTCTCTCTCTATCCCCGTCTTTTTCTCTCTCTTTCCCTTCGCCTCTCATTCTCTCCCTTTCTCTCTCCTTCTTCCTCTCCCTCTCTTTATTTCTCTTCCCTCTCCCTCTCCCTCTCCCTGTCCCTTTCCCTCTCCCTTTTCCTCCCTCTTTCTATCTTCCTCTCTCTCCCTCTCTTTCTCTCTCTCCCTCTCCCTCCTCTCCTCTCTATTTTTCCTTTTCCTTTTCTGCCCTCTGGCCCAACACAGTTTAAGGTCCATCAGACGTGACACTCCACTCTAACTGTTATCCATTGCCGCCATTTTTCCTTCAGGAGGATCCGACATGCCTCTCCAAAGTGGGCGAGGGCGTGGAGACAGCTTCCATGGGCAGCAGTGGGGGCTCTTCCTCCGGGGAAGTGACCGCCATATCCTCCCCTGACTGGTCCCCAGAAGCCATGGCCGCCCAGAGTGCTCCCTTGGAAACCTCTGAAGGCTTGAAAGACTCTTCCATGGAATTTACTCTCGAGGAGCTCCTCTTCTCTCCCACTCTCCCACCCATGGCTGTTAGAATGCCTCCTGCCTCGACCTCTTCTCCTTCTCCCCCATCTCTTCCCTCTCTTCCTGCCTTCATCTCCTCCTCTTCATTCCCCTCCCCCTCCTTCTCCTCCGTCCCCTCCTTCCCCTCCGTCCCCTCCTTCCCCTCCTTCCCCTCCTTCCCCTCCGTCCCGTCCTTCCCCTCCTTCCCCTCCTTCCCCGCCGTCCCCTCCTTGTCCAATAATGGATACGGAGGCTTTCAAGACTCAACGGGAAACATGGCCTTCTTAAAAGGAGAGGGTACTCCTATCGCTAAGTCGAACACTCTTTCCTCTCCTTCTCCCTCTTCCCCACCTTGTCTCGACACTATGGAACGTCTCCTCCGCCTCTATTGCTGCCAAATGACTGATGACGTCACCACTGCCACTTCGTCCAATGGCTGCCCGCCAGCTGGCATGAAAACATTGGAAAGTCTTTCCAATGAGTTTCTTAACCTGCCACGTGGCAGCTATGGGGAGGAAGGATTCCAGCTCCCTGGAAGCCATCAAAGTGACTTATGGGGGGAAAATCTCTACAGTGAATTTGACCAAATAGAGAGGTTGTGTTATCCCTCAAACGGGTGGGAGTACACCCAAGAAATTTCCTCTTCTGCGATTGGAGAATTAGCTATAGAAAACTCCCAGAACCTTTCTGTGCCTTCGTCTCCCTCACTACTTTCTCATCCTTCACAGAATTCAGATGTGTCTTTGGATTTTCTTCTTCCAAATATTCATAGCACTCACATTTCCTCATCTTCTCGACCAACTCAGAGATTAGATAGTTCAGAAATGGACCTTTTATGGAGAATTTTGGAATTAGAGGCTTGGGAAAAAGAACATGGGGAAGAACTGCCAGTGGAAGAACCTTTTCTTCCGAATGCTGTGATCCGAAAAAATCCAATTTCAGTCGACATTTCTTCCATTCTTTGCTAATTTCTTTTATTTTTCATTCTAAACCTCTTCACTTCGCGCTTTGTACAACAGTATTTCCAAATTCTGTATCTTCTTGGACCAAAAATGAGGTCTCTCTTAAAATGCTTTGGATGCTACATGCTCATGAAATGAAAAAGTTGTCATATTTTTTTATTTTTAGGACCCTCAGGAAAGAGTGGTGATAGTTGCTAGGTAGTGATTGATCTGTCAGAAAAGATACATGAAGTTCTAGGCAACAGTTAGGCTTTGCCGGTAGGATTGTAGTGAATCTTGGTTAAGAGACTTAAGACTCTTAGATTTAAAAGCTGAATATGGAGTAGGAGAGATGTAACAATATGGCATATGCTTTGACAATGTTTTTGGAAAACTCTGAAAACTATCGGTTGGATTCTAAATAAGCTCTGTAATTACGAATATGAAATAATGGAAGATATATTGGCAAGTTTTCAGCTATTTGGTGGAATGAGTCATTTTTGCTTCAATGATTTTATCAGAAACATGAATGAACACTTTAAAAACAAAAGAAAAACAAATCTGCTTATGACTGATTTTCTTTGTGTTATTGTTATGTTTACGCCTTGAATCAAGTGTTCTTCCTATACAATTGGAAAAATAAAAAAACAATTTCTTCACACATTCATTTTACATAGTTTTAACTTCCTCGTCAATCAAAATCTTTCCACATTTCCTTATTTATACCGGACAGTTGTACCAGAAACTACCAAGAATAAGTGAGAAAAAACATTCGCTATTTGTATGCATTTTAGAAGGAAAAGGTTGATGAACAAAAAAACGATCATACAGTTGGTAATTATAGTATCCAGCATTTAGTAGTCTTGAAAATATTAACTTTCAATCATGTTCTGTATGTCCATTTTAAACCGTTGCTTTATACAAAATAAAGTCTTCCTCTTGTTGGAGAAACGCATCTGACATTCCATTTAACAGCTTTATGCCTTCAGTTTTTTCGACTTGACTAAATGCTGGCAACAAATGAGTTATTTTTTATCCCACGGCTTAAAAGACTTAACATCAAAATTGCGATTACCTTCAAACAGTGAACCAACCCTAGTTGATTGTCCTGTTAGATAGAATCTCTTCTTCGATGTTGTCCTTTTTGAAGTGCAATCAGCTAATTTCCAGGTATTAAAAGATTTGTGGTAAAGTGTAATTTTAAAATTGAGATAATGCAATTAAAAAATTCGACAAGCAAAGAATTCGTTCAAATTGTTACGATTCATTGAAAGAATCGTACGCACGCGGAATCAGTTTGATTTCGCGAAAGAAAAACTGTACTTTTTAGAATATACCAAAAGTACAGTTACGTGTGTTTAGATAAAGTTCTAGTTGTTTCGCGAAACATATTTGTCTTTTCGTTTTGCGTCTAGAATTGTGTTACGTCTAGTTTAGTACGATAGTACTTTTAGCTTTGTCTAGTACTTTCGTTTTGGTTTGTCGTTTTGCTATGTTTGAGTCCTTAGTGAAATTTAGAGTATTCTAGCTTAATCTGCGGACAGGTGGCAGATT
>JBBHKE010001356.1:0-24557 GCA_037447655.1 Zygnema cylindricum | reverse complement strand
ATCTTTTGGTTTTTTGTTTCTAAATCATTTCTTTATTTTTTTTTGTTTTTTTTCGTGGCTCGTGAACTGTGTATAAGTTTGATGATAAGGAATCTTTTTTTCGAGTACCCCATTGGTCCGATTTTCTTGGAACTATCTTGCGTTTAATGTTTAAAATCTTTTGGCACCAATTTTGGATTTGTAACTGCCTTTGCATGGTACTCATTTCGAAGTGAAAATTAATCCACAAGCGTTGACAGCAATTTTTTTTTTTGTACATATACATGTTCATAAATACTTAGTAAGCTGATATGTCATCTTCATTATTGATTAAATTTATAAACTACATAGTCAATGATTTATAAAGGAATATGCATTACCAACAGAGTTCGGAATTTGTTATCAAAAGCCACAGTAATAAAGGTACGCATTGTGTTGGTCAAAGAGTGCACCATGTGTTGCTATTAGGATAAATAACACTGGTTGTGCCTTTTCTCCTTTTTTAGTTTTTGACAAAAAATAGTGTTAATAATGTTACTTATTCCATCCATAATACTAATATCAGCGGTCTGCAATAGTCCACGCCCCTCGTGCAAACTAAATTTGAACGGAGGACACTAAAAAGAATAATGTCCACTCTATCTCTTTCTCTAATAGCGATTCAGGGTTTCTATAATAGCGATAGAGGAGTGTAGTCCACGGTAATTCTTCTTTTTTATCATTAAAACTGAATCAAAATAGAAACCTACAATATGGTACGAACTTATTTCCGCAGCTGTACCGTACACCGTGTATCGCTATTAGTGTTGATGTTTTTTTAGTTTCTTAAAACATTTTTTATCCGTACATACATGTCGGATTGTAGATCTGACGGTTGCGATTGAAAGGTAAGATTCTCAGCTTTCAATTGGCGGTCTCAATTTGAAAATCGGAGAAGTGTGTACGGAGAAAAGATGTTTTAAGTGGCGAAAAAAATATTAACACAAATAGCGATAGACGGTGCACTCTATAGATTTCAGAATGGCGAATAGGCGACGCAAAATAAAACTGCCACGATTCCTCCGATATTTAATTTTATCGACACCGTTTATCAATTCAAAAATATCGGAAACTTGCCGATATAGGCCTGAAACTCCCTCAGACTCTCACTATAAAGCTTGTGAAATTTGATGTTCTGGTTGTCTGGTTGACTTTTTAGGGTTGACCACTTGACCTATTAGGGTTGGAAACCTTCATAAAAACTTTTGAATTTTGAACCTTTGAATTCGAATTTTTTATTTTTGAGTCTCTTGAGTTTCGATTTTTGAGTAAATCTTTTTCGAATATCCGGACGATCATTTTTTTTCATTTTTTTTAAATGCTCAAGTTTTTTTTCTCTCACTCTCAATGTCCCTTGCTTTATTTTTTCTGAACTCTTTTCCTCGTCTGAATCCTGTGGTATCAAGTTGGTGACGTCAGCATGGAGGAGCGTTGCATTACTATGCATCAGCCATGGGCGTCTCTTCTTGTGTACGGAATAAAGCGAATAGAAGGGCGGGCATGGCCGACAGATCATCGAGGTTTCTCATTCTCAAACTGTTTTTCCTCTTTCGACTATATGTTTTTGGATTTTGTGCTTTTAAAATTTGTGCTTTTCAACTTTATGTTTCAACTTTTCAATTCTGTGTTTCAAATTTGTGATTTTCAATTTCGTGTTTTTCAGCTATGTCTTTCATGTCTGTGTTTTTTATCTTTGTGTTCTTTGACTTCGTTTTTTAACATTGTCTTTCAACTTTGTCTTTTTTAACTTCGTGTTTTTCAACTTTGTTTCAAGTTTCTGTTTTTTATCTTTGTGTTCTTTAACATTGTCCTTCAACTTTGTTTTTCAACTTTGTGTGTTTCGACTGTGATTCAACTTCGTGTTTTCAATTTTTTATGCTCAAAATTTTATGTTTTTCAGTTTTCTGGTTTTGAACCCTGTTTTTTTGACTTTTTTTTTTTTTTTCCCTCCCTTCTCCATTTCGTGCTTTTGTTCAGCATTTCCGTCTGTCTTTGCGTTTCTGTTTTAAAATTCAGTTGATTGTACGGTTTGTGTTTAATTGATGTGTTTCTATTTCTGTTGCTTGTTTTAGTTTTCTCTCTTTTTTGCGCTTCTATGTTCCGTTTTCCATTGATTTCTGAATATATCGGGAACGTGACAATGTGTTATTGGAGGGATTTTGTCTTTCCTGCAAATTTTTTATTCTGTTTATTGTAGTGTTTTTGTCGTTTTTTGCTGCAGATCATGACTATCTCTGTTTTTTCTTTGGTGAACCTGCTGAAATAATCTTCTTTGCAAACAGTCTTTCAGTCTCTCAGGAGATGTTAGCTATCTCAATACAGCTTTTAAAAAAAATCTAACAATTCCATTTTCCCAATTCCTGCCTTTTTCCCAATTCCTGCCTTTTTCCCAATTCCTGCCTTTTTCCAATTCCTGCCTTTTTCCCAATTCCTCTGTAGGGAAAATTCAATGAACTCAATTTATTCTTTCCTTCCAAAACAGGTAGATTATGGATCCACGCAGCCTCAAAGATTCCGGAAAAATCGACAATCGAAGCGATGGAGAATTTCTATCGAGATATTTACGAATTGGAAGGAATCAAAAACGTTTGTTTTCCGAGTTCTTATCCAACGTCTGTATTGCTTGGTAAGCTCCATCATTTCTTTAAAGCCCTGAAAGTATTTAGATCCTAAGAAACTCTAACAAAATTTGCAATCAGATCTTGTTAGTTCACTAAGTTTTCCTTCTTTGGTTTTTGAGGAAATGAAGCTTGTTGGGTACAACAGGTATACACCACTCACCGTAATTAGTGTGGACTCATTTCGAGTTGTCTACATGGATTTTAGTCCACATTGTTGGTTTTGTTTTATTTTGTTAATTTTCTTTTTAAACATTTTGGTTTTAACTAGTTTTGTAGCGGTCATATTATGGAACAGCTAAAAGTACATATACTCCTAGTTAACTAATTTGAATCTCGATGCTTACTTGTGATTAGTGAGGACTAATTTTACTATGAACTGATTTTTAGTTGTTTTTGTTTGATTTTGATTGTTTTTGTTTTCTTATTCTGGATAAACATGCTTTTTTGTTGCTGTAAATGAAATAAACTGATTTTTTTGTTTTGATTTCTTATTACGTTTTAAGATAAACAGGCTGTGTGGATGTAATCGAGTGTTCTCGGATGGAGAATATCGCAACATGGGATGCCCTTCCTACCTCTGTAGGCTCTTAAACCTTAAGTTTTTCCGTTAACAAGTTGACATTTGTTTGTTTTTGACAGGAATAATGTTTACGGCCCAAAAGCGATAACTGTATCTGTGGGTTTTGCTTTTATCGGCTTTATAACATGTTGGCATTTGTTTGTTTTTGACAGGAATAGTGATTTATGCTCCAAAAATAATAACCGTATCTGTGGGTTTTGCTCTTTATCAGCTTCATAACAAGTCGATCACAGGGATAGTGATTTATGCTCTAAAAGCGATAGAAAAACGGTTTTACTTATTTCCGGCTGAAATACAATGCAGGTTTGAAGAATTTGGAAATGATGTGTATGGAGTCACCTTTTTTGAGCTTGGGAATTGCTAATAAGATAAGACGAGAGACGATAAGATAAAATCTTATTTGATGGTATCTTATTTGCAGTATCGAATTGAGGCGCTCACGAAATATTGTTGGCTATGCGAGAATCCACGTGTGAGTTCCTTTCTTCATTGGTTTTTTTATTGTTTTACGTGTGGTTTCTTTTATGGTTTCTTTTATAGTTTCCTTTGTGGTTTCTTCTATGGTTTCTTTTATGGTTTCCTCATTGTTTCTTTAATGGTTTTCTTACGTTTCCTCATTGTTTTTTTTCATGGTTCTTTATATGGTTTCTTTTGATTGCTTCCTCATAGTTTCTTTTGTGGTTTGTTCATTTGCACTTTTATTCCTTTATGGTTCCTTCATTTTTTTTTCTTTCATTTTTATTTTATTGTTCTTCTTTTTTCTTCAGTGTTTCTTTAATTGTTTCTTCATTGTTTCTTTTCTTTTATTCTTTCCTCGTCATGTATCATTTTCCCTCTCTCCTCTTCTCCCTCCCTCTCCTGTCTTTTTTTATTGGAAAAGTAGATCTTTGGATAACATTTGATAAATATTTTAGGGGGTTTTTAAAGGGAACAGCGACTAATAATGCCTCGAGAAATGAGAGGTCAAAAAGACATTTATTCGTTGTCTAAAGAGGTAAAGTTTTATTTTACCCAATTTTCCTTGCACTTTCGTCGTCCCTCTGTTTATCTTCATCGCCATTCCTGAATGCCCATTATTTTTTATTGTTAATCAAATTATACCTATTTTTATTATAGTCACCGCATTCGTTATTTGAACATTTATAAACTCGAATATTTGACATTCGTATTCGAGAAGCTGAACAAATCATTCGCCAAAAATATTTTTGTCCGTACAAAATACTATTTTTTCTAATTTTTTGTCAGGGAAGTTCGTTAGCGTCAATCATTTAGTTCTCAAAATTTGAGAACGTCAAATTTTCATCATCGATATTCTCGGTTGTCAGAATTTAATTGGGAATGTCAACTTTTATCGAACACAAACCTTTGTATATTTGGAGTCTGTAGAGTCTTGCAGGCAAAAATTTGAAAAAAAAAAATAAAGAAAAATTGAAAAAACAATTGAAATTTGAACATAGAAAGGGAAAGTTATCTCTGCTTCAATTGCCAAAATTTTATCCATCCGAACACTCGAATATATTCAGATTATTTTAATATTTATATATATATATATATGTTTGTATATATATATATTGTTTTGATCCAACAGATCCTCATGCACCATAGTTTGAGTCGATGGGTAAGAACTAGGGGCGGGAGAGACGGGGAGAGGCTGACGTTTCCATCTTCCTGCTTGCTCTCCCTCATTCTCTCCTCCATTCACTCCTCATTCTCTTCCATTCTCTCCCTCATTCTCTTCCATTCTCTCCCTTTCCCTCTCATATGCCATCTTACGGAAAGGTTTATTGTTTTTTTTGTCCTCTCTCTCTTTGATGCAGTTATCAAACTCTTTATTCCCAGCTTTAATTCCAGTGGCCCCAGTTTCTCAATTCACTCTCTCTCTCCCTGTTCCGAAATTTCCTTCTCGTCCACACACGGATCCTCTCTCTCCCCCTCTCCCTCCTCATCTTAGGGCATCAATTGAGAAGGCGAAAGCTTGTCAGTCTTTCAAACCTAGAATTCGATCCAATAATCTGCCTGTCCGCACAGTTTTTCCTGTCCCTTCAATCCCTCCCTCTCCTTCCTCTGGTATTTTAGGAGGAAACATTTCCCATCTTTCTACCCTATTTATCCCATTGGGAAATTCGCATCTTTCTACCCCATCTGGATCCTTGGGAATGGAAAATTCTTATCTTTCTACCCCATTTACACCCTTAGGAATTGAATATTCTCAAAATTCTCATCTTTCTACCCTAGTTAAACCCTTAGGAATAGAATATCCCCAAAATTCTCAACTTTCTACGCTAATTAGACCCTCGGGAATGGAAAATTCTTATCCTTCTACCCCATTTCCACCTTTGGAAATGGAATATCCCCAAAATTCTCATCTTTCTATGCTAATTAGACCCTCTGGAATGGAAAATTCTTATCCTTCTACCGCATTTATACCCTTGGAAATGGAAAATTCTCAAAATTCTCATCTTTCTACCCCAGTTAGACCCTTGGAAATGGAAATTTCTTATCCTTACACCCCATTTGCACCCTTAGAAATAGAATATTCTCCAAATTCTCATGTTTCTATCCCATTTAGACCCTTAGAAATGGAAAACTCTCAAAATTCTCCTTCTTCTACCCCATTTACACCCTCGGGAAATTCTTCGTTAAATGCTTCTGCCCCAACTTTTGCTCCAAATCCTTCTACAGTTGATATTTTGACAATGTTTAAAAACGTTTTACCTCCAGAGAGACCAAAAAATCCGGAGGAAAATTCAATTTTGGAACAAAAAGAAGATTCAAATCTGGGTAAAGAAGTAAATTTATCACAAAATAACGATGATAAAAATGTCGGTTTTTTTGGAAACGAAGGATTAAGTTTGGGTAAACAAGAGTTTTCACAAAATAGTGATGATTTAAACGAGGGATTTTTATAAAACGAAGATGTAAATTTGGGTTTTTTAGGAAAAAAAGACGATTTTCCCTCTTTGGGCGGTCCAAAAAAAATTTTTGTACCAAGAGTTGTGTCTCTAGAAGGGGCTTGGAGGACTGGAAAGTTACATATGTCGCAAAATCAATAAGAAAAACCTGCATTTTTGGTGAAAATGCGAAAAATCAGAAGAAAACAAAGTGGAAAATGAATAGTTCTCTTGAATCATTTTATTCTTATTCAAAAAAAAAAATCAAACTAGGTTGATATAACTAGAATTTTCGGTAAAAGCGAGGAAAATCGACTGGAAACTTTCGTTTTTTTGCGAAAATGTAGTAAAGGAAAAAAACCGGAGTGGATATTTCACGTAAATCTTTTTCTTATTCGGAAAAAAACGTCAGAACAGGTTAATAAAGCCATAACTTGGAGTAAAAAAGGTTTTTCCAAAAGTAAAAATAAGGGAAAGTAAGGGGAAAAGGTGTGAGGGAAAAAAATAGATATATGAGTTTAAGGAGAAAGATTTGTCGGATAGAACGAGAGAGAAAAATGGCCTAAAAATGGGAGAAAAATAAGAGAGGGAGAGAAAAAGCATAAAGTGGGAGAGGTGGCGTAAAGTGGAAGAAAATATAGAGGGGAGAGAGTAATGGCATAATATAGATGAGAGAGAGAGAGAAATGACATAAAGTGGTAGACAATATAAAGGCGATATAAAAATTTATTTGTCAAAAAATGGTTGTTTTTCTACCATAGAAAAAAAAGAAAACAAAATTGGATGGATGGAATGGGAGTTTAGAAGTGAGAGAGAGTGTGGGAGGAGAGAGAGAAGATTCAGGTGTACAGGAAAATGGCGCCCTTTTTAAAGTAGAGAGGATTCTTTAAAAGATTTTTAGAAGATAAAAGAGGAGGCGGTGAATTTCAATCCTATTTCAAATAGTGTGTATTTCAAAATTTTGGATTTAGAGTGTAAAAGTTGTTTAAAAGGTTGAGATAATAAAATATAGGTTTGGCCCCGGCGGATCCTTTTTTCTGCCTTTTTTCGACTGGTCCCGGTCGCTGAACCTGATCCTTTTTTCTTCCCTTCTGAGTCCTTTTTCCCTAGCGACTTTCCTCCTCTCCTCTCCTTCTCCCTAACTTTCAGACTCACATGAGAGACATTATAGAAAGATGAGGATTGAGCAAGTTGAGAAATATAACATGATTTTTGAGATAAAGATCCATAAATATAAAGAATCTTAAAATATAAATTTTAATTTCTGTAAGAACTTAGATATTTTATAAACTTTCATATAATTATAAATGATATGGATATTATATTCATATGCATAAATATAATTTATTGCCCAAATGTTAATTAATATAATATTTTATGTTCAGATATTATTTTTCTTTATATTATGGTAATATAGAATATGTTATTGTCATATTATTGTTCACATATTTATGTTAAATATGTAAGTTATACTATATTCAGAGGTCCTTGGTCCAAGGCCTGAAAGACCAAGATTTCGCACTCCATTTATCGTCCCACATTGAACCCTAAATTTTACGAATCTCAATTGTACGTCAATAGACGTTTTGTGTAACGAGAAAAAATGTATTTTTTTGAATGAATTCATACCGTTTATCTGTTTATTTTAAAGTAACGAATCTTTACCTTTACCAAAGTTTAATGCTTTGCTTCCATAACTATGTAATTCTACAATAATAGCTCTATAGCACTAAAAAATATGTAACTTTACAATGAATCTTCGCTTCAATGACTGGAACATTAGTGTTGCAATTTTTTGAGAACATTGTAGGTCTATATGTAGCCTTCCTGTGGGAGAATAACATTTTTGCATAGGCAAGAAACCATATTGTGAATCAATCTAACATTCATACGTATGCAAAGATATATTTTTTTGAACGATACATCACTTATCCTCATTTCTTTTTACGCAGTCATTAAATTTCAACAACATTTAGAAGCTGAGTTTTAGTCCATTTATGGTTCTTCATGTGGGTATCTCAACACTGTTTGAACATAACTGTTTTTACTTTTAGAGCTGTTAGCTCCCTATTTACAAAAGCTGAAATCTAAACTGGAAGTGTACTTTTTTCAATTACCCTATCTGTGTCATTGTACTCAAGTTCACTGCCTCAAAATTCATTGGAATCATAGATGCCTCTTCCCCGGATCCAAAATTTTGAGGAAGAGCCTTAACTTCAATAGTTGATCGTCCAAACCACATGGTTGTCTCCACCCTTTTCTCTTTTCCTAACGTAATGTCGGGGATTTTTAGCGAAAAACTGCCTTCTTTGTGAACGCCTGGCTCGTCAACATACTTCGGAGACTTCGATGTTGAGCTGTATACTGAGAAGTGGATCTGAATGTGATCTGGTTCCAAAGGATAGAAAACATTTTTCACTTCCGAGCTCACATTAACGACGTCACCAATCCTCACGAAAATGCGAAAAAAATCTCGGCATTTATGTGTTCCCTTCACTCGTGATGAATTTTTTACTTTCTGGGTGACGGCCAGACACAAAGGTACCGACGTATTGATGCCGTATGTTTTCCTTGATACACGTGACAACACACAATCCGGATGAAGAACTTGTAAAACCGCCCCATGGCATATTGCAGAACCCGGATTAGGAGGCTTCACAATATGTGTGATATTTGTCGCAAAGGGTACTTTTATGCGGTGCATGAGATAAGGGGACTCGGAAAATCCCCCAACCATAAGGATGGCTCTACATTCTCCGGCAGAAGATATTTGTTGGTGGATAAGGTCTACAACTTTCTCGATAGTCGGGTTGAAAACAGTTTCCAGAATGCCAGCAGTAAAAACTATTTCGTCAAATGCTTCCACACATATTTCAGGCCCTCGCTTGCTGCGAGTGTGAGACTCTCGCCACTCATTGGCAAGCTTACGTGGAAGTTCAAAAACCTTTTGATTGGATTTTTTTCTGCAACATTCAATAATTCTGATAGCTTTTTAGTGGTAACCGATTATATGGGAGCGATCCTTCTATATTGAATACAAAAAACCTGTCAATTACAAAGGCACATGTTTTCCTTTGAAGTTCTATATGATACAGAAAATGCAAATACCAGAGAACCAACTTTAATTTCACACAATTTGTTATTAAAAATCAAAGGCTCAGAAACAACTACATGCACCTGAAGCAACGTTTGATTTCATCCCATTGCTTCATTAATTTAGGTGTGATCTCCGGATTATCCTTCGTGTAGTTTTTGAAACAACTTATTTTGTCTCAAAAGAAGCGGAACGCTGCGTCGTCGAGGTGCGTTGATCCACACAAAATCCCATCACTTCGACTAACTTCCTTTACTTCAGCTCCATTTCCCGCCTTTTCATGTACCACAATATCCACTGTCCCTCCTCCAGCATCGACGACCATAATTCTATCTCCAATTTTGAGGTCAACAACTTCTTTCTGATGACAATAGGCAGATGCAGCTTCAGGCTCCAAAATAATGTGGAGAGGACTCTGAACATTTGTTTTACCAATCGAACAAGGCCGATTTGGGGTTAATCCTGCCGCCATCGCAATTTTCCTCATTTTTTGTTTCGCTTGATCGGTCCAAATCGCAGGTACTGTCAAAGCCCACTCTATGTGCCACATTTCAACATTATTTCCTTAAGTTGCCCGTAAGTCTTCAAGCACAAATGTGGACATTCCCCGAAGATAATCCTCGATCGCCCTCTCGACGGAGATTCCGTTTGGAAGAGCGGTGACGTC
The DNA here is from genome assembly GCA_037447655.1 of Zygnema cylindricum. Classification (NCBI taxonomy): domain Eukaryota; kingdom Viridiplantae; phylum Streptophyta; class Zygnematophyceae; order Zygnematales; family Zygnemataceae; genus Zygnema; species Zygnema cylindricum. Next base: position 14,686 of record JBBHKE010001356.1, on the reverse strand, counting down.
ACAACCATTCTCGGAAAGATGTAGTTTGAAGCGTGTAACTAAACAACCATATGGCTTCTCCTTTTCTGTTTTTTTTTGTATTGGCAAGATGTTCGAAAAAACATGTGAACGCTTGCCGAGCTTGGTCGTTTCCTTTTTAGAGTTACAGTAACCGATTACGGCTGGCCATCCCCATTCTTTGCACTGCCATTGGCCGCAAGAATCTTGCACGTACTAAAGACTTGTAATCGTTTTGGAATGAGGATAGGCGCCTTCTTCTTGGAGAGGCCATCCATGAACGACATAAATATCTTTGGAATGCGACTTTCGAGCGTAAGCGGTTCCGGAAAAAGTGGTGCCAAAGTCGATAGCAACAATAAACCTGGCAGCCATGGCCACTAAAGGAAATGAGGAGCACTGTTAATGTTAAAATCTGTAAAAAAATTATAGAAACGAAAGAAAACGCTAACGCTTATTAAACTTCCAGATGTATGCAGTAGAATTTGGAGAGTATTTGGAGAGTATTTGGAGTATGAAATTTTAAATATGAGACTCTCTTTCTTTTCGTTATCCAAAACCCTTCGGCATTCGTTTTTATCAACAAGGATTGCAAATTATTCATGCAAAACCACCGGGTAAGATTACAGCTTGTATTCGTCTGAAATTCAAAGGGTTAGATTATGGTAAGGCCGACCGTCGGTGTTGTGACGGTGCATCAACGGCTGCGATGAAGTGTAGGCGACCGCCGTACCACCGACCGTAGTAGTTTCGTTTGGTTTCTTGAAAGATAAGATTTGTGGACCAGAACGCTCCACGCCAGGTCTTAATTTTTCATGCAGGGATGCAAAAGGTAAATTTACAAAGGCGGACAGCAAAAAATAATTATTTTTTAATTTGCTCAAAGTTTTGAGAACTAAATAAAAAAAAAAAAAAAAAAATCCTACTACGAATGTTAATCGACGTCGCTTGTGTTGATGTTTTTTAGCGACTTAAAATGTTTATTCTCCGTGCACACATGTGGCGATGTTAATCTGGCGGTTGCGATTGAAAGGTAAGATTCTCATTCCGATTGGCGATCTTCGATCCAAAAATTGGACAAGGGTGCACGGGAAAAAAAACTTTTAAGTGGGTGAAGTAATTAAATAAATGTCAACACTAATAGCAGTTCACAGTGTAGTTCTCAAATATAAAAACAAGCCTAGCTCATCCATAACGCCAACCAAATCTTACTCTAAGATCTTTATTTCTGTCGTTTCGATGGTGACGTCACTATTTCGGCCTCTATACTCCAACATCGAGCGATTCATAATCTCCGGAAATTCCAACAATTTTTTTGAAGCTGACCGTGAACCGCATGAATTGCTTAAAAAGTTGACAGCTGGCCATGCAAATAATTGAGAGACGAAACAAACAGCCAATGCATGATTACAACGCATCTTTAATTTTGACAATTGACCATATCTGGCCGTTGACATTTTTTTTCTTTTTTTTGACGGTTGGATGCGGTGCCTTTTTAGTAGACCTTGGAAGTTGGCGAAATTAAGACAGAAATCAAATAATTTTACTTTGGAAAAAGTTAGAAAATGAACAATTTCACTTTGAAAAAAGTTGACGGCCGGTAGTACAAAGCCAAAGAAAACGAACTAGGCAGCTCTTTACATCAAGGAGAGAATTTCGATATTATTAAAGCCAGTTTCTTTGAAAAACGAGAATAAGAAAATAAGAAAACGAGGTGACTTCGAGTCTCACTTCAAAGAATCAAAATTCTTTCTCAACAGGATATGCAACTTTAGCCGTTGGATTTTTGTTGACATCATTTTTCCTAAGAGTCATCTCTCTGATCAATGTTGTTTTAAGGCTCGGATCTCGCCACGTGGCATTTCTTGACGTGTGTAAAGCGCCCAAAAGCTAAAGGTTGTAAGTTAAGAGTGTATAAAATCATATGAAGAGGAAGAGGAGTTCTAGGATTTCATTTTCGGAAATAAATTTTAGACAAACATCTTATATGGAAGAAAGTTTGGAAAATCAAGAAAAAAACATGTTTGATAGGCTCCGGAATTTGGTTTTAGAGTTCTTTAACTTCTTCACAAATCTAAGAAAAAGGATTCACGTGTTGCAAGCTGAAAATCAAAAACTTCTTTCGGAGTTGGATTGCTGTCGCAGGACAAATGACGAAGAAATTAAAAATTTGGAACAAAAACTCGCAGTATTGGAGACACGGAACCAGCAAAATACCATAAATAGTCTTTCCATTTCAGTCAATGGACCTAACCCTCGTGATTTTGTAGACGGAGTTGAAGATTTGTCAATTGCCATAAGCAATTTTTTGCGACGTTTACGACAATGTCTTGAAAAGGATGGCATTAGTGTCAGTATTTTGAAAGTCTTGCAACCGAATGCCTATTTCGAAAAAAATAAAGATTTTGGACATGTAATTGGAAATTTTGTGACTGAACATATATTCTTTATTTTCAAAAATGAAGAATTTGAGAGAGGAGGGTGTCGGATTGACACGTGAATCCGGTCCAATACGGGGTAGAATATGAAATATCCATACTCGAGCCGCCCGTAATAAATCGGTACAGACCCACCTCTACATCGAGCTGGTGGCACACCTCTACATCGAGCTGGTGGCACAGTGGTAGTGCGTTCGCAGCTGAAGTGAAAGGTCCCAGGTTCGGGTCCCAGGTTCGAACCCTGGCTGGCTCAATTTTCCCAAGTGTGGGACATGCCGAATCTCGGATTTTTAAGAAATCTAACATTGTATCAAAGCCAGCGGGATTGCAGATGGTTTGGCCACCTTTCGCGTGAGGGGGGGTGTTGGATTAGCACGTGAAGTCGATCCAATATAGGGTAGAATATGGAATATCCATACTCGAGCCGCCCGTAATAAATCGGTACAGACCCACTAGACTCTATATATCGAGGCTGGTGGCACAGTGGTAGTGGTAGTGCGTTCGCAGCTGAAGTGAAAGGTCCTGTTCGAACCCTGGCTGGTTCAATTTTCCCAATTGTGGGACATGCCCAATCTTGGATTACTAGGAAATCTAACAAAGGGGTTCAATTTTCCCAATTGTGGGACATGCCCAATCCCGGATTACTAGGAAATCTAACAAAGGGTATTCTACAATTGATGTAAAGTTTCGAGCAGGGTCAAATTTCAAATAGATTGAATAGCTAAAAGAGATGGATCCTTGCCAATATTTCACAAATTGTCATATGTTCCATCGTTTTACCGAAGAAAAATGGTGGGATATTTTGAATACCTTGGAGAATCAAGAAAACTCAAAAGAATTTAATGAAATTGGAAATGTGTTTTATAAGAGTTGGTCAATAGACAACCGACTTGCACGTTTTTTTTTGTCGATTACGATGGCAGCATGGCGACTTCATCGGCTCGCGTATTCTTTTGAGTTTCCTACAATGATAATTCGTGTCTCAAAAGGAACTTTAGTCGACAATTGTCACGTGAAGCTTCTTCGTGCCTTTGATGACGATTGGAGTGATGAAGAAAAAAAGAATGTCTGCACTGAGTTTATGGTAGTTCCTGGGTTAAGGCTTAGGAGTATGGCAATACCGTGCGGGTATATCCACAAATGAAATTAGTGGAGTGAAATGTTAATCGTTTTGCTCGACAAAAATTTGGAAGATTATACCTCGAAGAAGGAACTAGATATTTTCTCAAACGCAAGATATAAAATTTTAATGACATGATTGTAAATGAAAATGAAATTGGAAATGTCTTTGTTGATTTTTTTTTTTTTCTAGCTAATATTTTAGGAACTTTAGACGCAACTTGTTAAACAACCGGGAACAATATGTTGCCAAGGAGTATGGAGCCTTATGGTTATACTTTACTCCGCAATTTTATGTGTTTCATAATTTTTCGAGTACAATTGACCATTCCGTGAAGAATTAAATTTTGCAACATGTTTGTACCCTTAATACTTTGTGTTCCTTTCCTCAGTGATGAAAAACTGGGACTGCATTGTTTTTTTCCAACGATTTCCCTTTTTTTGAGTGCCAACATTCGCCTTGTTACTGTTGTTGTATTCGTTATTTGCTTGTGCTCTTATGCTAAGCCTAAGAAAAAGAACTGGATCAAATTATGATTGACTATTGTGTAATATTGTCCTATTCTCTCAGGTGTAGAAAAGAGTTTACACCCCACCAAAAACGATCATTTTTTTTTAAGTTTATCAAAATTTTATAATTAACTTGTAGATGTAAACCTGAAAATGGTAATAATAGAAAGCCAAAAACTTGGGAAACACTTTCATTATTTTGAGCAAAAAATCTCCGAACACTTGTTGAAATTCATTACTTTGCACTCAAATTCTAGTTCCTTGTTTTCAATTTTCTTAAGCTTTTTGTTGTTTTGGGTTATGATGTTGTACCTCTTTTGTCGTTTTTATTTTAATAATCGGCGCTATTCAATATGCACCGCCTAGTTTCATGTCCATAATCCAGCATAAATGAGATTTTTGTCTCCAATTGTTGCCTTCATTTGCGGCCTAGTTTCTCGCTTACTTTAGCCCCTAGATTAGTTTCGAAATCTCAAGCGCTCTTTGAGCTCACACCCTAATTGTATATAATTCTCTCGGCTGTGTGTCTAACATCATCATGTGAAATACAAACCCTTTTACAAGATTCCTCTCTCGTTTCCTTGCGATGATTTCAAATATCTACTGGATCTTCTACGCCCAAATCACAACCTTCAAAAATACTTTTGAGTAGGGGGCATCAACTACCTAAAGTTAGAAGGCTTCTTTCCAACATCGAAAACATTCAAGGTGACGAAACCTTAAAATAAAATACACGTGGATAGGTGAAATTTTCTCTAATTTGTGACAAATCCTATCTCTCATGCTGGAGATCGTCGATCTACGGACCAACGTAAAATACATACCATGCATTACATATGGAGTGATACATACACAACTAAAGGCGAGACCGGGAATGGATTGTGGTTTGTGGCCATGCAGAATTTTTTAGGTCTTTGCTGTCATGTTTTCTACATCTTTACAGTTGTTAGTATGGATGTATGAAAGTGTGGACAAAAATTTACCCAATGTAGTTTACGTAGTATCTACATGCAAACAGGAGGACCTACACCTACAGTGGGGCATTATTTTCTTAGCAACATGTTATGTCGTTTTCTTTGTGTTTTTTTCCTCGGTTGTGTAGAACAGTGGGTTGTGTAGAACAATGGAATGTGTAGAACAGTGACAATAATTTTCTTACTTCTATCAAATTCCTTGTTTTTAAGAGCCGAAGTTTGCCTTGTCAACTGTTTCTGTACTCATTTTTTTCCTTTTGGTGCTATTCTAAGCCTAAAAAACATTACAGGACCAGAACATGATGTGTGTTGTGTAAAATTCTCCACGTAGCTCTCTTTGAATCATTGATCTTTCCTACTATTAAAAAATGGCTGCAAGTTTTTTGACTTGTCATTTTAAAAAGTGAAAAAATAAAAAGTTCAATTCAAGCAGCATTCTATGCTTGCGAATGTTCAAATTATTACACTTCAATAATTGTTATTATACTTTATTGGTTCTTAAATCCATTTCAAAAACATGGGATTTAGGTAAGATTTTGAATTGTGAGGGAAAAAAAGGTCTGACACCATAGAAAAAGATCAAGATCTGTCAAGTTCATCATACCCCACAAAAAAAATCAAGGTCGTTTAAATTTTTTGATAGATAATCTCTAGATTTAAACCAGAAAATGGTAATAACAAAACACCTTAAAAACCTGAGCAATGTTTTTTTTGTTTTTTGGGAAAATAATCTTCAAGCACTTGTTGATATCCATTACTTCCACTCTAATTCTGGTGACTTCGCTCAATTTCTTTATGCGCTTTCTTTTGTTGTTTCGGTCAAGTTATGATAATATACCACTCTTGCCTCTCTCTTGTCTCTCTTTCGTGTTTTCAGTAACCGTTTCGTGTTTTCTGTAACCGGCGGTACTCGATAAGCACCGCCTAGTTTCCTGTAAATAGTTTCCTGTAAATACTTAGGTTTAGATTAGGTACTTTTGACTACAACTGTTGCTTTTTTTTGCGGCCTAGTTTCTTGTTTACCTTAGCACCTAGGTTGGATTTTAAGCACTCCTTGAACGCACACTAAATACTGTCCCTATTGAAAATAATTCTCTCGTCCGTCTGTCTAACATCACCAAGTGAAATATAAATATTATTTTAAGGAAAACCTCTTTTTGCCTTGTTTATTGTTTCCTCTCTTGTTTCCTTGCAATAACTTCGACTCCCCCTCCTATAGATTTTCCTCCCTCAGAATCAAAACCTTCAATAACACTTTTGAATAGGGGACACCAACTACCACATTTAAGCTATTGTGGACTCATTTCTATGATCAGAAACATTCCAGAAAACGGAAAGAATTGAAATAAGTCAAAGGTGCATAGGTGAGATGTTCTCTCATTTGTGACAAATTTGAGATCAGCGATCCTTCAATAACACTTTTGAATAGGGGGCACCAACTACCACATTTAAGCTATTGTGGACTCATTTCTATGATCAGAAACATTCCAAAAAACGGAAAGAATTGAAATAAGTCAAAGGTGGATAGGTGAGATGTTCTCTCATTTGTGACAAATTTGAGATCAGCGATCCACAGATCAATTTATGATACATCACATACAATCATACGGAGCGATACTTACGCAAAAAAATGGCGAGATAGGATTGGATTGTTGATTGACGGTGGAAGTGGGTTATTGACAAACGTTCCGGTCTTTGCTCCATTCTTCTAGTAGTTATGGATGTATAAAAAGCATGGAGAAAAACTTACCTAATTTAGTTCAGGCACTATTTATATGCATGCAAAACGAGGACCTAAAATGGGGCATTATTCTCCACACTTTTCAAATTACTCAAATTAGTCTAGGAGATATTTACATGCACGGAAAAATAGGACCTAACTGTTAAGATACCTAGAATCGGGGGATAGAATGGACGATCCCAATAAAGGGATTAATGAGCCGGCCAGGATTTGAACCTGGGACCTTTCACTTAAGCTGCGAACGCACTACCACTGTGCCACCAGCTCAGATGTTACGCTGGTGGGTCCAATTTTATATAGGTTTTTAGTGTGGATTTTACCACAATTTCGGATATCGAGCGCACGTTTCACGTACGTCAACACCCCCCCTCGAGAGGTAGCCGGTCATAATTGTCCATGTAAACCTCGTCCCCCTGGCTTTGATACCATGTTAATATTCTTAGAATCGGGGGATAGAATGGACGATCCCAATAATGGGATTGAGGAGCCAGCCAGAATTTTCACCTGGGACCTTTCACTTTAGCTGTGAATGTACTAACCATTGTACCACCAACTCAGATGTTACGCTGGTACGTCCAATTTTATATAGTTTTTAGTGTGGATTTTACCACAATTCTGGATATTTAGCGCACATTACACTTACGTCCTCTGGGTACAGAATATCATCTACCTCGGATATGAGGTGACTCCCGGGACTGTGGGTCCCCACATGGTCAAGGTGGCAGCCTTTGACGCTCTTCTCCCAACGCATGACATCTCCGCCCTTTCCACCTTTGTGGGTCTGGCCAACTACTATCGGCGGTTTATCTCCGAGTTCAGTAGTCACGCTCAACCCCTCAATCAGCTATTACGAAAGGACCAAGAATGGGAGTGGGCCGAAAAGCAACACATCGCCTTCCTGTTCTTGAAAGTTGCTCTAAATTAGCATTCGTGCTCCGAATGCTTGATCACCAAAGGTCTTTCCTACTTTACAATGTCTGGAGCAGGTTTGAATTGGGAGCGGTTTTGGCTCAAGTCGATGATACCGCAGCTGAATATGTGGTGGCTTACGCCAGCCGGAGCAATAACAGAGTTGTCATGCCGTATGGTATCGGACGCATGCGTGCACAATATTTTGCATGCATACACGATATCGCGCACGCACGCACAATATTGTGCTCGCACGCGCGATATTCTGCATGCGTGCACGATACGGTGCACGCACACGCGATATTGTGTCCACGCGCACGATATCGTGCACGCGTTCGCGATATTCGGCGTGCGCGTGATTTCATTCACACGCGCACGATATCATTCTCGCACGCACGATATTTTAGCGTGCGTGTATGATTTTCGGTCGCACGTGCGACCGCGATTTATTTAAGTTACACGCTTCAAACTACATCTTTCTGAAAATAGTTGTGACGTCACCGCTCTTCCAAACGGAATCTCCGTCGAGAGGGCGATCGAGGATTATCTTCGGGGAATGTCCACATTTGTGCTTGAAGACTTACAGGCAACTTAAGGAAATAATGTCGAAATGTGGGACATAGAATGGGCTTTGACAGTTCCGACGACTTGGACCGATCAAGCGAAACAAAAAATGAGGAAAATTGCGAAGGTAGCTGGACTAACCTCAAATCGGCCTCATTTGTTTGGTAAAACAAATGTTCAAAATCCTCTCCACATTATTTTGGAGCCCGAAGCTACATTTGTCTATTGCCATCATAAAGAAGTCGTTGACCTCAAGATTGGCGATAGAATTATGGTCGTCGATGCTGGAAGAGGGACAGTGGATATTGTGGTACATGAAAAGGCTCGATATGGGGCTGAAGTAAAGGAAGTTACAAGAAGTGATGGAAGTTTGTGTGGATTGACTTATCTTGACGATGCGGCGTTTCTATCCTTGGAAGAAAACATTAATTGTTTGAAAGACTATATGGAGAATATCCAGAGATTACACCCAAATTGATGAAACAATGGGATGAAATCAAACGTTGCTTCAGGTGAATAAAACTGTGTTTTTGAGTATCTGATTATGAAACAACAAACTTGAATTGCTTGAAATTAAGTTTAGTTCTCTCGTTTGTATTTTCTATGTTATGTACCTATATGCATAAACCAATGAGCTTAATAAAACCAAGTTTGCAATAGTATGTAAGTCAAGTCAGAAAAATTTGTGCTTTTGTAACTGACGGAATTCTGGTATGCAACATAGAAGTGTCGTCCGTGTATGATTGGTTACTGTTGAAAAGCAATTCAAATATTTGAATCTTGCAGAAATAATTTCAATCAAAATGTTTTTGAACTTCCACGTAAGCTTGCCAATGCGTGGCGAGAATCTCAGACTTTCTGCAAAGGAGGCTCGAGATGATGTTCAGAAGCATTTGACGAAATTGTTTTTACTCATGACATCCTAGAAAATATTTTCGACCCAGCTATCGAGAAATTTTTAGACCTTATAAACCAGCAACTATCTTCCGTCGGAGCATGTAAAGCCATCCTTATGGTTGGGGGATTTTCCGAGTCCCCATATCTCATGCACCACATAAAAGTAAGATTTTTGACAAGTGCTACAAATATTGTGATGCCTCCAAACCCGGGTTCTTCAATATGCCATGGGGTGGTTTTACAAGTTTTTCATGTGGATTGTGTGTTGTCACGTGTATCACGAAAAACATACGGCATCAATACGTCGGTACCTTTTGTGTCTGGCCGTCACCCAGAGAGTAAAAAAATTATCACGAGCGACAGAAAGCATTATTGTAGCAATGTCTTTAGCTGTTTCGTGAGTATTGGTGATGTTATTAACGTAAACTCGGAAGTGAAACAAAAATTCCAACCTGTGGAGCCAGATCAAATTTCGATGGACCTCTCAGTATACAGCTCAACGAAGAGGTCCCCCGAATATGTTGACGAGCCAGGTGTTCACGAGGAAGGCAGTTTTGAGCTGGAAATCCCCGACATCATGTTAGGAACGGAGAGAAGTGTAGAAACAACCATGTGGTTTGGCCGGTCAAGTATTGAAGTGAAGGCTTGTCCCCTAAACTTTGGAACTGGGGAAGAGGCATCAATGATTCCAATAAACTTGGAAGCAGGTAAAATTGAGTACCATGGCATAGGTAGGGTGGTAGAATAAATTTCACTTTCAGTTCCAGATCCAGTTTGGTACACATAGGGAGTTAATAGCACGAAAGTGAAAACAACTATGTCAAGACTGTCTTGAGAATCTTAGATGGAAGAAACCTTTGTTTGTGATTATTTTTTAAAAGGTTGGGATCAAAGAAATGAGGACGATTGATGGATTGTTCAAAATATTTTTTGTTTGTTTATGTGTGCATGTTAAATTGATTTGCAATTTTGTTTCTGGACTATGCAGAATACTTTTAACATGCTTAGATAGGAAGGACCACATATTGACTTACATCGGTTTTCAAAGTCTCAAAGCACAAAATTTATACTTAAATATACGAAGATTCGTTGCAAAGTTATAGAAACAAAGCTTCGAAGTAAAGAGTCTTTCCTTCCAGATAAAGTAAGTGAACAGTTCGAATTGCAATTTATCTCCCTAGACAAACCGTACAATCTTCAGATTCACAGAATCTAGGATTCAATGTGGGAGTATAACATGAGTGAGAAAAGTGAGGCGGCCAGGGCTCGAACACGGACCTTTGCATGAACAAACTAGTGCCATAACCACACTGTCACCAGCCCAAATGTCAAGAAACGCATGTATAATTATTATATATTATATATTATTATTATTATTATTATTATTATTATTATTATTATTGTTGTATAGTCGAAACCACATCCCAGCGTTGAATGGATCGGATTTGGATCCATCAGGATGTTTTTTTTTTTCAGGATCAGAATAAAATAGAAATCAAAAAAAGAATCAGGGGAAGATTAAAAGGAGAGGAGGGAGGGTAGGCTGGGAGAGGAGAGAGGGAGAAAAATAGTTTTGGAAATGACTAATAAATTAATGGAGAAGAGCCAAAGAGTGAGAAATACCTAGCTCTGAAAAATAAAGGATACACAATGAATAATATTCATACACACGGAGGAAGGAATAAAAAAGGCGATAACAGAATTGGGTTGAGGTTAATTTAGGCATTATTTACTTGCAAGCTAAAAAAAGAACTAAAGTGGGGCATCGTTGTACACTATTTCAAAATACTCGTAATAGTGTAAACAATACTACATGCATACAAAAAAATGATAGGAATAAGAGTCAATCGGAATGCGCTCACAAATACTTTTATGTCTCAATACGGAAGCGAAACTGAAAATCAAATCAAACATTATAACACATTGAAAGCTCATAATCCAAGATAGAGAGAAATTAAATACTCAATAAAAAAAACTCATATTAACTCAATTCTTAAACATTACACTTTTCTTAGTTTATTCCTCCTTAATTGACTCTTGATTGATTCCTTATTGTTATTTCTAACTCACACGATGGCTTTTAAACTAAGTCGTGGAAACAATCTAGAACACTAACTCTAGAAGTGTCTAAATGTACTTAAATGTAAATGTGGTACAAAACAAATTGAAACTACTTGAAACCAAACTGACAGTCCTGTACGACAAACTTAACTTATGCGAAACGAACATACTAGATGTATGTCGCGCGAAATGAAACTTCTCGAAGTACAAATCTAGGACTTAACCGAAACAAAAAAAACAAATGTAATTGTGTACATGTGAAAAGTACAAGCACAGAAAAACACATCAAACTAAACGAAACAAAACCGAATCCGCAAACCGTCGCACGGAGTACTAAATGAAACCAAACTAAATACGCGAAGTGACGCGAGACCAAAACTAAACCACACTAAAAACGAACCAACGTTACGTAAACATAGATTCAATAATTGTAAATCGTAACAATCCCCCTCTCAATATTGAATCTATACTAAATCTTAACTAAACTCAAAACAATCCTAACTTAGGCCTTCCTCTCACAAAGACATCATACATAGCAGCTTTAGTTAACATGTCAGCTGCTTCTTCACCCGTTGGCACAAAAATGAACTCAATCTCACCAGCATTTACTAAATCTCTCACAAAATGCCATTTAATCCTAATGTGCTTAGTCCTCTTATGAAACACTGGATTCCACACATGATTTTTGATTAATGCGATGTCGTGCTATCGTAAAATACTCTCACTCATCCTACAATAATTCTCAGTTCGCCAAGCATCTTTTGCACCCAATTAGTAGCCTTAGCCACATGACAAGCGCCCATATACTCGACCTCCGTACAGCTCAAGGCCATAGTCGCTAAAGCCAAGAACTCCATGAGATCATTGCTCCACCAAATATGAGTGCACAATCGGAATTCGATTTTCCGGAATTAAAATCGCCCCCCCAGTGTGCATCACAACACCCAAAACACTCCAAATCTCCACCACCAATCCGATATTTAATGTGGTGACCAAAAATCGAAGATCTACTTCACGGCTTCGCAGTAAGGCTTCTTTGACGCCTGACAATCCTTGTTGAGGATGGAAAAAACAACATAATTATCTGGATGCTTTCGCACTCTCAAATAAATCAGGTAGCCAACTGCCTACAAATACGGAAAATCGACTCTCTCCAAATCCTCCCCCTCATGATATTCTGTTTGCGGGTCCAAAGTGATAGAAATAAGAGTCAATCGAAATGTGCTCACAAATACTTTTATGTCTCAATGTGGAAGCGAAACTGAAATCAAATCAAACATTATAACACATTGAAAGCTCATAATCCAAGATAGAGGAAAATTGAATACTCAATAAAATAAACTCATATTAACTCAATTCTTAAATATTACACTTCTCTTAACTCATTCCTCCTTAATTGACTCTTGATTGATTCCTAATTATTATACAATCTAACTCACACAATGGCTTTTTAACTTAGCCGTGGAAACAATCTAGGACACTAACTCTTGAAGTGTCTAAATGTACTTAGACGTAAATGTGGTATAAAACAAAATGACACTACTAGAAACCAAACTGACAGTCGTGTAGGACATACTTAACTTATGCGAAACGAATATACTAGATGTACGTCGCGCGAAATGAAACTTCCCGAAGTACAAATCTATAACTTAATCGAAACGAAACAAAACAAATGTAATTGTGTACACGTGAAAAGTACACGCACGAAATAATAAATCAAACTAAACGAAACAAAACCGAATCCGCAAACCGTCGCAGGGAGTTCTAAATGAAACCAAACTAAATACGCAAAGTGACGCGAGACCAAAACTAAACCACACTAAAAACGAACCAACGTTACGTAAACATAGATTCAATAATTGTAAATTGTAACACAAAGGAGTTGAAAGCTCTTTAACATCGGACCTAAATAATTGTGCTTGCACCACTTTGCAATTCTGCCCCTGATTGAGATTAATGCTTAACGCTTTCATAAACATCCTAAAGCAGTATAATTCCCAAAGTGTACTTTACTCCCCCCATATTTGTCACCTTAATGTTGACTCAAAAACAAATTTAACTCAATGCGAAAAAGAAAATCAAGGATCATAATGAAATCATCAACATAAACAGCGACGAGAACTTGGTACTTAAGAGTGCTTAAAATATTAATTAATTTTGGGTTTGATCGGACTACTTAGGATTTCAGGTTGTATGTGAAGGGAGAAGGTGAGGATGAAATCATATAAGGATTTTCAAATTCTCTACATCATTCCAAGTTTAGAATTCACACCTTTCGACACTTTTATTTAAACCTTCTCTTCTAAATCTACATTTAAAAATGTATTTTCCACATCCATTTGATAGATATGTTTGTTAACGACTGCCGCCAACCAGTCTTAATGAATAAAGATTTACAAGGATAACACACGTTTAAAATATTCTACACCCTCTTTCTGCTGAAACCCTTTGCAAACAATTCGTGCATTTTACTTGATAATGTCACCTGACGTACCTGTTTTTGTTTTGAAAACTAGCTTTGTTTTTGTCTTGAAAATCGACTTAGCATCAATAAACTTCTTACCGAATGGCAACTTAACCTCCTCAAAATTACAATTATCTACCAACGACTTATATTCCTTCTCCCATTCAAATTTCCACTTAGTTTCCCACATACCAAGTCCTTGTTGTAAATTTAGGATCACCATAACTAAACATCGCTTCACACGGTAATAAGAGTATAAGAGGAAACCATCCTTTCTCGTGTTAGAATTTATACCCAAACTAATGCACTCATAATTATAAAGAAATGTCTTAATGCACAAACACAATTGAAAAAGAAAAAAAAATCAGATTTCTTATACATTCTCCTTACATTGCTTATACATTGATAAGGATAATTCACTCATGAAAGGAATTAAACTAATCACAACTAACAGAGTTTTTCCACAGGCGAAGCATTCGACCATAACCAAGAGGTATAACATATTATTAGATCACCACGCCACAGATCAACCAATATCCAATTATATTACGTCAAGCTTTTCTTACAAATTTCTCACTCTCTCTCACTAACTCTGTTACAATCTATCTCCTAACGAAATTGTTGAAAATTGTGACCTCATGCGCTAGCAATTTCTGCCGAGATGTTTGATTCGAGGCGATTTACGATGCCTGTACCATCAACGATAAATTGGCCTCGGCACAAGCAATGGTAGCCCCAAAATAAAAATATTCTTCAAATTCTATTATATAATTTCAATCTATTACAAGTATTTTTGAATGTGTGAATCTAACTTAGGACTTCCATACAATTAGAATTACATTACCGCGCGTAATACGTTAGCGGCCATAAAGTAAGAGAAGAAAAAGTGATGCAAAGGAACAAGGGAGAACAAAACAAAGGAAATGGTAAAAACAAGCAAAAAAACAGCAAGAGATAGAAGGGAAGGTTGTTGTGAGCTTAAGTTATGTATTGTTAAAAATGACGATAGGGG
>JBBHKE010001355.1:90318-118418 GCA_037447655.1 Zygnema cylindricum | reverse complement strand
CCTCTCTCTCCTCCCTCTGTCAAATCTTACCTCGTACTCTTCTGACAAGCTTTTCTGCAAACCATGTTTGACAAACGGTAAAATCCGTAAAATAAAATCGTCTTTTACTGAGAGAGAGGCGGCCATGGATTCCACTATTAGGACAGCACTGAAAGACAAAATAGTCCTCGAACCACTCGTGCTGAGGTCAGCAGATTCGATGGCCTGAAAAGTAGGCAGAGGGCGAGAGAGAAGGGAGAGAGAGGGAAAGAGAGGAGGGCGAGAGAGGAGAGAGGGAGAGAGGGAAAGAGAGGGAGAGAGAGTAGGGAGAGAGAGGAGGGAGAGGAAAAGAAAATATGAGAGAGGTAGAAAAGGAGAGAGAGGAGGGAGAATCGGTTAGCCATACACAAGTGAAAAAGTTTGTGGATTCTCTGTATAGAAAAATAGGGAGGGGGGGAAGGTGAGGGGGGAAAAGAAAATATGAGGGAGGTTGGAGAAGGATAAAAGGAGGCAGAGGGAGAGAGAGGAGGAGAGGAAAAGAAAATATGAGAGAGGTAGGAAAGGAAAGGGAGGAGAGGGAATTGTTCAACCATACACTAGAGTGAACGTTTGCAGATTTTCTGCATTGAAAAAGGAGGGGGAGAGAGAGGAAAAGAAAACATGACGAAGGTAGAAAAGAAGAAATAGGAGAAGGATAAAAGGAGGCAGCAGAAGAGAGAAGAGGGAGAGAAAAAAAAAAATGAAAGAGGTAAAAAAGGAAAGGAAAGATAAGGACAAAAGGAGGCAGAGGAGAGAGGGAGCAACGGAAAAGAAAATATGAGAGAGGTAGGAAGGAGAGGGAGGAGAGAGAATTGTTTAGCCATACATTAGGGTGAAAGTTTGAAAATCCTCTGTCTTGACAAGAAGAGAGGAAAGGGAGGACTCTAAGAAAGGAGAGAGAGCAAAAAACTTAACAACCACAGTTGAGAATTTCCCACAAAAAACAAATTTGTTTTTTTTAATTTTACCGTTTGCGTTTTTCTATGCTTTACGTTTTGCAAAAACTAGATCAGTTAACAAGAAGCAAAAAAATTACTCCATTAACAGTTTTCCAAAAACAAAAAAAGAAACGAAACTTCAAAATCCACGAAACTTTCTGGTTTCAGTTTCACGAAATCAATTTCCGTAAACGAGAAAAATAGAAAATAACGAAAAGTGCCGTTTAACAAATACTTTTTTTTTTTTACGAAACAATCCAGAAACAAATATATTTGAAATTTTACGGAATCGATTTCAGTAATTAGAATACAAAAAATTACCATTTCACAAACGGTTTCCAATAAAGAAAAATCCCACGAGCATCGATTCGCGAGAACTTCCCGAGGAACCGAAGCTCCCGATTTTTTAACTCCCTCCAAAAACTCCCATTTTGTTCCTCTGTTTTTCTCCTCACAGAAAAAAACAAAAAAAATATACATACTGTGACAATCTTTTCTTCTCTCACCAGGCTAGAAACTAGGTTACTTCGTAAAGTAATTAGTGTAAACAAGCAAATAGTGTGGATGAGAGAACAGTAATGATTATTCCAATTTATGAACACCAAAAGAAGGGAATTCATTGTCAATTCAATGTCTTATGATTGATTACCCTTCCCCACACTAAATTATGTGTAAAGCCTGAGAAATTAGGACATAAAAGCAATATACGTTTAGTTATTTGTCATGTGTGACCAAAAAAAAGTGAAGGTGAAAGCGATTTTTGCTTTACCTCAAAACCAAAACATTAACTATTCCTCCACACTATTTTACGTGACAAAGCTTCTTTCCCGCCACTAAGGAACATTTTCTATCAGTTTCTTGTCTGTGAAAAAAACAAATCACGGATATCAATGTGTATCAAAAGATGGTTATGCAGTTATTTACTTTCTAAAATGAAAATTACACAGTTTTAAGTAAGAATTGTGTGGAAAAAAAGTTTATAAAAATTAGTCCAACTCTGACACGCACATTGCAGAAAGTGAAAAACTATTGCTACGATCGCCAAATTCCAATTAAAGACTTCCCCTTTTTCGCAAATTTGAGTATATAATCTCACTTTTCTGCAGAAAAGTAAGAAAATAACTTTTATTTTATATGCAGGAGTAACGAGAGTAAGAAAGAAACTCGCCTATTTTATAAGCAGATGTGGAGTAAAAAAGTTTTCGAGAGTTTTTCTTCTTGCTTTATGTGATCTTTTTCTTTGTTTACAGAAGTTTAGAAAAAAATACTTACGCTAACCGCAGAAGTTGTACTATTCGGACAAAAATGTTGGTCTCGTGATAGGGAAGAATGCAACGCATGATATCTTCCACGTTGTAAACATGAATTCTGCAAAACAATGGTGGGATTTACAACAAAAAAGAAAAAAGGAAAAAAAAAACAACCAAATGAACAAAAAAATACTTAAATCCTAAAACACAAGAAGATTTCCATGAGCATAAAAACATTAATATAGCAGAACTGATTTTGACAAACACCAAAAAAGTCCACTTGAATCTTCTTTACAAAATGTGTTTTTGTAAAAACTACAAAGACCTTTGCATAAGGCAATCGCCAAAAAAAAAGGAAAAAATAACAAAAAACGGTCCTTGAAAACTTTTATGCGCAGTTTTTTGCTCAGTGATGAACAAAACAACTGTGCTTAGTCCAAGAGTGATAAAACTTCTAAATAATAACTAATCGACAATCACCCTCCCCTTTATTCATAGAATGATACCATTTCCTACCTAAAATGATATACCTTCAGCATAAAAACATCCTCCCAACATTAAGAATTGTTCACTCACTCGAGATGCCGAAACAAGTACTCCAAGGTTTGTTGGGCTCCATTGAGAAGGAGAAATCCAGAAAGCAGACGCAAATAGGATCGAATCAAAATATCCCATTTTTTATTAACTTCTTCAGTCTCCTGTTCACGATCTAATTGCAAACTACTGATTCCAAACAACTTTTCCTGAAACTGCACAAATTTATCATCGGCTGCACAGAGTTCCGCGAGACCTGTCCCAGAAAAAACACAAATATGGCAACAAAAAGTTTGTCACACACATACATGAATCAAAAATCGTTATCGATTCACTTCATTTCCATTTTCTTTTTTTCAGAAGTTAATTTTCATGACAGTAAACCGTCACTCAAACCAGAAATATAATTATTAACATTAAAACAGTCCTCGTACTAATTACTTCTTAACGTTAATAGCGATTCACTATGTAGCTCGAAAAGATACACGGTGAATCATTATTAGCGATCATACCACTAAGTCGATGCCTGACCACAAAATAGATTTTAAAAACACTAATTGGTTTTTCTTAACGCTGATCCTTTAAGGTCAACTCAGCCACATCATTTGGAACTGTAAAATAAATAACAACACTGATACAAACCCAGCATACTGATCCACAATATACTATACTGCACATTGCTATTACTGTTAAACATATTCGGGCAGTCGAGGGCATTTTTTCTCACTACAAATTTCTCTGAATTCTAATCGTGACATCACGATCGAACGGTAAGACTGTTACCTTTCAATTGCTCGTCTCAAAAAATAGAAAAATCCAACAGTTGGACAAAAACGTAAGCGCTTTTGACTTCCCAAAAATTGTTTAACACTAACAATGATAGGTAATATAATGATGGGCAATATATTCTCCCATCCATACCAAACTGCCAACAATTATGAGTATGCTAAGCAGTGTAAGTGAACATGATGATTGTAACATATAGATTCAAAATTAGTATAGAACACTATACATTGTGTTTGGAAGAAAGGGTTCAAAAGATGTAGTCCTCAAAAAATCAGTCTTAAAATTATGATGTCTAAGTTCAAATTAGTATCGACACCTTATATTGTGTTGAGAAGATAGAGCTGCAGTTTACACAGTTTTCTCCAAATGATGCTATGTTACCCTGATATATGTGGAGGTGAACAACTGATCTTTCAAATATGTCTAGATTCAGAACTAGCGTGGACCACATCCATTGTGTCGAGAATTGGTGATTCAAGAGAAGACGATTGTAGTCCACACAGTTTTGTCCAGTTAACGTTATGTCAAGTAATATATGTGAAGGCAAAGAATTGGTCTAATGTTCAATTATGTCTTTCGAAATTAGTATTAACCACCGATACATTATATTGGGAAGAAGGTGTATGACTGCAATAACAAGGAGGAGATGAGGAGGAGAGTGCGAAAAATTGAGGTAAACACCTTCAACTTTGTAATCTTTTATTCTTCAACCTTTTTGACTCTCCAGATTTAACTTGGAGTATTAATGTCTTGACACAACCTTTACCTTTGTGTTGAAAGAACTCATAAATGCATAAAACAAGTTTTCATCAATTCTATATCACTTCTACACATTTGCCTAATTTAACGAGCACAAATTCACACTCTTGTCTAATGTCTTTTTTTTTTAAGGAAAGCCCTTTCATTTGCCAGAAGTTCAAAAATTGTACGTCTTACAAGCAAGTTTGTCTTGCTTCTTGTCATTTTAATATTCTCATGGATAATATTCATTTTTATATTTCATGTATATTATATATTATTCGTTTCAAAATTCTCGTGGATAATATTCGTTTTGATATTCTCAAGGATATTATTTATTTTGATATTCTGGTAAATTTTATTCGTCTTCTTATTCTCATGGATGATACTTATTTTAATATTCTCATGGAAATTGTTCGTTTTGATATTCTAACGGATATTATTAGTTTTCATACTTTCATGGATATTTTTTGCCTTGAAATTCTCATGAATATTATCTGTAGGAAATTATTTGATTTGATTATTTTTCTTTAAATATTTTCATTGATATTTTTTGTTTGATATTCTCATAGATGTTATTTGTTCTGATATTCTCATGGACATAATTAGTTTTTATACTCTCATGGATATTATTCGTTTTGATATTTTCATGGACGTTATTCGTTATAATATTCCCATGGATATTATTTGTTTTAATAATATCGTGAATATTATTCGTTTTAGCATTCTCATGGATGTTATTTGGGGATTACCATCACCTCATAATGCTTTTATTGTTTGGGGATTAACACCGCCACATACCGCGTTTAAAACGGATCTTGCCTTTCATAAAAAGCAGTTTTGCCGTTTCTAAAAGGGATTTGCCTCTTTTACAAGGGTCATTAACTCTTTCAATAAGGTAATTTCCCCTTTATTAAATAAAATTTAACTCTTTCAAAAAGGGATTTTGCCACTTTTAGAAAAAAAGTTGCCGCTTACAAGAGGTATAAGCCTCTTTTAAATTCAAAAAAATGTATATTTCAAAGGGAATGTGTCATCTAGAATGACTAAAAGCACATGATATCCTGAGCTCTCAATTTTCAGCTTTTTTGACTGAGGGCCCAGAAACGAAAGTTACCATTAAAAGGAGAAAAAAAATTAAGTGATTAAAAAGCAGGCACAAGCATCAAGGCTAAAAAAAAACGCATAAGGCAAAAAAAAATTAAGTGGTTGATTAAACAGGGTTCAAGGTCAGGAGTCAATTACTAGTAACGAAAAAGAAAGAGAGTATTTAGATGTATAGGGTTTAAGGTTAGGAGTAGAACCAGTAAAGGGCAAAAAAAAGGAACGTAATTTAATGCATAGGATTCAAAAGTAAGAGCCAATTACTAGTTAAAGAAAAAAAAAGGCAAATAGAGTAATTATATTAAGAAATTTGGCCTAATGTTGAGGGAAACTTTCAGTTTAGGATAAACCGTCCTTAATTTATCCCAAAAAATGTACGGATTGCATGATTTTTAGGTTCAATGTAATTTAAAGAGCAATAATATTGTACTTTTATTAGTGTTTCAACCCAGCTGCATTCATAATTAAACGTTTAAATTGACAAATATTTTCTAAAACACCAATATTTAACAAAAAAAAAAAAAAATTACTCTTTTTTTTTTTTTTTTTTTTTTTTTTTTTTTTTTTTTTTTTTGTGGAAGTTCACATAGATATCATTCATAAAGTCTACAAGGGGTGTCGGAATGATAAATTTAAATAAATATTAATCTTACCAGCTTGAGCAATATCATATATGGTTTGTAAGTCAACCGAAAGAGCCTCCTTAGGGTTAAAAAGCAAGGATGCTCGGACACGTGTCGACCCCTGACTTCCCTGTCCTAGCGAGATGACACGTAGCTGGGAGGCGAGGGAGGAAGCCATGAATACGGAGGCTTTAATTATGGTTTGCAGGATAGGAGGAATTTATGGAACTCCAAGCTTAACTGCTTCTTCGATCATAATCGAACAAGGGCGACAAGGTTAACGAGAGAGAGAGAGGGTGGAAGGGGGGGGAGGGAGGAGGGAGGGAGGAGGAGGGAGGGAGGAGGGAGGGAGTGAGGGAGGACAGAGGGAGGTAAAATGGCGACTGAAGCAGTCGGGAGTCTAGAGCGGGAGGGAGCAAGTGAGAAGTGAGAGGCGGAGTGAGAAGCGGACTATATTCGCCGCCATACGTAAGAAAAGGTATAGTAGACCGCCAATCGCTATTAGCGTTGTGTACGCTAATCCCGTCCCGCTTTTTTTTTTTTATTCTCAAATAGAATTATCCACACTATTTAAAAAAAGCCCTAATTCCTAATTAGAGTAATCGATTTCTTCCAAAATTTCCAAATTCCCAATTAGCGTACACCACGCTAAATAATAGTATACGCTAATCAAACGTACACGCTAATAGCGATTGGCGGTGTACAGTACAGTACTGTACACCGCGCATCGTAATTAGAGTAATGAAAAAATTAGAGTAAAAAAAGAGAAAAAAATAATTAGAGTAATTTACTCTAATTTATGTGATAGAGCTGTTTCAAAAAGGAATTTACTCTAATTTCTGCGGTGTACTCTAATTTGGCAAGTTAATATCCTCTACTGTAAATAAGGTATTCGTACAGAATCTGACAAAACGTACAGTTTATCGTCACTATGACGTTCGCACTACGCGTTTTGTTAAAACGCAGTTACATGATAATGGCCTGTATTAAATCATTATTTGTACTTTTTTACTTATAAAAGTACCATTTTGCACGGTCGGACGTCGTCCGTACTCCACACTATTTAAAACTAACATATATTAGAATTAACAACGTTAATTAAACCTTACCTAAATTAGAATAATGAAAAAATTAGAATCGATTACTCTATTTGATGTGATAGAGTCAAAATTTCGAGCGACCGAATTAGAGTAATTTACTCTAATTACGATTCGCGGTGTAGTAGACTACACCGCCAATCGTTATTAGCGTGTAAGTTTTTTTAACGTATAAAAATAATTACCGTGGTGTACGCTATTTAAGAATTTGAAAATTTTGGAAAAAATCATACATTCTAATTGTTTGGTTATGGTAATTTGGATCTTTGAAAAAAAAATGTCGGTCGCAAACATGCTTACACTAATATAGGTCTCCGTACAAAATCTGACAAATCATACACAAATCGTACATTCACACGGTCGAAACGTGGCTGTCGGACGAATATGTGCGAGCAGGATTTTTTACGACCTGATATTTTTTCCTTTTTAGAACGCACATTCTCATGCGTCCGCGGTTACTAAAACTAATTTATTGTACTTTTTAACTTAAAAAGGTACATTTATGTACGGTTGACACTGACCGTACACCATTCTATTTAATAGACAACGTACTAAAAAAAACCCTAAAAAGAAAAAAGAAAAAAATAGAATGAACTACACTAATGGAGAATAAAAAAAAAAAAAAGCGGGACGGAATTAGCGTACACAACGCTAATAACGATTGGCGGTGTACTGTACTGTAGTAGAGCACTGTGGAATTTTAGAGGTGTGTGTTCACTGTTCAGTATCGCCAAATATATGGTTTAAACGTTTTAAAGCTAAACTTGTAATCGTCCTAACAATGCGTAGAGTTCGTACAATAATCGCATGCACGTACTGTACTGTACTGTACTGTAGTTTAACCTCTAAGGTTTGTCTCATAGTTCAAAAGTAGGTGAAAGTAGGCCCATACAATATGCCTATTGTATGCAAAACATACAATATGACCTTAAGACACATATTGTATTCGAACCTATTCGGACCAATTAAAACATTCGGACCAAAAATTGGACCAATTAAAACATTCGTACCAAAAAATTTATTTACACCGTCAGATTCAAACAATCGGACGGTCACTGATCAAAGTAGCGATCTAAGAAGATCACATGAAAAGCCCATAACACGACTTACGATGAAGGCGCCGACCAAAGGCCTACCATAAAAACGCTACTTTTGAACTATGGTTTGTCTGTTATGGAAGACAATGAGAATAGCAGATATAGCGTTTCCATATTTTCGCACATTTGGTCCATACTAGACGGGTAATATACGGTATTTTAGTTTTACGCTTATGGCATGTAAGCGTTTCCAACATAGTTGTTCATAGCGATTAGTGCGAACGTACCAATCGCGACGAATTATACGGACGAACGCATTGAACCTTTTGAACAAATCGTTAAAAATCGTTAATGAATTTCCTTCCGTACTATTCCGTACATGTAAAAAAATTATACATATAGCGCAGATTGGAAGTTTTTCCCGTTAAATTAGCGCTTAAACATTAAAAATCGTATCAGACTCAATGTCAGTACGGAATTCCTTCATCAACTGGTACACCGCGAATCGTTATTAGTGTCAAATTCACTAATTTGGGTTCTTAAAATTTTGATTTTTTTCCTCAAATAGGATACATGATTTTAATTTTTCCTTGACGTTAATTAAGGTACCGTACAAAATAGCGTAAAGAACGAAAGTATAATAATATTTAAATAGTGTGGTGTACGGTCGATGTCAGACCGTACATAAATGTACCTTTTCAAGTGAAAATTTTACAAAAAATGAATTAAATCAGACGCGCAAGCATAGGAACGTGCGCTAAAAAAACGGGATTAGTCTGACACGTAAATTAGTCTGACATGTACGGTAGTTTAAATTTCACGACGGCGTACGATTTTTAATATTTTGTCTGGATACATATATTAATGTATATAATCGTACGGTGAATATTCCATTTTTGCAGTTCCCAAATTAGCATAATGCCGAAATTAGAATACACCTTTTTTAAATTTAAATTTAAATTCTTAATTAGCATCAATTACTGTAAATTTTATTCAACACTATTTAAACTTTGACAGTAATAACGATTCGCGGTGTAGTGGAGTCGTCAAATTAGCCAACGTCGTGTATGTAGCTTATCCGGGTTCGAACGACCACAAAGGTAAACTTTTATCAAATTCCGTCTGTCTGAGCGGTTTCGTTTTCAATATTTCAAACTTACCGCGCGAAATTAGTGTGACGTTCAACGTCTCTTTTCGAAAATGTCCGTACATTTTCGATGAAATAACGTACAGGTTCCGTGGTATTTCTGTTCAGTTCACTGAACAGGAAGTACCAATAACTGCGACGTATCGTTTCCTCTAATTTCGTACATTCCGTAAAAAACCGTACATATTACGAGAATATTGTAATTTTCCCGTAAAATCGCAGTTTCAGTTTACAGTAGACGTTTTTTTGCGATTTTGAAAATCGTCATGAATTATACGTTTTTATCTGAAAATTTGAAAAAATCGCACGATTTGAACAACACTGGTTTCCAATTTTGTTCGGGCTTGCATTTTTCAGTATAGTCCGCGTTGCATACAGTGATACAGTACAGAGAAGTACGGTAAAGTATAAAAAATAATGTACACAAAATTACTTTGGTATTGTTCTTATGTACTTTACCGACGCACTGCATTGCATTGTCCGTACAATTCTCGAACATTCTGTCCGCAATTTCTTCTTCAAACGTCGCGTCTTTTTAACGTCGGGTAATTCCTTCACACGTGTGTATTTCCTATCTTTCTTTCTCCAAATTTGGACTCTTTCATGTTCCGTACTTCTTACTGTAATAACTTTTCTCTGTCTCGTCCTTCCTCATCTTTCTCCTCTTTATCATTTTGTTTCTGCTGCTGAAAAAGGTTTTATGTTGAACTTTCCGAAGGTATTTTAACTTTCTGAAGCTTAATCTTCACCTTTTTTTTGAAGTCATCTATCCTTTTCTTCCGTCTTCTTGTTCCTTTTTCTCGTTTGTTTTTATTCATGGCTGTCCTTTCTGAAGTCATTGAAGAGGAACGTAAGGAGCCCGTCCGGACAGAGCGTCCCTCTGCCAAACGTACGGAAAGTGCCACGTCATCTAATCCCTCAGCAAATCCGTACGATGAAACCCTCGCCTCTCTTTTGCGACAACACGAGGACCGGGCGTTCGATTTTTTGACCTCGGTTTTTGACTTTTTACGTCGAAAATCGGATATCTTTGGCGACAAGGTAAGGGTTGGATACACTCAAGGAGAGGTTTATGTTTAAATTATGTTCATAGGGAAAATAATTTAAGGTTTTAAAGATTTCTTTTAGGTTTTCGTGTCAACGAAGTTAGAGGAACAGCGCGAGGTTTTCTTTTGTTTTTTTTCTTCAGTTCTGGTTTGCTCAATTCTTTGCAGAGTTTGTCGTGTGTTATTTTCTTGTTTTATGCTCATTCGTCTACTTTGCCGTTTGTGATCATTTGTCATTTTGTGCTTGTTTGTCGTGCTTTATCCATTTTTCGTTTTGAATTTTTTGTCCTTTTTGTGAGCATTTGTCGTTTTCTGTGCATTTGTCATTTTACGCTCTATTGTCTTGTTTACAACTGTTCACCTTTTGTGATAGTCATTTTGTGTTCTTTTGCTGTATTGTACATATTTTTCGTTTATGTGCATTTGTTTTATTTGTCATTTTTGTGTTCGTTCTTCTCATTTGTCCTTTTGTGCTCGTTTGTCGATTTGTCCTCGTTTGTCGTTTTATGGCAGAACAGGATGCGGAGACAAAGGTCGCAAAACTCGTGCATTCGGCAAAACGGCAGCAAGATATGGACGAAGTGTTAAAGAGAGAGAAAATGGAAAAAGACGCGAAAGAGGAAAAGGCTAAACAAGCTTTGCTTCTTGAGCAACAGGAAAAGGAAGTGGCAAAGAAATCAAAGAAGGACAAGGAAGAGGAGGTAGGAGTAGGAGGCAGTTCTTCTATCGGCGGGAAAGGAGGAGAGAAAAGTGGAGTTAATGAGGCGAAAGTTGAAACTAAAGTTGACGGGGGAAAGGAAGAGGCGAAAGAAGAATCCACCAGCAAAGGTTTAAGTAAGTGATTTTTTTTTTTATGTTTCACATCGTCAATTTATTAAGAAGTGAGGAATTGTTGATGCCAAGTAATTTGTCAAGAAATTGTTCACTTTGAGAAATGTATCTTTTGGACTTTTTGGACTTTCTTAGGAAGTGTTTATCGAATGTTGTATTTGTTTATTTTAATTTATGGAGTGCATTAATTGTTATTGTAGAATATCTGTCGGCTGCACAAGTTTTAGTATTGCACTTACAAAATTAATTGGGTAAATAATGTTCTAATCAAGAAAATATTTTAGCTCCTTTCAGTATGTATTTCATTAAAGAAAGTATTTAAGCTTCTAAGGATGTCATTAATTAAAAAAAGTATTTTAGCCCCTTTTATGCTGTCAATTAAATCAGAGATTAACAATAGAGGTTACTTATCTGCTATCAGATTTAGAATTAAGACCAATTTTGAGTGCCCACAAATATATTGTAACAGATAGCCTGGACACTCTAATTTGAAGTACTTCTTTTTGGCTGTAAAACGCTAGTGTGAGTACTTATTCTTTGTCTACACATCTAATTTTAAGGACAAAACACTGGTTTTGACATATGGATTAGAGTGGTTCATGGTAAACCGCATGTCTCGAATGTGAAGGACAACAAACATCCTATATGGGCCCCTTTAGTCATCTTAACGGCAGTATTGAACTGTAAATTCCTATCCATACCATTAGCCTGGATTTAATCTATCCAGTCTATTTATAGCGGTAGTCTAATGATTGGCCATGTTCTCTTTGCATGGTTTTTTTTTTTAGGATAGTTTGGTTTTTTTTCTAATTTGTAAACCGTTTTTAGTGGTGTAGACTTGTCTTTTGTAAAGTGGTTGTATCAAGCTAATGGCAAATAGTTTAGTTAAAGGTACTCTGCTGATTTGTTTTTCATACAAATAGTTTTGTGAATTGTTTCTTGTACTTGTTTATGTAAATATATATATATATTCATATGCACATGTTCGCAGTGTATACATGGTTTGTCTTTTCTTTTACACACACACACATGTATGTATATATATAATACATATGTATATTAATGTATATATATATTTATTTATATATGTTTATGTATATATACATATACATATTCGAGAGAGAACAAAAATACTCGGTCTATACATGCATTGTTTTTTTTTGCAGAGCCAAATTCCGGGAATGGGGCCACTTTTCCGGATTATAATTGGACCCAAACTCTTTCTGAAGTGGATGTTTACATACCTTTACCTCAAGGGACAAAGTCTCGGTTTGTAACCGTAGAGATCAAGAAGAAGTCCTTGAAAGCTGGTTTAAAAGGGAAACCTCTTGTTTTGGATGTAAGTTTTCTTCTCGTCACTGTTGTCTAAACACCTGTTTTGTCGTAGGTGGTTTGTTCAATCAATCAATTCTTGGTGACTTATTACAGTAGTTGAACTTCTTAACTTTTAGGAGTTACTTTGAATTGATAACATGGGTCTTGCCTATTACCGCTAGTTTGACCTCCCATGTTTTTTATGAAAGTAACTACATATAATGGTTTTTGAAAGGTGTTTATTTACACAATTTGAGTATTGTTTAGCACTTTTGATTCGTGAGAATTGTACCAAAATGAGTATGGCTTAAGATTGTCGAATCCTTTGTAAAATGGTTATCATTTCCACACTACTTGTGGTGAGGGTTGTATTGAGTGCATGGGGTTTCAGTGTATTTTATAAAATTTGTATTTGAACCTCAAAAAACCTTGAAGGTCTAAATTATCTTAATTCGTTAAATCTAAAATTTGACAGGTTTAGGATGTTTGACTAGAGATGGATGCAAAGTTGACCAAATATATTTCTATTACATTTGAATATTAGGAGGAAAAAAAAAATCGATTTGGAGGATTCCAAATATGGTAGTACATATTCAAATGTTGTTCAAGAATAGACTCAGGAAAATTGTTGAGCTATTCTTGTCAATTTGGATTACAACAAAGTGCTTGAATTAGGATTGTAGTTTGGTTGGGAAAAGATGGTCATTAGTTGTATGTTGAACGTGGTATAATCTGGAGGATAAAGGTTTTGGAGGTTAGGAAAGGGGGAGAGAGAGAGAGAGTAAGAGAGGTTTTTCTCTGATGTAAGATTTGTACATTTTTGGGGTTTTTTGCAGGGAGAGTTATGGGAGGCTGTGAAAACTGACGATTGCCTATGGAGCATTGGTGAGCAAATATATTGGTTAACAAAAAAAATGTTTTTGTAAAAACTGGATAACTGTGGTTGGACTTATTGAATCTTTTAGAGTTTAAGGAGTTTGATGGCTTCGTTTTATAACTGGATAATCTATGATTGTACCTTTAAAACCTTGTGAAATCTTATGGAGTTTTGTGGTTTTTTGCGGAATGTTTTGGCCTCTGTTGCTCACTTCTGGCAAGGTTAGCCTATTTGTAACTACAATGTGCACCGATATTAGCGTTTATAACCTTAATCCGGTCTCAGTTTCTTTTGGCCTTGTATATAAAATTGCACTCACAATTCTAATTGTTTTTTTCTTAATCGACGGTTCATAATTGTCCTCGTTATTTGGACCCAAAAAAGTATTGTTAACACTAAAATGATCTTAACACTGATTATTTCTTATAGTACATTGCTGTCTTTGTTTATTGAGGCTGTTGCAGGTTTAAAATTTGTCATTTTTTGTTGATTCTTGCTTTTGTATTTTCTCTGTTTTTGTAGAGGACGGAAATACGCTAATTGTCCATTTGCAAAAAGTCAATAAAATGGAATGGTGGCGTGCGGTAGTTAAGGGTCAACCAGAAATCGATACTCAGAAAGTGGAACCTGAGAACAGTAAACTTACAGATCTTGATTCAGAAACGCGACAAACAGTAGAGAAGATGATGGTAAGCTTTAGTTTATTATGGTCACACATTTAACTTCGGGACTCCTTTTTGTGTTGATAAAGAGGGAAGTATAATGTATATATGTAAAAACAATGAAGTGAAGTATGTATTCACATAAATTATATATATATACATTTAATGTTATATATGGCGTAAATGATAAAACCATTGAAGGTGAAATGGAAATTGTCTTGTTTAGCTATCAATTGCATGGCAAGTACAGATTTGTGAGAACTTCTAAAGATACAGTGGTTGTTTGTGACTGACTAAGTAGACTTAATTTTTCTTTGTCTATCAAGTGGTGTGACAAGAGTTCTTTTTTTATTTATTTATTACGTGTAAAGTTTCTGTTTGGACTTCTGTTCTCTGTTACAAACCGTTTCTTTTTTTGTCAATTATATCATTTGGGAATGTCTGGCAGAATTGGGATGATAAAAGGAAGTTTTTATATCTTTAGTCTTCACTGACTGTTTTTTTATTTGTTTGTTGTTATAAAACTTTTTTTTTTGTTCTTTTTTTGGGACAGTACGACCAAAGGCAGAAAGCAATGGGTTTGCCGACAAGCGAGGAGCAACAGAAACAGGACATTTTGAAGAAATTTATGGCAGCGGTTAGTTACTCCCTCTCCCTCTCCCCATCTCTCTCCACACTGTTCTCCCCATCCCTCTCTCACTCCCTCTCCTTCTCCCTCTCCCCATCTCTCTCCCCATTGCTCTCCTCATCCCTCTCTCACCCTCTCCTTCTCCCTCTCCCTATCCCTCTCCCTCTCCCTCTCCTTCGCCATCTCTCTCTTCGTTGCTTTTAAAAGAGAAAGAAAAAAAGGACACAATCTAGACATTCTACATAGACTAATGACATACGTTTCTATATCATCATCCTGATGCTAAAAAAAAAAAAAAAAAAAAACATGTCTTGAAAGCATGTGAGGAAAATCATATATAATATTTTTTTGCATATGAATGTTTTATTTTACACTCTTGGGAGAAATAATGGTTTTTCCATAGTTACTTGACTGTAGCCTATTTTTAGAAAGATTTTGGAAATTATATTTTCTCCAAGTTTTAAAACAAAATGAGAAAAAGGACACCATCTATACATTCTGAATGGATCTCCTAATCACATCATGCCAGAAAAAAAAAAAAAAATCAACTGAAAGCATGTGAGAAAAATACACTAAAAGAATTTGAACCCCACAATCGCATACTTAAAAAACCAACTTTTATAAATTCATATTTTTAATTTGCGTTTTTTTCCCATACAAAAAACTTCAGTGGCAACTTTACCCCGGGCAAAAGCCTGCCTTTTAGAAATGACTCCAACCGGGGGAGGGGGAGGGGAATGGAAAGGGGGGAGAGGGAGAGAGAGGGAAAGGGAGGGGGAGGGGGAGAGAGAGAGAGAGAGAGGGATGTGGATTTGGAAAGACAGTATGGTGTCATTTGGAAAGAGATCATGTTCATGATAGATTTTATGGAACTATGTAAAAACCATCGGTGTCGTCTGTAGTTTAAAATACAAATGACTAAATATATGTTTAACATTGACATACAACTGATTGTGACAAGACTAACGCTCGTCTACAATGAATGAAAACATGATTAATAACTTACCACTGGTATCCTTTTTATTATTATTTTTATTATCGAACTATAGTATCCTTCTGCAAATTTTTTTCTTCTACTTTTGGCTACAAATTTACTCTAATATCCTGGAAAATAATTTTTAACTTTTCTTTTATTCTTGTTTGTTAATTCAGCATCCTGAGATGGATTTTTCCAAAGCAAAAATTAACTGAGGTCTGGACTTCGATGGAAACTGAACTAAACGAAAGATTCATAGAAACTGGTTCTGAGACTAACGGATATAACGGACGATCCCACGTCTAGTTTCAAAACTATGAGAGCTTTATCTCTCTTCATATTGGGACCTTTTTCTATACAGTAATTTTCCGAGAGTTTCTTCTTTTGAAAGGAGTAG
Source organism: Zygnema cylindricum (assembly GCA_037447655.1). Taxonomy (NCBI): domain Eukaryota; kingdom Viridiplantae; phylum Streptophyta; class Zygnematophyceae; order Zygnematales; family Zygnemataceae; genus Zygnema; species Zygnema cylindricum. The sequence goes on along the minus strand of JBBHKE010001355.1, from coordinate 102,415 downwards.
AAGACGAAAGCTCTTTTAGAGTCTCTTTTACTCTTTTTGATGTAGTTGGGAAACTTTTTGCTTTCCTTTAACGTTTCAAATTGATGTAGTTGATATTTCTTGCTCAAAATATTTGGTTCACTTTCAGTTTTATAAGCAATGTATATTTTGGAGATTACTTGATTGCGTTAAATTTTGAGGTTTTTTTAGTTCTTGGCTCCCATTTTTGTTTAAAATAAGTTTTTGTTTTGTGGTGATTTGAAGGAATTTCTCTTTGTGGTAATTGTATGAAAAATCTTCTGTTAAAAATCAAGTTTGGCGCTTCCCAACTCTTTTAACATGTTTAAAATTATAAGATTAAAGAAAGCAATGTTGATTTTCCCTCCACATTACATCGTGAATCGCTTATAATGTTAATAAGTATTTAGCGTGTGGTTTATTTATTTTATATATATATACATATATATATACATACATATATATATACATACATACATACACATATATATATATAATTGTTTTTTCTTTTTGGTGTTCTTTTTTATCTTCGGCCGCTTACTAGATTAGTGTGAAGAAAAAGCAAATATTTAATATTGACTCAATCTTATTAAGGAGCCAGGGGGACCGACACAGGAATGGTTTAATAAACGCCTATAGTGACTGACGATGTACTTTCACTTAGTATATGTAAATAACAATGTCAAATTAAAAGTTTCGAATTTGTACCAGTGTGTCTTTTGTCTTTTGACGGTGTGAATGTTACACATATATCTTCTATGTTTGTTTTTTCAATTCTATTCCGGTGGCGAATGCCATGATTTAAATTTGACCACTTTAAATTTTGATGCTATGAGACATGCTTTGTATCGTTGCGCTTTTTTGCAAACCCTAATAGGAAAACAAAAGCTATTATTGCAGAGTCGATCCTACATTTTCTTGCACTGGTTATTTTGACAGGAAAAGATTCGTCTTCTACGAGCAGTTTTTTAAAGTGATACCTCCCCTAAGTCAGCGTATAGTGACTTGTACTAGAAAGGCGAGATTTTGGTTTTGCATATAAAGTACCTCTTGGTATTCCTCAATATACTCATTTCTTCATGGATTAATGGTACAACAGAAATTGACAGGATAAATTTTGTTAATTTTTTTTTATGAATGTTTTTCGTTCCGTGTTTTTTACCCTTTCAGAAAACGAATCTTCAACTACGAAGGAGTTTTCAAAGGGCTACATTCTCCTTATATTATTCATCGAAATGTAAATTTAATATCAATGGTTGATAGTTTTTGGAGACCATTTCTATGATCTGTTATTGGCACTATTTTTATGATTTCCCGCCCAAAAAAATGCATAGTCAAATTAGCGTCTTTAACTCCAGCAGCAATGAAAATTGTAGGATTTTTTCACAAATGTTTGGGAATCTTCTAACTTCAAATTAGATATCCACTTCCGGAAAACTTGTAATATTGTCAACATGTTATTTGTCCATGTTAGATTTTTGACGAGTCATCTACACATCGGCCCGTAGAGATGTTTAAAACCTTCAAAAGCCTATTAGGATTTTCATAAAGCAAATAACACGCCGACCATCGTTGTAAGCGTCACATCATTTTTAGTGTTAATGCGAAATAAAATTAATAATACTAATTTAGTGCAAGGGGACGTGGCAAATTGTAGTCCACGTCCTTAAATAATGTTGTTTACATTGTTTTGTGGATTTCGGCCAAAAAAAGTCTTGTCCAAACTAGTGTTAATCATTCTAATAACGATGGGCGGTGTAGTTTGGTGTCATGAGAGTTCACAACACTACAAAGAACCTCGCCAAGTTGCCCATACTATCCTTGTCTACACAATTCCGCTCCTTTGCTGCTTCTCATGCGACCACTCCAACATTCGAGCCCCTTAACCAACGATTATATATGAGGGGATTCTCCAAAAGAATGTCACCAAATATACTACGGGCACCATCATGTAATATAATATCAATCTAACGCGAAGGAATAATGTGTGAAACCTCTCGTTGAACATCATATCCACCCTCGTGAGAAAAAGTCGCGATGGTGACGCGAATAGTGTCGTGCTCTTGAATCGACTCTCCCCGTGGGAGCAATGAAGCAAATGGGCGCCATCGTATTGAATGACACAACCACACAAGCAAATGAGACAAATAAGTAAAATAAGTAATGTGGAGGGGGGACCTAAATTGGGGGTGGTGGTGAATTGACTAGGCATGAAACGGAGAGTGGGTGGAATAGGTGTAGCCAACATTCAAGATATAGAAATAGGCCCACTGCAGAGATAGAAATCGAGCACTCGAAAAAGAAGGAAGCGCCTTAAGAAGCCTAGATCGAATGGTGGCGACAACCTTATAAAAAAATGATTTTTTGACACGTGCTTCCTAATAAGGTAAAAAAGGACTGGCATATCCGCTAAAGCAAGAGGAGGAATAAAATAGAACACCTCCAAAAGAAACCGCTGGAAGGCGAAGAGACTGTCTAAAATACGAGGAACAACTCAGCAAGAATAGGAGTATTCCCAACCAAAAAAAGATAGACAAGAGTGGAGGCAATTTGGTACCAACTTCCCAAATACGTATAGGGCGCCTCACATGCCATTGATATTAAACCCAACCCTCCTACAAAGGCGGAAAGGGATTTGGAATGCAGGCCGCAGCCATAGTCTCGCGAACAAAAGCCCCATGAACCGACAACGAGTGGAGGACGTTCATGGGGCGATTATTGGAATAGATGAGACGAAAAAGTTGGGGTAGGAGGGGAAGTACGGGTAAGGCAAGAATTGTGGTGGGGGAACACCTTGTCAAAAGAGCAAAAGCCACATGGGGTCAAGAGCGTTCTGAAGGTCGTCTACGTAGGTTAAATCTGTCAAGCACGGGAGATGGTCGAAGGTGTTGGCATTACGTGGTTCTTGAAAAACTTGCGAGAGAGGAAGCTTGAGAGAAAACACAACGATAACATTCTTTAATGCTTGATATAAACTACCAAGTTTGAACAACAGTTATTTAAGCACCTATAAGAAACGTTTTTTCTTTTTGTTTGCTTCCACCCACTTTCGGTTTTTCGGTTTCGTTTTCCCTTTCCTTTTTTTAATGTTTTTAGGTGTTTCACCATCTCCCTCTCTTAATAAGTCTTACATCTTTATTTCACTTACAACTGTCGTTATATCGGTTATTGTTACCTTCGCAATAAACTTTCTCGATAATTTCTCTTTTCCACTGCAAAAGAGGAATGTACGGCCTTTTTGTCGTTAGGCTGCGGAATAACTCTACACCCGAAGTCAACGCTATAAACGAGAATGGAGTTATTTTCACCTTGAAATGTTTTCTAATTCCATGTTGATTGCTTGACATCCGTAACCGTACAGACCTTGACACATGATATGTACGGTAAAGTACAAGTGCTGTCCATTTTGAAAAGTTGAAAATACTCAATTAGAACCATAGTTCAAAAGTAGGTGACCGTACGCCCATACAATATGCCTATTGTATGCAAAACATACAATATGGCCTTAAGACCCATATTGTATTGGCCGCAAAATGAAATAAAATAGGTACAGGGTTGAGTTGCACATGGATCGATAGATAATTAAACGTCATGTCTAAATTTAAAAAAAAAATCGGACAAAAAAATATTTTTCTGTGAGTTTTGAGCGACTTTTTATTTAAACCGTCGGATTTGAACGATCTGACGGTCGTTGATGAAAGTAACGATCTAAGAAGATCGCATGAAAAGCCCGGAACACAACTTACGATAGGACTATCGTCAGATTCGGACGATCGGACGGTCGCTGATGAAAGTAGCGATCTAAGAAGATCACATGGAAAGCCCGGAACACAACTTACGCTAAAGGCGGCCTACAAAAGGCCTACCAAAAAACGCCTACTTTTGAACTATGTTATAAACGAAAGTACAGTGCGATTTAACTAGTGTGGTGTACAGTCAGTGTCAAACCGTACAAAAATGTACCATTCTAAGTGAAAAAGTATAATTAATGATTTAGAGTAATCACTCATGCATGACAATGTGCAATCTAAAAAGGAGATCAAACCAAGTCGTCAAAAATCACGTTCGCGTATATTCTTCCAACAATCTTGTGGTCAACCGTATGAACATAAAACATATTCGCATGTGGAAAGTAAATTTTTCTCAGTAAATGAACAGAACTTAATCAAATGTCGCCCCGGAGTATAACTGTGAACTATGACATTTATGGTTTGAACTTCAACTAAGGTCCTTGTAAGCAATTAGAGTGAATATTAATGGTATTCAATGGTTTCAGTCAATTTAGCGTAAACTTTTATTATATTACGATGCCAATGGTCCCATTTAGCATAAATGTATAATGTAATATGGTGCCAACCATAAAATAAACTAAATGTATACATTAATTTGGGGTTGATGGCCAAAAAGACCACAAATTACAGTTATTGATTGATTTCAAAAGGATAAAATTACAACATTTAGCATTGGAAATATTTGGGGCAAGAAAACGCCAAATGCGGACAGTCCCAAAAAAAAATGATCCATTTTGGACGAAGCACAACCAACCATTTGTTTTTTGTCACAGAGGGATTTGTCGTCTCCGCCGTTATTCTAGAAAATATTTAATCGTTTTAACAAGAAGCACGTAAAAGCTCCACCGCCAGCTTCATTTCACCTCCATGGATTCCAATTCACGAACACTATCGACTTACCGTCGTTTTTCAACCTGTTTAAACGATGTCCACCCTGTTTCCTCCACTTCTCTCGAACCCTATGGTGAAAATCACTCCCTCTCATGGTTGGCGTGTCCCTCTCCCTCGCCACTCGGTGGTTCAGGTCCTTAAGTTTTGCTCCACTCCATCTCCTCTTCAATCGGAGGTGGGATATTTTCAGTTGGAGCTTTGTTTTTCGCCGCAAAAATGGTATTAATGGGCCACATATTTATGGTAAATTAGCAAGCCTTTTGGGCAAGAAATGATATATAAGGAAAGAAATAAGGATGCAAAAACGAAGGTAAATGCTGAAAGTGGAAAAACAGTGTCATTGTTGGAATGAACTTAAAATATGTATAACAAGGGAAGAGAAGATATTGGGACAAAAAGAGGGAAACCTTTCCCCGAAGTTTCGCTGTTTAAAAATTGAATTTGAATATCTTGTTTGATAGTTAATTATTCAAATAAAAAAAACGGGACAGTGAAGCGGGAAAGGTTAAAATTTTGCGTTAGTTTTGGGTGAGGGAGTTACACCTGGTAGGCGATGGACGTTTTTAATTAAAAAGCCACGGTAAATGCAACAACTAATTGAATTCACGGAACGTTTTTAGAATGGCAGCGGGTAAGACAAGCGATTTCAGTTATGTCGTTTCAGAGCCATATTGTTTGGGGGGATATGAAATTGGCCACGTATAATTTTAGACGACCAATGACATTACGCGTTAGATGGGTAGGCTGTTAAATTTGTACCTTTTGGACCAATTTAGAATAAACATTTACTCTAATACATGATAACATTCACGCTAATATGGGTCACAAGCCGGAAAGATAAATAGGAATGCAACCTTTTCAGATGTAAGACACATATTACCGATAACTTACTTTAATAAAACCTCTCAAAGGGACATTATTTAAGTTAATAACCGTTATTAATGTAAATTATTGCAGAACAAAGAACAAGCGACCAAATTGTTCGACAACCAACGTTGCGTAGTCGTTCCAACTGTGCAGGTTACAGATCCTACAATTGAACAAAGAGTGCACGCTTTACGGTGTGGCGCTGACGCTTAACTGCGGTAATATAGTCTGACATGTACAGATGGATAAATTACGTGATGGGGTACGATTTCAAATAAATTGTACGGATACCTATGTTAGTGTAAGCATGTTTGCGAAGGGTATTTATTTCTTTTAAAAACCCAAATTAGCATTAGTAAAAAAATAGAATATATATATATATATATATATATACATATATATATATATATATATATATATATATATATATATATATATATATATATATATATATATATATATATATATATATATATATATATATATATATTGTTTTTTCTTTTTGGTGTTCTTTTTTATCTTCGGCCGCTTACTAGATTAGTGTGAAGAAAAAGCAAATATTTAATATTGACTCAATCTTATTAAGGAGCCAGGGGGACCGACACAGGAATGGTTTAATAAACGCCTATAGTGACTGACGATGTACTTTCACTTAGTATATGTAAATAACAATGTCAAATTAAAAGTTTCGAATTTGTACCAGTGTGTCTTTTGTCTTTTGACGGTGTGAATGTTACACATATATCTTCTATGTTTGTTTTTTCAATTCTATTCCGGTGGCGAATGCCATGATTTAAATTTGACCACTTTAAATTTTGATGCTATGAGACATGCTTTGTATCGTTGCGCTTTTTTGCAAACCCTAATAGGAAAACAAAAGCTATTATTGCAGAGTCGATCCTACATTTTCTTGCACTGGTTATTTTGACAGGAAAAGATTCGTCTTCTACGAGCAGTTTTTTAAAGTGATACCTCCCCTAAGTCAGCGTATAGTGACTTGTACTAGAAAGGCGAGATTTTGGTTTTGCATATAAAGTACCTCTTGGTATTCCTCAATATACTCATTTCTTCATGGATTAATGGTACAACAGAAATTGACAGGATAAATTTTGTTAATTTTTTTTTATGAATGTTTTTCGTTCCGTGTTTTTTACCCTTTCAGAAAACGAATCTTCAACTACGAAGGAGTTTTCAAAGGGCTACATTCTCCTTATATTATTCATCGAAATGTAAATTTAATATCAATGGTTGATAGTTTTTGGAGACCATTTCTATGATCTGTTATTGGCACTATTTTTATGATTTCCCGCCCAAAAAAATGCATAGTCAAATTAGCGTCTTTAACTCCAGCAGCAATGAAAATTGTAGGATTTTTTCACAAATGTTTGGGAATCTTCTAACTTCAAATTAGATATCCACTTCCGGAAAACTTGTAATATTGTCAACATGTTATTTGTCCATGTTAGATTTTTGACGAGTCATCTACACATCGGCCCGTAGAGATGTTTAAAACCTTCAAAAGCCTATTAGGATTTTCATAAAGCAAATAACACGCCGACCATCGTTGTAAGCGTCACATCATTTTTAGTGTTAATGCGAAATAAAATTAATAATACTAATTTAGTGCAAGGGGACGTGGCAAATTGTAGTCCACGTCCTTAAATAATGTTGTTTACATTGTTTTGTGGATTTCGGCCAAAAAAAGTCTTGTCCAAACTAGTGTTAATCATTCTAATAACGATGGGCGGTGTAGTTTGGTGTCATGAGAGTTCACAACACTACAAAGAACCTCGCCAAGTTGCCCATACTATCCTTGTCTACACAATTCCGCTCCTTTGCTGCTTCTCATGCGACCACTCCAACATTCGAGCCCCTTAACCAACGATTATATATGAGGGGATTCTCCAAAAGAATGTCACCAAATATACTACGGGCACCATCATGTAATATAATATCAATCTAACGCGAAGGAATAATGTGTGAAACCTCTCGTTGAACATCATATCCACCCTCGTGAGAAAAAGTCGCGATGGTGACGCGAATAGTGTCGTGCTCTTGAATCGACTCTCCCCGTGGGAGCAATGAAGCAAATGGGCGCCATCGTATTGAATGACACAACCACACAAGCAAATGAGACAAATAAGTAAAATAAGTAATGTGGAGGGGGGACCTAAATTGGGGGTGGTGGTGAATTGACTAGGCATGAAACGGAGAGTGGGTGGAATAGGTGTAGCCAACATTCAAGATATAGAAATAGGCCCACTGCAGAGATAGAAATCGAGCACTCGAAAAAGAAGGAAGCGCCTTAAGAAGCCTAGATCGAATGGTGGCGACAACCTTATAAAAAAATGATTTTTTGACACGTGCTTCCTAATAAGGTAAAAAAGGACTGGCATATCCGCTAAAGCAAGAGGAGGAATAAAATAGAACACCTCCAAAAGAAACCGCTGGAAGGCGAAGAGACTGTCTAAAATACGAGGAACAACTCAGCAAGAATAGGAGTATTCCCAACCAAAAAAAGATAGACAAGAGTGGAGGCAATTTGGTACCAACTTCCCAAATACGTATAGGGCGCCTCACATGCCATTGATATTAAACCCAACCCTCCTACAAAGGCGGAAAGGGATTTGGAATGCAGGCCGCAGCCATAGTCTCGCGAACAAAAGCCCCATGAACCGACAACGAGTGGAGGACGTTCATGGGGCGATTATTGGAATAGATGAGACGAAAAAGTTGGGGTAGGAGGGGAAGTACGGGTAAGGCAAGAATTGTGGTGGGGGAACACCTTGTCAAAAGAGCAAAAGCCACATGGGGTCAAGAGCGTTCTGAAGGTCGTCTACGTAGGTTAAATCTGTCAAGCACGGGAGATGGTCGAAGGTGTTGGCATTACGTGGTTCTTGAAAAACTTGCGAGAGAGGAAGCTTGAGAGAAAACACAACGATAACATTCTTTAATGCTTGATATAAACTACCAAGTTTGAACAACAGTTATTTAAGCACCTATAAGAAACGTTTTTTCTTTTTGTTTGCTTCCACCCACTTTCGGTTTTTCGGTTTCGTTTTCCCTTTCCTTTTTTTAATGTTTTTAGGTGTTTCACCATCTCCCTCTCTTAATAAGTCTTACATCTTTATTTCACTTACAACTGTCGTTATATCGGTTATTGTTACCTTCGCAATAAACTTTCTCGATAATTTCTCTTTTCCACTGCAAAAGAGGAATGTACGGCCTTTTTGTCGTTAGGCTGCGGAATAACTCTACACCCGAAGTCAACGCTATAAACGAGAATGGAGTTATTTTCACCTTGAAATGTTTTCTAATTCCATGTTGATTGCTTGACATCCGTAACCGTACAGACCTTGACACATGATATGTACGGTAAAGTACAAGTGCTGTCCATTTTGAAAAGTTGAAAATACTCAATTAGAACCATAGTTCAAAAGTAGGTGACCGTACGCCCATACAATATGCCTATTGTATGCAAAACATGGATCGATAGATAATTAAACGTCATGTCTAAATTTAAAAAAAAAATCGGACAAAAAAATATTTTTCTGTGAGTTTTGAGCGACTTTTTATTTAAACCGTCGGATTTGAACGATCTGACGGTCGTTGATGAAAGTAACGATCTAAGAAGATCGCATGAAAAGCCCGGAACACAACTTACGATAGGACTATCGTCAGATTCGGACGATCGGACGGTCGCTGATGAAAGTAGCGATCTAAGAAGATCACATGGAAAGCCCGGAACACAACTTACGCTAAAGGCGGCCTACAAAAGGCCTACCAAAAAACGCCTACTTTTGAACTATGATTAGAACAAAGGAAATTGTCGATGCTCGTAGGCAGAATTTAGGGTATTTTTAGGCAAAAAAAGACAAAACATCAAGTTTATAAGATTCTGTATGATAAAATAGAAGGTGCATGACGTTCAGTCCTACGTATTCTGACGTCAGTCAGCTTGACACCAAAAATATTAAAATATGTTGTGCTGGCTACAGTATCGTGCAAATAATGTACGCGTATTTAGTAATAGTGTACGGAAAAAAATGTTTTTATATCCTACGCACTTTATGAAATATTACACTGTTTAGTACAGTACTGTACAGTACTGTGTAATACAGCACTGTACTGTACAGTACATCGTGAATCGTTATTACTTATTAGTAGTGTTGGGTATCGAGGACCCATTGCCGATATTCGATATATATCGAATTTCATGTACCCGATATTCAATATATCTCTTCGATATATCGAATTTCAAATCATCGCGATATATCGCCAATATATCGCCAATATATCGTATCGACGATATATCGAATATGAATTTTTTTTTTTTTTTTTTCAAAACCCCCCCCCCCCCCCCCCCCACTGAGCGCTCAGTGGGGTGGGGGGGGGGGGGGGGGGGGGGGCAAAAAACCCGTACGATTCTCCGTACGATTTTTCGTACGGTTTTCCGTACTCTGCCTGTACGGACACGAAATTTTTGCGATATATATCGCGATAATTTATGTTGGTCTCGGTACGATATATCGAGGATCCTCCTCGATCGATATTCGATATATCGAATATCGAGATTATCGCGATATGAATCTACCCGATACCCAACACTACTTATTAGCCTTATGTACGCTATATCGGCACCCCAAAATTTGACATTGATACCTTAAATATAATAAACTGCACTATTTAAGGAAGTGGACCATAATCTGCCACGTCTCCTTGCACTAAATTAGAATGAATGACGCTAATTTTTTCTTTACACTAATAATTTCTATACGCTAATAGCGATTCAAGGTGTACTGTACTTGTGTAATAAAGTCGCACTTTAAATTTGAAATCTGTGCCTCGGAAAGGAGTCCGCCATGGCTCTCCGGGCTCAATTAGGGTTGCCAGCTGGCAAAGGACACCAATTTGCTTTTCTAGACATGATTTTCTCTCCCAACCGCCCTTCGTTTTTGCATTTTTCTAAGCAAGGACAAATATCGACACCTTTTCTACCACATTTTCTATCTTCTCGTTCCTTTAGTTTTGCACCGACAAGTTTTCGAGCTTTGCAAAAAAATGTCGAAAACAAAAGAACCATTTCTTTTTGTCCTTGTCAAGCGTTATCTTTGGGAGGTTCCGGGGAGAGGGGGAGGGAGAGGGAGAGAGAGAGAGATAGAAGGTTTATGAGCGGAGATTTTCACACATTTTTGTCTCCTAGTGATAGAGTTTTTACGACTGAAACCAATAATAGTCATGGTAGGTCGAATGTATGGGAAGCTGTAAGCAGTAGGAGGAATGCTTCGCAAACTACCGTCGGTGATGACGTCAGCACGTATACCGCTGCGAGTGACGATGACGTCAGCATGTCTATCGCTGCGAGTGATGATGACGTCAATGTGTCTCTGAATTCGTCGTCCGGGGGAGGATCAGAAACGGAGAATTCGAATACGGAAAGAAAAGAAAGCAACGGAAAAGCTTCATACGATGCGAGTCAGATTCAAGTAAGGTTCTCTCTAACAGATTCGTATGCATGTAAATTTATCAATTTTTTGTGATTTTTTTTTCAAAAGAAAATGAACATGTATATGTTTGGAAGGTTCAGTTTTTCTTTTTGTTTTTGTCCATGTATATTTGAAGGTTTAGGTTTTTAGAGGTTTTAAGTGGAGGGATTTTTTAAGTTCAAGCCTAAGAAAGTGAGATAAGGTGACAGCAACTTTTTGTCGTGTAGTGTTTTTTTAACTTTCTAAGGTTTTGGAGAGGTTACAAATAATAACATGTAATTTTATTTATTTATATATATATATATATATATACATTTTTTTTCTTTGGTTAGGTTTTGGAAGGTTTGGAGCCTGTACGGAAAAGGCCTGGAATGTACATTGGCAGCACAGGGCCCAGAGGACTCCATCATTTGGTCAGTTTTTTGTGGGGGGGAGAGGGAGAGGGAGAGGGAGAGGGGAGGGAGTTGGAGGAAAGGGGAGTGAGTGGGAGGGGGAGAGGAGAGGGAGGGGGAGAAGGGAGGTAATGCCCTGGACAACCAAAAACTTTAAAATCCTCCAATTTACAAACATTCAAAATCCTTTCAAAATCCTACGATGTAAAAATTCCCAAAATCCTCGAATACATAAATTATAAAAATCATTCATAAAATTTCAAAATTTTCGGTAAAGGGTGGCAATAGAATTTTAAAATTTCCACTATGTATGTATATGTGCATGTATATGTCTATGTCTATGTATCATCCTAAAACATTATACGGGCGTTTTTGAACTTCACTGTATGCAATAAAACAAAAAGATGTAGATGTATGTATGTATATATATGTATATATATATATGTATATTTATATGATCTTAAAACATTATATGTAACACAATGAAAGAATGTCTCTGCAGGTTTATGAGGTGGTTGACAATGCCATAGACGAGGCTCAAGCCGGATACGCCACAAACATTTCTGTGGAGCTCAGAACTTGCGGCTCAGTTTCAGTTGCAGATAACGGACGAGGGGTAAGCTGGGTTTTGTAAGAGTAAGGAGGGAGTGGGAAAGGGAGGGAGAGATTATTT
>JBBHKE010001355.1:0-78426 GCA_037447655.1 Zygnema cylindricum | reverse complement strand
CCCTCCCTCCCTCCTTCCCTCTCTCCCTACCTCCCTCCCTCCCTCCCCCTCTTAAAAAAAAGTGTGGGAGTGGAAGCAGGTAGAGAGAGGCAAGAGCTCCCTTTATTGCTACAATGAAGAGGAACTTCAAACCCATCTTAAAACTTTACCTCCAAATGCTTCTGTAAATATTCAACGATTTAAAGGTAAATTTTGTTGTTACTTTTATTTTTATTTTATTTTTTGTTTTTCTTTTAGTTTTAGTTTTAGTTCTAGTTCTAGTTCTAGTTTTAGTTTTTTTTTTGTTTTGTGTGGCGTGACTATATTTTCCATTTATAGCGATAAGGAATTTATTGGTCGGCTGATATATAGAACCCTTGGCGTTCGATAACCGATAACTATCGGTATCGGTGTTATCGCGATAATTTTTTTTCCGATACACAACACTAGTTTTTTGGTCTGTGTTTTTTCTTTTTTCGTTTTTTTTGTGGTTTTGTTTTTTTTTTTTTTTTTTGTGCTGAGGAAATTGTTTTGGAAAGGTTGATTGGAGGAATTAATTGGGAAAAAGTAACTATTTTGTTTGTTTATTTTACCAAATATCTTCTTCTTCCGTAATCTTTTGTGAAAAGTTACGATAAAAATTTAGTAAACGTTGTTGACCTTTTAAAAAGTAGAAGAAAGGAAATTACGTTTCTAAAAAACTTTTACCTTGCATTCTTATATCACTTTTGTTGCATTCATAAGAACTGACTTCCATACTAAAAAACCCTCGAAGGTATGACACTATACCATCTATGACTTAAGAAATTACGAAATCATATTAAATTACTAAATGTTAATTTTCTTAAAATTTCGCTGTTTAAATGTTTTTTTTTTTGCGACTTAAAATCCATTTTTTCTCCATTCACACTTGTCCCGTTTTCTCTTAAAAACCGGCGATCGGGAGTTAAAAATCTTTTTTTTTTCCATCGTGACAATGGAATTAAAAATCTGACACGTGTGCTTTTAGAAAAGTTGATTTTAATGGCGAAAAAAATATTTAAATTTACTCTTAATAGCGGTACACGGTGTGAACACCATATGTCACAAATTTTAGAAATCTAGGGCCGTTCTATGTGATTCCGTTTTTGTTAAGAGGGAGAGGGAGAGGGAGAGGGAGAAGGAGAGGGAGAGGGAGAAGATCTCCGTTTGTAGGGGAAATAGAGTGATGTGCCGTAATGACCCAAAACAGTTAGGAAATTCATTTGTCGCATTTGATAGAATATTTATTTTGTTCTATACATACTTAAAGTACATCCAGTACACAAAAAGTAGAAGTACAGTACTAAAAGTACAGCATGAGTACAGTACGTAAACTTTTTTCAATGGTCCGAACAAATGGTCTTTTGACATCTTTCTTTATTGCTTGTTTTTCTTTTTCCTTTTTTTTGTGTTTTTGTGGAAAAATTAGGGTTGGGAGAAATGATGCCTGAGCAACTTTGGCAGACGACCCTTAACCCTAAAACAAGAATGTTGCGACAATTGACAGTGGAGGAAGCCGCCGAGGCTAATGTCATTTTATCAATGCTTATGGGAGATAAGGTCAGTAATCTCTATGAAAATCTATTTTGAAGGTTTTTTTTTTCTGTAGAATCTGGTTTAGGTTTTTTTCCTCTTTGTACGGAAGGATTTGAGACAAATAACTGACAGTTAAGGAAGTTATCGAGGCAGATTTGATTTGTATTGATCCTTATGGGTGATAAGATCAGTTGTTTCTCCTCAAAAATCTAAGGTATACCTTTTGTTTTCTTTATTTCAAGATTTGTATTGAACCTTATGGGAGGAAAAGCCAGTTATTTCTCTTCAAATATCTATTGTATGCTTTTTGTTTTCTTTACTTAAATATTTGAGACAAGGTTCGTAGTAGATGAGGTCACATTGACTGTTGTTGTTTTATCAATGCCTATGGGAGATAAAGTTAGTGAAATCTCTGCAGAAATCTATTTTAGTCCATTTTTTGCCATTTTTTTCCCATTTTTTTCTGTAAAATCTGGTTTAATTTATATTGAAGGATTTGAGACAAGGCAAATGTGATGTTATAAATGCGTATGAGAGATAAGGCCAGTTAACTTTAAAAAGAAAAATGTATATCATGTTTAAGGATTTGAGGCAGTTGATGGTAAATGTGATTTTATCAATGCTTATTGGGAGATAACGTAAGTAATCTCTATAAAAATCTATTTTAATGCTTTTTTTTTTCTTTCTGTACTGAAGGATTTGTGACAATTGATAATATATGTGATTTTTATTAGTAAATGTGATTTTATTATGGGAAACAAATCATTTATCTTTTACCCTAGTATGCTTTAGATCATTTTTTCTGTATTGAAGAATTTGAAACTGTTGGTAGTAAAGAAAAGAAAAGGAAAGGGAAAAAAGAGTTTCAAGCGTTTTGTTTTATCTATACGAGAGATTCTGTTTAAGACTGTTTTTTCTATATTAAAAGGTTTAAGACAAGCTTGATAGTAAACGAGGTTACGTAGGCAAATGTCATTTTTATCCATGATTATTTATAGTAGTAAGGTCAAAAGTTATTCCTAAAGGTGATTCTCTTTTTTTAAGTGATTCTCTTATTTTAAGTGATTTCCTTATTTTGATTAATTCCCTTTTTTTAAGTGGTTTCCTTACTGAAGTTAATTCCGTTATTTTAAGTAATTTCCTGATTTTAAGGGGCGAGTACTGAATCTTCTTCATTATATTCTCGCTACTTGTCTTTCTTATTCCAAGGTCATCCATTCTATTTTTGGTGATCTGTGTGACCGTTGACTTTCAGGTGTGGCCTTGTTTTAAAGAAATTTTTTTTTTACTGAATATAATTGCTTTTTTTGCTAAATATAACTGGCTTTTTTACTAAATATAATTCGTTTTTTACACTATTTCTTGAAAGATTCCATGAGTATTTTCTCTCAGGAAACTGGTTCTTCAGGTTATTTTTACATTTTCCTTCTCTTTTTTTTTTTTTGGGATGGCTTAGAGAAATTATTTCCGTATGAGTTCGTTGTAAGTTTTTTTTTATATTCTTTTTTGGTTTTTTTTGGTATTTTTTTGGTTTTTTTTCGCAGGTCGGACCACGGAAAGAACTGATTCAAAATATGGGATCAAGAATGAAGCTCGAAAGTCTCGATATTTGATTATTTTAAGTGAAATTTGAACCCAGTTTAAAAAAAAAGCCAATTTATTCGTAAATTTTGTTTTGGTATAACCAGAAGCATGAATTGACATATAGTGTTTTGAAAAATCAAGGGAGAATCGCTTTTTTGTTTTTTGCAACTACTTCGTGGTTAATATTTTTGACAAAATCCTTTTTTTCTTCTTTATCGATTTTGCCCAAGATTTATTTCTTTTTTGCCAAATTAATTTCTCTATATAAAAAAAAGGTCTGTTTAAAAGCAGATTATCTACAAAAAAAATCTACGATGTATCAGGTTTGACTTGTCTATATTTAATGTGTTTATCATCGGTTCCTTCGTAACTTTTTTTCTTTTTCTTCTTCTTTTTCTTTCTCTTTTTTTCTTTTTTTTTTTTTTCATTTTTTCTATTTTTCTATTTTTCTTTCTACTTCTTTCTTTTTTCGTGTTCGTTATATTATTGACCACCTCTTTTAAATATTTTTGCGAGTGTCAGATGTTGTTGATGTCGAAATTGTTGACATTTTTTTTATATATTTGTACACTTTTTTTTAAGACAGTGCCCATCGCTACTAAAGTTAATTTCCCATTTTCGGGTGTTTTTTTTCCCAGAATCGTAAATTACTGCTGATAACACCTTAGATGAGTGATCCATGTGCCATAACATACTCTGGTGTAACTCAATTAATGAAGTGTTAATGTTAATTGTTCAAAAATTCTCTAATAGTGATGGGCAGTCTAATCTCAGATTATTTTCCGTTGGACCTCCAGACATGACATGAAGAGATAAAAATTTCGTATGTCACAAGATGAGTAGTTATTTTGTATTTCATGGAGAACAGGAAAAGAAAAAGAAAAGAAAAAGGTTGTCAATAGCGACAACGCCATCAATATCAAGAACTCTTTTTGTTAAACACCTACAATAATACCAACAGGCTTGAGTTACGTTAACACCTGTTTTATTCATTCCATTAAATAAGGCATTCATGTGATTTTTCCGGTTTTGTTCGGGCTTCTCCTATCTTTTATTTCTTTTGTTACCATCCTGCTAAGCTATCCTGTAATTTTGTAAAGCTTAGTGAAAAAAATATGGTTGTTATTTACTGAAGTAGTGGCAAAAAGACTGATTAACAAAAAAATTGTGGAAAAATGGTAGAAGAGAACTTGATTGGAAAACCACCAGCTATACCTTGTAGCTTGGTTATCTAATCTAATCTAAGTGGAAAACAACAACAAGCACAAAACCAACGAAAAAATAGCAACTTGCTAACAGGATAGCGACCCAAATTTGGTCTCACGTTAAAATTAGCGTTGTTTTCGTCCAAGAATAGTTCGAGGAAAAAGACAAAATTTCGTCCAAGAATAGCTCGAGGAAAAAGACAAAATACTCGCATAGTTCGAGGAAAAAGACAAAATAATCGCAAGTAATGACCTCGCAAAAATGATGACAGAGGGATTTGAACCCACGCCCTTTCGGACAGGAACCTTAATCCTGCGCCTTAGACCAACTCGGCCATATCATCGTTGGAAATCCATCGAAATAAATTTTATATAACTATATTTTTACATATTATAAAATTACCACCTCATACAGCCCTTTATGATAAGTATCGAATGCCGCAAGATGTCATGTTGAAATGACGCTGCGAAGGAATCCTCGACAAAGAGATCGACGGATGTATGGTCCATTTCCAAGTCGTGCCTACAGTTGAAAGAATCTACACCGTTCAATTTCGGACAAACAGTTTCAGATTTTCAAAGTCCATGTTTGCTGACGCCATTGTTCCAGAAAATTTAGACCATTCAGTTTTTGCGATACAACAGTACACCGTGAATCGTAAATAGCGTTGTGTACGCTAATTCCGTCGCCCCAAATTTTGACTCTATTACCCTAGATAGAGTACGTAATTCTAAATTATTCTTTACATTATTTAGGGTACTTTTTGAATCAGCGTTAACAACTCTACACCGCGAATCGTAATTAGAGTAATGAAAAAATTAGAGTAAAAAAACCAAAAAAAACAATTAGAGTAATAAACTCTAATTTATGTGATAGAACTTTTTCACAGAGGAAGTTTACTCTAATTTATTTAAGTACGCTATATTGGGTTATGTCGGCAATAAATATCCGCGCTGAAATTATAAACACTAAATAACGAAGACAAACAAAACCTGTCAGTCCGTATAGTTTTGACGTCATTATGACGCTAGTACTATTTGTCGCGCTGAATGTCAGTTAATGTTCACACTGACGACGATGCTGTCGACGGACGAGAGTTATGCGAACGGCTTTTTTTCGATGTGATTGATTTTTCGTTTAGTGCGATTTCACGTGCGAGCGCGATTGTATTAAGTCATTATTTGTACCTTTTTACTTAAAAAGTACAAGTTTGCACGGTCGAAAGTCGTCCGTACTCCACACTATTTAAAACGAACCTATATTACAATTTTGTTACGCTAATTAAACTTACCTAAATTAGAATAATGAAAAAATTAGAATCGCTTACTCTATTTGATGTAATAGAGTCTAAATTTCGAGCGACCGAATTAGAGTAATTTACTCTAATTACGATTCGCGGTGTAGTATAGTTCCGTTTTAAATAGTGTGGCGTACGGTCGGTGTCTGACCGTGCAGAATTGTACTTTATTAACTATAAAATTACAAAAAATGATTTAATACAGGCCGTTATCATGTAACTGCGTTTTCACAAACCGCGTAGTGCAAACGTCATAATGACGTATAAATGTACGGACTATCAGATTGTGCACATACACATAATGTAGTGTAAATATTTACAGCGCGGATAATTAATTAATTGGAAAAAACCCAATTTAGAGTAATTGATAAATTAGAGTACATTTTCTTTTGAAAAACATTGATAACTCAAACTAGAGTTAATAACGCTAATTTTTTTTTTTTCATTTTTTTACACCAGTTATTTATTTACTCTAATTACGATTCGCATTGTAGTAGCTAATTTAATACAGTACATACTATTTTAGTACTTCTATTTGCAGACCAGATCACATCGACGTGTTCGGAAACCATATCGTATCGCAGTGATATGATGATATTCTGATACGATATGCAATTCTGTACTTAGAAATTAGAGTGTACTACAATCTTTCCCTGCTGATGTCAGCTTGGCACCTGACACATTCCCACAACGTATTGACTTTTTTTTACTTTGTCGGTTACACGAAAAGCTTTCATCAATCACTGAGGCCGTACCTCATTCAGGATTTGCCAGTCACTAGATGTACGGAAACATCTACAGTACAACCGCGAGTCGTTATTACTTATTAGCGTCAAGGTTTTTTTCGCCACTTAAAACATTTTTTTTCCGTACACACTTGTCGGATTGTGTATCTGACGGTTTCGATTGAAAGTTAACATTCTCAGCTTCCGATTGGCGGTCTCAAATTGAAAATCCAACAAGTGTGTACGGAGAAAAGATGTTTTAAGTGGCGAAAAAAACCTTGACGCTAATAACGATTCGCGCTCTGTCAGTACAGGAGTTTTCGCAAACTAAGGGCAAGGTTCCATTAGGGGAAAAATGACATTGTTTACTGAAAGCCGTACTGTTTCGTACAGTGCCGTACCAAAAATAAAAAAATGTCAGAAAAACAAGGCTACTGAATGAGGGATTTTATTCTCCATGCTTATGGGCGTAAACGTGGACCGTCGGATGCATAATCGGATACGCCGTCGTCTGACACTTCCAGTTCGTTATAAGTGACCCGGAGTAGGTCAATTCTCAGCGCCTGAACGAATACCGTCGTGCCTCGTGGAAAAGTGAACAAATATCCACGACGACCGCGCTACCAGATGGGTACACGTCGCATATGACATGTGCCTTCCGCCAGGGAGGATGCGAGGCCACCGGAAGACGCAAGAAAATCTTTGACGGAAGATATTGTTTCACGCTTCTGTTGGTATCCACTAACCATTCTGACATTTTCGTACGCTTTTACATATCTTACGTTTCGTCCGCCCGTACAGATTTCATTCAATACGTCGTACGAGTCACTTTTACCTTTCGCTGGTACAAATATGTGGTCACAATATGCTCTCAGAGATTCTTTGAAGATTAACAGAATCGTATTTATCGATTACGAGGACCAATCAACATGTGCCACGCAAAACAAATGTCGGTTACTGACCCGACACAATGGAACGATCGCTTCAGTAAACGAATTTTTGACGTTTACTGAGAGCGCCTAATGGAACAACGCTCTAACTCCGACATTCGTGTCTTATTTTGAGTGGCACCACGTAAGCTTCGGATCTCATATTTAACATCGTCAATTTTATTTTTCAAGCTTACTATCTGAATGTAAGATTTGTACGATCGTTTGTCAAAGATTTTCAAACGTACAATCTTAATGTAAATCGTACTATCTCGTAGTACCAGCGAATAAAAATCAAACGACCTAAAAACAAGAAAAATTTGTGCCGACAAACCATGAAGGACAAAAAGAAGGCAAAGGGAGCGCGACAGGATATCGTCCGGCAACGATTTTCTGGTGGATTTTGGTGGATTTTGGTGGATTTGTATCCATCGTGTCCGAACTCCAACCACGTGTCGTAAATTCATTGTTCGTCGTAGTCGCGCTTATTCAGGTATAGAGATTGTATGCGATTGCTTAACAGAAACAATCGAACGGTCTACGTTTACGACAGAATCTTGATTTAGATTCTAGGTAAAATGCAGTCAGAAAAACCAGAAAATAAACAGAACGAAATGGTACGACAACTTACAGCTTCCAGTAAAGAACCTCGTCTTTTCGCCGATGGAGGTTTACCCTTAACCCGCGTTACGCGGTACGACTATTTAGTACAGCTTTTGTGTGAAATGTCCGCACTTTTTGAACATTACGCATTTTATCAAAAGGAAATCGAGGCTTCCAGCTCTTGTGGCTACCGTATATTTTAACTCTCCGGCTGCCACAGGGCTTTCCGTATGTACGGACATATACATATTGCCGTCTTGGGATCCGTAGGATGCAAAGCGCTTTTCCGACAAGCCTACCTCTTGTGTGCACCACTGTACTTTTTCAACACAACTGTTTATGTACTTTATATTTGTCGTTATTTATTTAAAGCTTTCCACTAGCCCTGGTTTCACACGTACGGTAGCTCCGGTTCAAAAAAACCACTGCTTGGACCTTTTGAAATAAAATGGAGCGAAGGGCGAAGACGAAAATATTTCAGTTTGAGTATAGGCGTTGGAGGTACACCGTGAATCGCTGTTAGCGTTATAAAATCGATAGCGTAATGAAACAATTAGCGTACTTTACGGTAAATTGGGTTTTTTAGGGTACACAATGATACTAATTTATCATTAACTCCAATTTGTAAACTGCTTTGTAAAAAAAATCGGCACATAATATGTCCACACTAAATCATGTATATGTAAAAAATTATTCAAATCTTACGCCGTCGCGTTTTTTTTACATCCGCGTATGCCGGAAAATATTTACGCAATTACATATTATTATATTTTCTGTACTTTTATATTTAAAAAAGGTACGACATAGTACGGATGTGACAGTCCGTACATCACACTATTTAAAAGGGCACTAAATTACAGTTATGGACCGTAGTGTTGGGTATCGGATAAATTCATATCGCGATAATTTCGATATTCGATATATCGAATATTGATCGAGCAGATTCCTCGATATATCGTACCGGGACCAACATAAATTATCGCGATATATATCTCAAAAACTGTGTCCGTAAATATATAGTACGGAAAATCGTACGGATACCTCCCCCCCCACGGGGCCCACGCTCGGGGGGGGGGGGGGGGGGGGGGGGGGGTGGGGTTTTGAAAAAAAAAATCGTGAAAAAAAAAAAATATAATAATAATAATCCCTCGATATATCGGCGATACGGTATATTGGCGATATATCGCGATAATTTAGTTTTCGGTATATCGAAGCAATAAATCAATTATCGAGTACCTGAAATTCGATATATATCGAATATCGGCAAAAGGTCCTCGATACCCAACACTAAGGAACCGTATTGAGCGGGGTACCTCAAATAACGTTCAGAAACATTTTGCGTACTTTATTCTATTTGATAATTTGCCGAAAAAAAAGAGGTACCCCAATTAGCGTCATGTACTATAATAGCGATTCGCGGTGTAGTGTTAGGTATCGGGTAATTTCATATCGCGATAATTTCGATATTCAATATATCGAATATCGATCGAGCAAACTTCTCGATATATCGTACCGAGACCAACAAAAATTATCGCGATATATATCGCGATATATATTATTTTTTTAATTTAATATTTTATATAATATGTTATTTTAGCGATGAAGACATATTGTCTGATACGCCGCATACGACGTGATTTTCGTTCCGTGACTTAAAGGTAGACGCCGATGTAACCAACAAAAAAGTAATAATTCCGTAATTCGTGTTATTAATTATTTAGTACGTAGAGATTTTTCATACGAAAAGGTCACACTAATTAAGTAAAAATGTACTATGAAAAAGAAAATCTGCAGACTGTTCTTTTCGTGCTTTCAGGCAGGAATACCTACCAAACTGCAGGCATTTTTGCATAATCTGCAGATTGGTAGCCATTACGGCTTATCCATTTCTAACAACTAATATTATAGAAATGTTACAATTTTAGTTTTCTCCATGGATTCCCAAGGGATGGGAGGTAGCATGGGAGGTGAAGAGAATAATGACACTGAAATGCTTCCATTTATTTACTACCAGCTGCAACGTCATTAATACTAGCAGCAGTAGCAAAAATAGTTATAATTTTTTGTTTTAGGGTACGATACGATATATTGGCGATATATCGCGATATATAGCTTTTCGATATATCAAAGCGATATATCGATTATCGGGTACCTGAAATTCGATATATATCGAATATCGGCAAATGGTCCTCGATACCCAACACTAGTTGGAGGTCATTGACAATGTTGGATTTTACCAAAAAAGAGGTCGGTCAGACAACCAAATATTATATTCCATATTGTCGTGAAATAACATTTCGATAAACATATTGCATAGCTTAAAAGTAGGTGAAAGTAGGCCCCATACAATATGCCTACTGTATGTAAAACATACAATATGACCTTAAGACCCATATTGTATTCGGACCTATTCGGACCAATTAAAACACTCAGACAAAAAATTGGACCAATTAAAACATTCAGACCAAAAAATAAGATTTACACCGTCAGATTCGGACGATCAGACGGTCGCTGATCAAAGTAGCGATCTAAGAAGATCACATGAAAAGCCTATAACACAACTTACGATAAAGGCGTCGACCAAATGCCTACCATAAAAACGCCTACTTTTGAACTATGACATATTGTTATATTCGACTGTTACCTATAAAACTAATGTTTTATCTTGCTTGTTACACGACATGGGCTTTGTCCAATTTCGTCACGTTTTCTTTTGCCCTAAACAATGTATTAAATCATAGGGTACAACAACCATAGGGTTATTAGATCAACTTGCCTACATGAAATTGTATTTCCTCACATGTAGGTTGAGGCATCAATTGAGCACGAATAGCACATGTGTACCTTTTCCCTGAGAGTTGAGTATGTCTAGCGTTTTGCGTGCTAGGTGACTCTCTCGGTTCCTTCATCCCGAATAGGCGTACTAATGTTTTTAATTTTTATTCTTCACATTTCGTTTCCTGTTTATTAGAAAAATAAACTAACGTACACATCTTTCATCGACAAACCATGCGCCACTTTTGACGAACCACACCTACTTTTAAAGTTACCCGATCGGTGTGGTTTTGCAACCATATTGTTGATTTATATACTGTCAATTCATTGATACATTGATCTAGCATCGACCGCGTTATCTACTGCTCTGACACGATACATCTTGCGGTTTTTAAACAATAGATACTGCGGTTTCAAAACGATGTATACCACGGTTTCGCTTTCGTACAGGCTAGCAAACGGATAACGTGCGGACTACGGGTTTGAAGCGGTACATATGGCGGATTCGAAATTATATGTATTGCGGTTTCACTTCCATAAAAGCGAGCAAACAGATAACGCGCAGATTGCGGTTTCAAAACGGTACATATTGCGGTTTTGAAACGATACATACTGCGGTTTCGCTTATGTACAGGTGTGGAAACGACCAACGCGCGGATGGGCGAACAAACGCCTAGTTAAAAGGTTTTCATAACGAGGACCAAAGGTATGTGAATTGGATGGAGATGGCCTGAGCGAAAAATATAGTGCCGACATTCTTTCAACCTTTTTTTTTAACGCGACACCATTTCTTATTCTATTTTTTATACTTTTAGTAGTACAAAAGGAATGGTATAGATGTAAGTAACTTATAGAAGACAAGTACAAAAAGGTACAGTAGGGAGGTTAACATTGCAACTTTTGTACTATACGAAATAAAAAATATTTGTTCGTAAATATTTCGGAATTACTTTATTTTGGCCATCTATTCGACACGAATGAGTCGACACCGCCAAATATATGCCTATTTCCTTGAGAATTATAGAACACTTGTACGTACTATGTTATGACCACAATATGGTTGTATACAATTTATTAACCTTCAAACGATCTACCTTATTTGCACTTTTAATCCCACCCCAAAATTTGTCTCATCCCTTTCCCCTTTTGATGATCGCCTCATAAACGTTTTCCATTATATTAAGTCGTGGGGCTCGCATTACAGCATCCGTTTTTGTATCTATAAGATGGTCGGTTTAATATACACGGGGTACGTGACACTTGGTGCCTACTTATGAGTTGGTGCCGGAATTCTTCCAATTTGTTCTCTCGTTTTTTGGCAGAGGATACTCGTCTTCTTACCACAGTTACCCCTCGTGTTTCAAATGGTGTCTTCGCCTTTCGAAAACCAATTTTTGCGACGTATTTCATCCTCTTGTTTTTGAGGATATGCTAATCCCCCCCACCTTTTATTACGTGTGTGCAATAATTACTTTATGATCAAGTTGCCAACACCATCCGATGTAGCCTTCTCAAAGCGCTTCTCGTTGATTCTCACGTGTTTGTTTCCTCTCTTACGATAGGCTTGTTTTTCAGAGTTTGGCTATGGGATACACCTATTCTCCACCATCTAGATTTCACGCCTGCCCGATTCATCGCCACCCTCACTTCCCTACATTGCCTCTCTCATCCATCTTTGATTGTCTATCTTGTTTTTGTGTGCCCATGTCCTTAAACCTGATGGCATCCATTTACCCGATTGCTTGCGTGGGGGAGAGTTGATTCAATCGCATGACAATATTCGTGACACCATCGTGATTTTATACTTTTGAGGGGGGACATTCTGTTTGGTTTGAGGTTTCACACGTAATTCTTTTGCGTCGGAATAATATTGGTTTGCTTCATGGTGCTTGTTGTATTGTGGGTGACATTAAGTTGGCGATCCTTTAGTGTTGGTTAAGTGACTCGACGTGTAAGACTTGTCGCCCATGACGCGACTAAAAATGAGCGAGACTATCCACAACGTGTTATTAGTTATTATTTTAGTTTAATGGCGATCGAGACATTTGATTTTGTAGGAGTTGTTTTGGACAATATTCCATGTAGTTGCGCTGCTCGTTCGATAGAAGGGGCCCTTGGAGTCCTCCTCCTTTGATCTTGACTTCTCTTTATCGTCGACGTTTATTTGTGTCTATACAACGAGTCCAATCTTTCATCCTCTTTTGATCGCCTATTATCGTTATGGACAGTCGACGTCTAGCGAACTTCCTCAACGTGCCCTCCCAAATTGAAGGGGTTGCTCTCAATATATATTGACCTTGTTGTGGATGGTTAGGCAGTTTTAGTTTAGGCGCCCCATTATGTTATTGCTTTTCTGGTATTTGCTTATTCGAGTGTCATTGGTTGGTTCACCTTTTATCTATATATTCGTTTCTTTCGCACTGTTTTTTTCGTTTCCCTTGCCATTTTTGAGTGTCGTCTTTGCAGTCCATTTTTCTGGATCCCATGTACTTATATGGTTTACCATACGATTTCTTAGTAAAACATTATTATACACAAATCACTATTTTGTTTGCCATGCAAGCTAAAATATGTTAACAGTTTGCATTCATAGTTATAATAGTTATGCGAAAAGAATAAATAAAACAACATCAATTTCGGGGCGTTCACAGAATAAGGATACGGCCCCCTGTGGCTAAGTTCGGGTTTTTTTATGTCGTTTTCCTTTAAAACTCAGCGTCGTACTGCCTAAGTTGCAACCGTACAAAGAAATCGCAATTTCTTAGAATACAATTTGCGTCATTCTCGAACTTAAGATGTACGAAAATTTGTCGTCTTATGTTTTTTGGACCTACTGTCACGTCATCTTCAAACTTATTATAAACCACATCGGCAATGTGTTTTAAGCAAAGTATAACCGTTTACACAAATAGAAAACCATATTATCACGTGTGAAAAAATTTTCAAAAGTTTTTGACGACTGAAAAAAGTACAGGGCTGTTCATTTTTTGTCCGCATGCACCTTGTACAGTTTTTTTTTTGCAGGGGTCACGAGGCCGCAGTGTCATTTGACGCAATGTTGAAAAAATTGTGAAGATGATAAATTTGCGAAGTCATGGCGGCCGGACAGGAGAGGTTTACGCAAATGCATGTTGTACAGCCACGGCTGCAAGGCTATACGTCTACGATGTCACGCAATGACATGCGACATACCAAATCTGCAAATCGTTTCAAAAATTACGATGTGTCTTGCGACGCTTCAAAAAGTTTCGAAAAAATACGGTGACAAATTGTAAACGGTGACAGCCGTCATGGGTATTGTCGACGTATACATTCGTCACAAACTTAAGTAACAATTTCGAGTAAACCCATTGTGACACCTGAAATCCGGGTCCGCCGGATATGCGCTAAAATATAAAGTAAGGCTGCGGCCCCATGTGGCTAAGTTCGGGTTTTTTTCTGTCGTTTTCCTTTATAACTTAGCGCCGTACTGCTTAAGTTGCGACCGTACGAAGAAATCGCAAATTTGTAACGTACAATTTGCGTCATTCTCGAACTTAGGGTGTACGAAAATTTGTCGTCTTCTGTTTTTTCGACCCACTGTCACGTCATCTTCAAAATTTTCATAAACAACATCGGCAATATGTTTTACGCTAAGTAAAACCGTTTACACCAATAGAAAAACATACTCCCACGTGTGAAACTTTTTCAAAAATATTTGACGAAAAAAAAAGTACAGGGTTGTTGGTTTTTGTCCGCATGCACCTTGTACGGTTTTTTTTTGCGGGGGGTCTCGAAGCTGCAGTGCCCTTTGACAGAAAGGTGAAAAATCTGCCAAGACGTCACTTCTACTCGCCCTCACCGCCACTGTCACCTTTTGTCCCATCCACCCCTTCAAACGACACCATTTCGCATTCTGCTACAAGTTAGCTTTAAGGGCAGGGGGAGGGAGCGGGAGAAAATATTAAAAGCGACTTTTTTAACTACCGCGGAAGGTTCAAAAAATCACTCTTCACATTAAAAATTAGTCTTCGCGGGAAAATCATTGATACAACACTTTCCCCTAATTAACGTTTTATTGCGAGACTCGTAATATGGCCTTAACATTGTTTATATATTTTAGTGGAAAATAAAACATTCTTCTTCTTTCTTCCTTAAAGAAAAAATAGAAAATCTTTGTTGCTTGCTCTTTTTTAGCTAAGGAAAAAGCTGAGGCCGAGAAGTTCTTTCACTTTGTCTGAAAGAGTTAGGATATTTTTCTTTGTTGAAAACTTTTTATATTAACTTCTTTTTTTAGTTTTGAATCTGAAATGAAACTGCAATGTAAATCATAAATGGAGGCTCAGTTTATGCCTATTGTGTTAGCTTCTGCGCGATGTGATTTATTTACAGAATTGCTTATAATCAGAGTTCAAAGAGAGTTTAAAAGAGGTTTTAGAAGAGAGTTTAAAAAAGATTTTAGAAGATGTTTAGAAGAAAAATAGAAAAGAAAATAAGAGAATTTTATTTTAATGTGTAGTTTCTGTTTGACCGAGGCATAGAATAAGCCGAAGCTGGGCTGATATCGATCTCTCTCACCCATACGGATCTTGGAAACCCTAAAAAACTAGGCTGTAGTGATACTCCATCCTCCTTCCCTCACCCATACAATATGAGTTTTTTTAACTCGAAAATGCTAGGTTATTACATTAATGTGATTCGGTGTGGTTTATTAAAACAAAGATAGTGAGGTATTGTTTAACTTAATATTCATTTTTGTCTTTGTTTCGGATTTTTCTTTGTGTTGATAATTAAGTTAAGCATGTTTATTTCAAAGATTTTAACTTGATACATAATAACAATAAAATAGTAATAAAAACGATTGAAATTTTGCTTTTGTTTATGTCGTTGTGGACGATAACTTTAAGATGGTTGTTCTCCTTGTGTTGATACTTTTCTTATGAAAACCGGTTCTTTTATTTTTCTTCTTTATTTTTCTTGTTTTTGAAAGATCCCATTTCAAGTTCACGTTTTCAAACTGCTGCTCACATTTTTTTTTAGGATGTTCCTGTTGACCTTTACGCTTGTATTTAAATTCGAGGTTTTGTAATTTTCTTTTAAAATTTGTGATTGTTTATTGATTACTAAAAAATCCTTCTGTTTCTTTTTTCAGCTCGATTGTCTGCATATTTTCAATGTCATACCCTAAAAAATGACTTTGCGTAAGTTGAAAAAATAATCTTAAACATCAGAGACATGAACTGTTTTTTTAACCTCGCTCATCTGAAGTCCAAATTATCTACTATTATTAACCTATTATTTGCCCCACCCATACATCCACTCTAAATACTCTGCATTTGTAATACAATGTTTTTTGCCATTTTTAAACATCCACATTAAATAATGTGCACTTGTCCTGTAACGGTTTTTTGCCCTTGTAATACTTGTACACTAAATGTTGTGCACACTCTTAGATGATGTTATCTGACCTTCTCACAACTGCAATAAATTTTGTGACCATTGACAATGTCATTTGCTTCTGACAGAATACTGTGTACTCTGTCCGACCATTTAATTTGCCCCTCTTGATTATCCACACTAAATACGATAATGTTTCTTGACACTCCATTATATCCACGCCAATGTGTTTTGCTCATCTCATGCATCCACAGTAGTTGCCGTGTATTCCTCATTTGCCCCTCTCACACATCCCACTAAATGTTGAGCACACTGTCTAACAATGGTATCTGCTTCTCTCCTACTTCCACATTAAATACTGTGTACGGTCGTCTTCATAATGAGACATAACAAAAACTGCAAATCACCCAATTTAATGTGGCTTTTCAATTAAAAGCAAACAAAAAAAAGCAGTTTCGAAATTATGGAAGAAGGGGTAACAAATACAAAAAAAAGAACCAGTCACATTCTCATAATTCTAAGAAAAGTGCAGGCGCAGAGTCAACAGAGAAAGACAGAGCGGAGGGGGGAGGAAGGAGGAGGAGGAGGGAGATGAGGGAGATGGAGCGTAAGGGGGGAGCGAGGGAGGGGGGAGGTCGGGAAGAGGCGGGGAGAGGAGGGGATGGAGAGGAAGCTGTAATGTAGTCTGTATTCCCCAAATACATAATGTAGAGTAGATGCTATTTTCAGCTAAATACAACTAATTAGTAAATTGCAACTAGTTACTTCAGAGATTTTTACACCTATCATGTCCCCTCCCAATTTAGGGTTAGATATTAAACCGGAACTGACATAGAGATTAAGTGTGGGAGTTTGGCATTTTAAACAAAGTCAGGTTTAAATCTATTAGCACAATTACTGGTACGTTTTGCCTAGATTTGCAAGAGTTTATGAAAAAAAATATTCTTGAAGAAGTTCCAGATTTCCAAATAAATGTGAGTTTGTGAGCTTATTGGCAATTTTTGGAGTTTTGTGGCAGGTTTCAGACTAATATATTAGGTATAATCACACTATAACCGAATATATGAAAAGGTGGAAATTAAAAAAAAAAAAAAATAGTAACAGAGCATCCACAGAGAACTGAAGATCCATATGTATGTATATATCATATGCACATATGCAGATATTCAGAGTCATAGATGCGTGAATTTCGGCAGTTGAACAAAAAAAAAAAAGACGCGCCCTTTACAATTGTGGTGGTGGCGAGGGACGATGCGTGGGAAAGCACCAGCGACACAACTTTGGCGGCAGCAGGGGAGGGTCGCACAGTGCTCAGGTGACCGCACGTGCGAGAGCTAAGTGACGTTGGGAAGAATACAAAAAACGCGCGAGGAAAAAAAAATTTGCAAGGGCGTAAAGAATTATTTTTCCATTCATGGCGGCCGAATAGGAGAGGCAAACGCAATGGCATGCCCATGGCTGTAAAAACTCTACGTCTACGATGTCACAGGAAGACGCGAGACAAACCAAATCGTTTCAAAAATTACGATGCATTTGTGC
Organism: Zygnema cylindricum; assembly: GCA_037447655.1. NCBI lineage: Eukaryota > Viridiplantae > Streptophyta > Zygnematophyceae > Zygnematales > Zygnemataceae > Zygnema > Zygnema cylindricum. The sequence continues at coordinate 60,856 of JBBHKE010001355.1, read as the reverse complement.
GACGCTTCGAAAAGTTTCGAAAAATACGGTGCGACAAAAGAGATATGTACACGTTGACAGCCGTCACGGGCGTTGTCGACGTATAGAATCGTCACAAACTTAAGTTCCCAATTTCGAGAGAATACATAGAGACACTTGAAATCCTGGTCCGCCGGATCCGCGCTAAAATACAAAGTAAGTACGCTAAGTTACAACTACATGGGGCCGCAGCCTAAGTTCTCTAAGTTACATGTACATGGAACCGTACCCTAAGCTTCGATAAAAACGTTTGAACGTCGTTTCGCACGACACTTTTGCAGGTATGGCGCTATAACTCTTCATTGGTACCAGTACACAGTGAATTGTAGTTAGAGTAATGTAAAAATTATAGTACAAAAACTAAAAAAAAAAATCAGAGTAATTAACCCTAATATATGTGATAGAGCTGTTTCAACTATGAAGTTTACTCTAATTTATTTAGTACTCTAATTTGGCACGCTAATATCCTCTACTGTAAATAAGGTATTCGTTAAAATTTTGGCAAAATGTACAGTTTATCGTCACTATGACGTTTGCACTACGTGATTTGTTAAAACGCAGTTACATGATAACGACCTGTATTAAATCATTATTTGTACTTTTTTACTTAATAAAATACAATTGTGTACGGTCGAAGGTTGTCCGTACTCCACACTATTTAAATGAACCTATATTAGAATTAAAAACGCTAATTAAATTTTACCTTAAATATAATAATGAAAAAAATAGAATCATCTACTCTATTTCATGTGATAGAGTCGAAATTTCGAGCGACTGAACTATAGTAATTTACTCTAGTTACGATTCGCGGTGTACTGGATACCAATATTTTTGTCTTAAACATACACATTTGCCGGCCGTCTTTCACAGCCTACGGACCTGGGATTTCCGTCAAACTGTTATTACTGTACATGGATGGAGCATAGAGATATGATTCGAGTACGGCCACAGGAAAACTCGAATGTATTCGCAGATTTTCCCTCGCCAGAAGCGGGACCTTTTGGGGAAACCGAAAAAATAAAATATTCTTCACAATGATTGCTTGTATGCCGCCCAAAGCTAAAACGCCTCTGGAAAACGCTTCAGAATCGTTCCTGCGAGGAGCCATCTTTACCAGAATATTTTATTGATTTGCTGATGCTCAAAATGACAGACAGTCTATCTTTGGCAAACATATGCACATGATTTTTGACAGGTGTCAACTGGAGCTTGTCGATCTGGCACCTCACTACGGTCATTTTTCACTTTGTCGGCTGGTTCCTAATTTTTTCCTGCTTCTAGGAGGATATCATGGATGGCTTGTCGGCTACCCGCGGTTGACGTCAGGGCTAAAAGTACACACCGACGCTAGGAAATGCTTTGTTTTATATAGTATTTTGTCGTTATTAGCAAGTGGTTATTTGCGAATCGGCTAATTTATAGATAAATTGTACATATAGGGTGCTAAATCTTACATTCTCGACGGTTGACTGGATCGAAGATGGATTTCGAATGCACTATTTATGGAGATATAACGACAAAACGTCCCGGGTACCGACAACCAGCTACGATAATCTAAAATCTGCAGAAAACTGCTTCAGATGTTTTGTCTGGTAGCGAGTGTTCTTTGTTTCTTACCGAATGTGTCGACCAAAAGGCCCACGACGAGACAAAAAGTTCGTTTGTTTTTATAAATTCCGCCCATGCGAGCCCCGTCACGCAAAAATGCAGTCGCAGTTTACCACTCTCAACCGACCATCAACGGAGACAAAATTATGTCATACTGACCGCATCCTGTACGGCAGACTTGTGTTTTCTTTTCAATAACCATTTTGTCTTCTTTTTTTCGTTGGTTTGTTTGGCGTCCGAAATCTGACGGCCAAAATTGCGTTGGAGTTGTTCTTTGGCACAAAACCGCCTGGCAGGCAAGAGCCCGACAATTCATAATTTTTGAGAATTTTGTAGTCGCAGGATAACCATCTGGACGGCGAAAAGACTGTACCCGAAAAGTACTGTAACCCGAAAACTGGAGCTTTCTGTTTACAACCAATATCCTATATCAGGAATTTTGGATTACTACCTGGGGGCACTGGGACTTTCCTTTACCGACATCTTGTACGCTTCCCTCGTTTCTCCATGTTTGAATTTTTGTTTAAAACGTTCAGATTTCTCCGCTTTTGTCCGTATGTACTTGCCAGCGTTTTCGCGAGCTCAACCGGGACATGTCGTGCGACTGCTGCTGCGACTGTTTTATCTTTCACAGGGTGGACTTGCAACTCACTCGCATCGTTAAACCGTACGATTATATCTGTATGTGCAGAGTGCTCGACATCCTACGTTCGAAGTTGTCTGAATATTTACTGGCTGTGCGACGCAGTCGCAAGTCTGAACATGTTCATTAAATTTCATTCTTTCGCATGTACGACTGCGTATTCCACGTAGACTCCAGTCAGATGTCAGTCAAATCAGATTCAGTATAATACAAACTGTGCATTGTACCAGAACACGATGGGATTTGATGCGGACTGTACCTGTTTCGAAGATTTGCTCAATCATCCAGCTGGAGGCCACCATCCCAACCATACTTCAGTATTTGCTTCATTCAAAGCTCACAGGCAAGTCTCGGTCACTGTCTTGCAAGAAAACAAGCTACAACATAAAAGTCATGGCTAGCTTCATATTTCAGCTTCTTCGTTCTGTCCGTCCAACTTCCCTTCCTTTCTTGTCTATAGACGATTCTCCTCGATCTCTTGTTTTTTTTTCCTGGTTTACTGTTCCTCCTACTGTACTTTTGTCCATTACTTATCTTTTTCCAGGTGACAGTTGGAGGCAGAGGCAGTTACGAGGTTCTAATGGAGAGGGAGAGGGAGAGGGAGAGGGATGGACAATTAGAGGCTGGAGAGCAAGAGATAGGACGAGAGAAGCGCGCCGAGAAGCTAAAAAAACTGTGTATTATCCTCCTTTTCTAAGTATATTTTTCTCTTTTGATTGTGTTTACATAAGAACATTTCTGGTTCGAATATGGTTTATACACCTCTTTTAGTTATACCTCTCAATTGAATGTGTTTATCACACCTTTTTGAAGTATATTTCTGATTATCTAGGTAAAGTTGCAGTCTGTGAAGTTACTAGAGGAGACTGACAAGGAAAAAATATAGAGTGAGAAAGAAGGTGAGGGAGAGGAGGAGAGAGAGGAGAAGGAGAGAGAGGGACGAGAAAGAGAAAGAAGCAAGCGAAAGGAGCAAAGTATGGAGCAAAGGCAGGCTGTAGTGGTCGCAGTAACTCCCAGTCTGAGAGGGCAGGAGACAGTGGATTTCGTAATGGAGAACATTCTGACCAATCAGGATCAGCTGGTGGTGCTGCACGTGCTGACAAGTATTCCTGCTCTTCCTCCTCTTCCATGTAATGCACGGTTCTTGATGTTTTCTGCTCAATTTTTATGTTTTTTTTGTATTTCTTTGGCAATTTCTTACTTTCTCCGTCTGCTCAATTTTTATGTTTTTTTTGTATTTCTTGCCCAGTTTTTTATGTTCCTCCATAAAACGCACAGTTGTTTTTTTGTTTTTTTTCCGCGTTCTCTCGTGGATCATGCTGTCTCTCTCTCTCTCTCTCTCTCTCTCTCTCTCTCTCTCTCTCACACACACACACACACACACTCACTCACACACACACACACACACACACACACACACACACACTCCACTCACACCACACACACGCACATACAAGAAATCTGATGGCCGATAATCTCTCCGTATTTCTGCCTCTCTCCATATTTCTACTTCTCTCTTTCTCCCTCCCCTATCTGGACTGCTGGCACATCCTTGTGATTTAATCTCCGTTTTTTTCCATTTTCCTCTCCGCTCCCCACACCTTTCTCTTCCGTCTGTCTTACACTGCATTACCCCCCTTCATATATTTCCCTCTTCTTCTGACTCTTCTTTCCCTTTTGTCCCTTTTTCACGTTATAGGTTTCCAAATGTCTCTTTCTCTACTATATTTTGTCAGTTCCACTGAAGTGTTAATGTGAGATAAGGTATGGAAACATGTCATGTGGTTAGCCATATGTTAATTTAACCATGGGCTAATCACTCACTATGTTTCCATAACTTTTTACACATTAATGTGTGTAAATCGGGCTGATTTAATTTACTTCTTGGGAATGTTTCCATACCTTTTCACACATTAAAAATACTAATGTGTATAAAGGTATGTAAACATTGTGTGTGAGTAGCCCGATTTATACACATATTTAACCGTTAAATGCACATATGGTACATTTTATGTAATGTGATTAGGCAGTTTACACACTGAAATATGTATACCACATTATGGTTCCAACATTATGGTTTGCACATTTCAGTGCGTCTCCTTTGCTGGAAAGGAAATCCTATCTCATAAAAATATCGATTGGTTGTCTGCACATCTCTTACGTTCTTGCACTTCACCTTTTTATGTAAATCTCACATCATGATCAGTTTTGCTTTCCCCTCACTCTTTTTGTCCTATTATCTGCATTTATCGCATATTTGTCCAACAGTTCGGAGATCTTTGAGGCCCCTTTCCTATTTTCTGAAGCCAGTTATGGTGAATCTGTTCATGATTCTGGATGATAACAACAGGATCCTGTATACTAGAATCCCCTGTGTCCTCAAGTTTCTTGTTGTTTTTAAGCTACAGGCTTCAAATCCTCTTTTTGCTCTTGTTTTTATTAGGTGGAGACAAAAAACAGGCCCAGGCTCTGGAAAATACTTGGTGGGAAACTCATCGTCAGGAAGCTTCACAGCAGATAGCCCACTTACTGACTCCCCACCGCCGAATTTGTCGAGATATGCAGGTTTTTCTCTTCTCTATTTTTTTCAATTTCTGCTGGTTTACTACGCCTTACATTGCTTGAAAGTTAATGATACTAATTTGTTTGCGGATTTTTTGACCCGAAATCGTAAATTAGTGTTAATAACACTGTTTAGTTAAGAGGCTCAGAATGAGCCACGTGACAAAACATAATTTGGTATAGTTGTTACTACTAGTTTTAGCATTAATCATCCTCTAAGTACAACAGCGATGTAAGGTGTAATTCTCGGTGATGTAAGTGGCCATAAATAAGGATCAAAGGTTTGTTTTTTCTTCTGCTCTTCTACTTTGCATTACTTCATCAGACTCATTGGATAATATTATAGAAGTGATGTTTTGCCAGGTGAAAATTTCACATGTAAATTTTAGTTACTACTAGTTACAGTTTATGTGAAATTACTTATAATAACTAAGTAGTCTGTTGGTGTCTGTTGCTGTTCATTGCTAAGTACTTCATAGGTTTATGTTGCAGATTTAAGTTCAAATTCAAATTGTCTGGAACAAGAGGGTGGAAAATTTATACTGTTCATTACTAAGCACTCCATTGGTCTACATTGCAGATTTCAGTTCAGATTCGAATTGTTTGGAACAAGAGTGTGGAAAAAGCTCTCGTGGCTGAAGCTGGAGCACTGATGGCAGGCAAACTCGTAGTGGGATCCTCCGGAAGGAAGTCGTTTGCCAGGTGAGGTTTTGTTTCTCAGAGAGCTCATTTCTGTGGATCTCTTTGAAGCTGTTACCACGCTTTTTGATCTTTCTATGATAAATGTTTGATCTTTGCTGATTTGCATGGGGCTCTTTGAAGCCGTTACTGCGCTTTTTGATGTTTCTATGGTAATTTTTTTTATCTCAGCTCCTTTTTGCGGGTCTCGTTGAAGTTGTTACCACTCTTTGAGTCTTTTCTATAATGGTTGGAAACTGCAGACTGTAATGTGTCAGAGTGACTCTTTATAATCGGGTTTCGTGCGGGATATTACATCTGAATGAAGCTGTTGACTATATGAGTTGGCTTTTGGCTTGCTGTTGGTCAATGGTGTTTTCCATTGGCTTTCCTTTTGTGTTCTTATCTTTTCCTATTTATTGGAAAGTTCTTTTGGTTGGGTATCTAATCATCGTTGTAGCGGATATTGCTGGACTTTTTATGTGGAAATGCAGTCGAATTTGCTTCTTCTGTGTATGGAGCTTCTTATCAGACTTCACTTAACAATTAAATTAACTTACGGCAAAACTACCGTGATACCTGTAATAATGAACCACTGCTCACGGTTCAATTGCATTACTGTAAACCCGTTTGAACAATGAACGTTGTAATTTCCCGCAATTTGAACAATCCAACAATTTATTTCACACTAAATTAATTGTTACCCCTTAAGTGCCATCTTCAGTTCTTACAAGTACATGTCTTGCGAGCCGTTTGCACTACTTCCCATTTATCTCATAAAAAATATATCGTTGATACCCAAAACACCGTACGCAATTGTGATCAAGAAAAATCCAGAATGACTTGCCTGGATTTTTGGCCATTTGAACTTTGGGTCTTGTGAACTTTACCCATGATATTTACTGAATAAGTCTCTGAATGCTTATGAAAAGTTCATTATTACAGGTATTGCGGTATTTTTGCTATCAAGGCCATGAAATTTTCTAACGATTGTAGAAAATTAAGCTAGCGTAGCTTATGAACATTGCTGTGAAACAATCCATTCTGCATTTCAACTTACTAAACTTGTTGTAAAAAATTTACTACTGAATCTTAACTTGCTGTAACCATTGTGCTCCATAAACTTGCTATCAACCCAGCAAAAAGTTGTAGAAATTTATGATTCTCTATGTATTCATTTTATCTCTCATGGAATTCAGGAGGCTGTTTAAATTGCTATATTTCTATTTTGTGGATTAAAACAGGAACCTTCGGTAAATATACAATTCATTTTGTTTTAAGAAGAAAAATGCTCTGGTTGCTGATTCAAGTCTTTTGCTTTAATTCGGTAACCTATCTTAACACTAAACATTCCCTTTTTCCCCGCCTTTTTTTTGGGGTGTGAACAGAAAACTTTCTGGACCTGGTCGCTATTGTTGTCAAAAAGCTCCCCAAGGATGTACTGTCCTTATCGTTTCTGGAGGCTCTATCTTACACAAGTCGTCTGGATCCATGTATCCTCTTCGATCTCCTCGATCAGTAGTAGATTTGGCCCAAAATTTAATCTCTGGAAAGACGTCTGAGCTACAAACCAAATACAAAAGGTCTTTATCTGTCGATTGTAATTCCATTCACGTTGAAAATTACTCCTTGCTTCGTAGCCCCACTTTCTTAAGAAGTAAGAAATGGAGTCCCGATATTTCTCCGAAAGAGAAGGAGACGGCAAATTCAGCTGCCAGTACTCCTACTTCGTCCTCTTTCACTTTCTCAACCTCCTTCGAGTTAAAAGACGACGACCTAGATTTTGATGGAAGTTGTTTTGAGAATAGTGAATCTTATAATAACCCCAGTCTATTTGAAAATGGGGGTAATATAGACAATAATACCGTGGATGGAAACACAGTACTAGCTAACGAGAATGATGTAGACTGGAATTCCATGACAGTAGACTGGAACCCAAATAGCCCGGCTGGTTTCTCAAACTCTCCAAAGAATTTGAAGGAAATTTTGATATCCAGGTCTCGGGAAATCCTTACGTCATCAACAAAAGAGAGAGAGAATTTATGCTCGCCTAACTCAACAGATGGAAGGGACAGGCGTTCTGGGCAACATCTAAAAAACGAGAAGACGCCGAGAAGACTTAGTCAGTTTCAATACAGCAACCACAAAGAAAAGGAGAGAGAGGTAGGGAAAATAGAATGTAAAAAACCATCAGTTAAACCTGAACTGACACTGGTCCTTCCGGACATCGAAGGGCCATCATTATGGCCCGAAATCCTTGTGAAATTAGAGAGTCTAAAGAGTAGTAAAGCTGATGAAAATGGATTAGTTGAGACCATTGAAGGACTTAAGACCGGCATTGGAGTGGAAAATAGTGACGCGGCGCTCTTAGAAAAGGTGGGGTCTGAAAGGGAGCCCTCTCATTGGACATCTTCGAGCATGTCGAACTTTGTATGGGATGATAACGTCGCAGGAGTAAAACCTCTTGTAAGGCAAGGATCTTGGTTGGCTATGGCCGGCCTTGGAGGTTTAATACGGCAAAGGTCAGGAGTTCTTTCCTCGATGATTTCTGGTCAAAGCTCTCCAAATTTTACTCAGTACGTTTCTTCAGGTGAAAGCAACACAACAGAAACAGGGTACAGTTTATCTTCAAGTGTTCTCTCTGCCGCTGATTTATTGGCGAATTCTTTAACTTTGGATGAGAAAAATAAAGAGGACAAAAGTTCTTTCGGAGGAAATTTTGAAGAAAAGGAGGAAAAATATTTTGTACGACCTATGCGAATGTCTTCCCTTCTCGCATCTCTCGCGCTTTCAGATTTGGAGGATATCGAAGATAGGAAAAAAGATGTCACCTCTTTGGAAACAAAAGCAGAGGATAAAAAAGAAGTTACGGTGTTAATGAGGAAATTGTCGTCTACTACGATACCATGGAAAGCCCCATCACCAGAATTCGCCGGCGGCCTTAAATTCTTTCAGTACAGTGAAATTGAATATGCTACTAATGGGTTCTCAAAGGAGAATTTGGTAGGAAAAGGGGGCTTTGCAGAGGTATTCAAAGGTGTTCTTCCTAGTGGTTTCCCCATTGCTGTGAAACGCCTCTCGCAAAAGACAAAAGTAGAAGTCGATTTTCTATCAGAAGTGGGAATAGTGAGTCATGTCCACCATCCGAATGCCCTCTCCTTATTGGGGTGTTCGATTGGAGAGAAAAACCACCTTTTGATATATGAGTTGTTACCACGTGGGAGTCTGGAAAGAAATCTTCATAGTCAAAAACGTCCTCCTATGGAATGGAATACGAGATTAAAAGTTGCCATAGGGGCTGCTAAAGGTTTGGCACATTTGCATAGTGGAAACCAAAGGAGAATTATTCATAGGGATGTGAAAACGGCTAACATTCTTTTGAAGATGGACTGGGAAGCTCAGGTACGAACGCATAATAGAACTGGTTGATAAAAATAAAACTTTTTAATAATTGAAAAACTTGTTAATAGTAGTAGAACTTGTAACGCCTTATTTTCTGCGACACATTGGATATGCAATCTTCATAATTCTGGCTTTGCGAACTTTTGTTCTGTCTCTAATTGCTTACCTGTCAATGCTTACACGAAGTAGTAAAATTGAAAGAGACACATTGACAGTCCATATTCGATGTAATTAAATTTCCAGTTTTGCAATTGGTATTTGTTCCTCGCATTGCTTTGCTGTTGGTAACTTCCCAGTTGGTGTCCTATGGACGTGGAATCGCAAAACACTTTAATTTTCTTTCATGCGGGAATAGTATTCATTGCTGTTTGGGCAGGTTTCCATAAGATAAAATGTTAACTACTTCTCTTCTTTCTTAGACTACATTTTCCTAAAGCATTACATTGCCCATCACTATTAGAGTTGAACACTCTGATTCCCGTGAGTGTTTTTTTGACCTCAAATCATGAATTAGTGTTAATAACGCTATTTAATTAAGTGGCCCATTACGAGCCACGCAGGAAAATAAAATTTAGTGTAGTTAATTCTAATCAACCAACGCGAATTATTCACTAACTCTAAGCAGTGTACTGTTTTATCGTCGCATGATTGCAGTTTGCAGTATAATATAATGTTATCTTACTGCACTTCTTTTGTTAGGCTACATTCACTTAAAGCATTACTGTTCTTATGACAGAAATTGATTTTCGCTTTATTGCAGATTGCAGATTTTGGGCTCGCCAAGTGGGTGCCTCAGACTGGAGATTTCTCGGCAACTGGTCCTGTGGAGGGTACATTGGGGTATATGGCTCCTGAGCTTTTTATGTATGGAGAAGTGAATGAGATGACCGATACCTATGCCTTCGGTGTGGTGTTATTGGAAATAATGACTGGGAGACGTCCCATTTTTATGGAAAACTTACACAAGCAGCAAAATTTAATAACCTGGGTGAGTAGGTAGCACGCCTCTCAGTTTTTTTTTTTTTTTTTCCTTATGTTTTGACTACACTGTGAATCAATATTAGCTTTAATGACACTGCTTTCCATCCCGGTTTTGTTTTCCCTCTGGACACTTAATCATCTTACTAATACTAGCCTTTTTCTTTCTCAATGCTAATTAATTTTGCAATTCACAATCGTCCACGTCATTTGGACGGAAATATAGTCGTTAACGTCAAAACAGTCCTCATGCTAAGTAATTCTTAACGCCCAAGGGTGTACTTTACTGGTCAGGAGATGTCATGTTTGTTGTGCATTCATTGATGAACAAAATATAATAAGTAGTGATACATATCAGTAACTTTTAACCAACAACTGATAATGAGGTAAGAAATATGATGTATGTAATTGGGATGATTGCCCTGTAACTCCTATTGTATCACTTATCAGTATTACGTTGTAGCTTTCTATTTCGTAGCCTCATTTTCACTTTTACGTAAATCAGCTTTCCTGGAAGAAATCTTTTGATAGAATATACAACGCTGCAATATCATTGGATCTACCACTTTTTCATTTTTTGCTGGTTTTGTGGCCATCCCAAATGTATGACGGGATTCGTAAGATCAATAAAGGTCTCTCTTTTTGGACAAATAATACATTATGGACATTATGGACTTGAAATGAATAAAGAATGAGAAAGATAGACATCTGTCTGTATTGTGGATATCATGACACTCCGGCTTTCTTTTGGTATTTCTTACTAAAATGTGAAACTTGTTTTGTATGCTTGCTTTTTGCCTAATAAACTGTTACGATTATTTTTCTTTGATTGGTGGTTTTATGCTTATTCTTTTTCTTGGGTTTATTGGTCTGACGAGAAAATTTGCATATCATTCTGTATTTGTAAATCATTTTGTTCTCAGGCAAAGCCTCGTTTAGAGTCAGGACGACTCTTGAATCTAGTTTGGGGTGCTTTTTGAAATTATACTGTTTCGTGGTTTGGGAACGTTTTTTTTGTTCCGGGGGATTAGTTGTCTGACGAGAAGATTTCTATATTACTTTGTCCTCAGGCAAAACCTCATTTAGAGTCGGGACAACTCTTAGAACTTGTCGATCCTCGACTCAGCGATTTCCATTTGCCGTCATTTCGACGAATGGCAGCGGCTTCTCTCCTCTGTCTTCGCTCCTCTCCTGGTAACAGGCCAACCATGGGAGAGGTGGTCGAGCTTTTGTCCAATGATACGTTAAGTGACCAGCAGGTAGGACAAAAACAACCTATCATCATCATCATCATCATTTTTGGTAATCATATCGTATCCCTTTCAGTCATCATCACTGAAATGATATTTTAATTGACCAGCAGGTAAGACAAAAGACTATAATCATCATTTTAGTTGTAGTCATCGTGGTTGTTGTCCTCATCATACATGTTAACGTTATTTTAACCGTTATCGTCTTCGTGAGACCCACACAATCGACTCTCGGTGGAAATTTTTGTCTATTAAAAGCTATGTCCGGAAGTTTATGGGACTGATGAATTAATATTTTTTATGCAACTTCTTATATAACCGTTTCCAGGATCGTTATTCGTAAAAGCTGAAGTGACTGGACTTTCAAATTCTCTACCGTCAACATTCTTTGTATATTGATACGAATATATTCCTTACTTTTTTTACCTTGTGTTGTGTCAGCGAATTTAAATAAATCACTTATTTCTTGTACCTTCTTTTTTAGAAAGCATGAATTTTGAGTATATTTAGGTTCTTTTAAGATCCAGGGATGTTCAAATTAATAACGCCCAAATGTCTCTCAAGCTTTTATGACCTTTTCCGCGTTTTCCTTTCTCAATTTTTTTCTTTTTTCTTCTTTTGTCTTTTGCAGCTTGAAAGGCAGTGGCCCCGACTCGTGGAAAATACGAAAGGTGCCCTCTATAGTGAAATGCTCCGATTTGATTCGGTCGGAAAAGATTATACGGATGCGATGTACCGACTCGACATGCAACAACACCTGGCCCTGGCCTGGTCCGACGACACCTGTCGGTCAACATAAAAGACAAAAATAAAAAACTCTAGTATCTTTTTTAAATGTACTCTTTAATAAAATGCTAAGATTCGATCCGATCGAAGAAAAACATGTGACGCTGACCCCATTTTGTTGAAATAGAAACTCCTAAAAAGTAAAAATTAATTAACACCACTGTTTTTAAATCTTTTGTCAGAGCATAGTGCGATGGAGGAGTGAGGGAGGAAGGGCAAAAAACAAGGACATAGTTGTATTGCATTTTTTCTTAGAGTTTCATATTCTGATAAAAAGTTAGTGGAATCCTTAGTGGCGAGTAAGGGACCTCGCTAACAATAGTTCACACGGTTGTGTTTACAAAGTCTGTTAAACGACAGATTTTGTACAGAAAAGCAACTGTGAGGATCATTAGAAAGTGATACACAGTACCTTTTCTTTTTATAACACTGCTTTGCCTTCGCTTTTTTTTTTGACTAAGCGTTAGTGTACAGCTCGGACGAAAAAACTGTCCTTTTGCTAAAGCAAAGTCAAACCAAAGTCAAAGCAAAGTCAAAGCAGGGTAAAAAGAAAAGGTCAAAAAGGAAAGATAAAAAGGAAAAGGTTATTTTTTTGTTTTTTTTAGTGTTGTCTTCATGAAAATTTTGAGTTTCTGTTGGTTAAAGCAAAAGATAGAAAGTGGAAAGAACATGTGTCCACCACTAGTGAAATAATAGCTAGTTACACTCCCTGAATAACATGACCCTGGATTTTTTTTGTTTTTTTTTACTGGATGGAAAATCAATCGTTATTTTTCCAGCACAAGTTTAAATTTTAATGACAGGTGGTTTGGAGGATCAACTTGTATCTGGGGAACTTTCAAGTCTCTAGTTTTTGACCGTGTTTGCTCGTAGTGGAGGGAAGTATCTTTATCAATGGGCTTTTTTTGATATGGGTTTTATATGTATGATCCTTACAATTTATATGTCATTTTTTCTAATATGTATAGTTCATATTGTCACTTTCTTATATCGAGTGGGATGTTCAGAAGAGGCAACACTGCGTAAATGTCCACTGGATAGGAAGAAGAGAGAGAGAGAGTAGAGTATGACAAAAGCCCAAAAAAACTGAGCGGCACGAAAAAAATGAACAAAGATAACCTGGGAAGATACAATTTTCACTTGTTTATCCATTCACAATTCAGTTGTTAACAGTGTTCAGGTGTATCCAATGTGATGATGTCGCTTCTGCACGTTGTAGCTTTACCTCGTTATCCGACGTTCATTCTTCATCTTCATGATTTGCATCACTGGAAACTGAAAAACAAAGAGAACATCCATTTTCATAGAGAGAATTTCATGAAGTTTGTCGTATAAAATAATGTTTTTAATAAAACCGTTGTAAATCAAATCGTGCGATTTTTTCTTTTTTCCCGATTGAAACGTATAATTCGTGACTGCTGCAAAAAATCGCAAAAAATCGTGGTGAACTATCTGTCCGGCAAACTGAACAGCTAATTCACGGAAACTGTACGATATTAAACGATATCTGTTAGGTATTTGACGAAAAGATACGTTGCACTTTGTAGTACTTGTCTGGTTAACTGAACAGAAAATTTACGGGAAATGTTCGGAATTGTATTGAAAATGTACGGAATATTACGAAAAGATACGAAAAATGTACAGAAAATGCACGAAAAATGCACAAACTGCGGTACATGTACGGACGAAAATTCATTAACAATTCTCACAATTTTTTCACGTTCGTTACGTATAATTCGTCCTGATTGAATCGTTCGCACTAAACGGTGTGAACAACTATAAATAGGTCTTATTTGGTTGATATTTGTGTTCACAGGTTCATTTGACTACCGAAGGACTCCCTTGCATGGACAAGTGCATGGACTGTTGAAAAAGTTACAGACAAATAGATAACAATGCTTCATACAGAAAGTGCAGAATCAATCTTGCTATGCACAGCCAAAACCATGCACTGCCGTAACCACTCATTCTAGTTATGTAATAACATAACATTGCTTTGGTAGTATTGCCAAGAGTAATATTCCTTTTAACGAGACAAGCAGTAGACAAGACAGGCTAGAGTACACAGACCAAAATGATACATGGCCAGCATTGATACAACAAGGCAATTAAAATCAATAAAATAACTATTCATAAATTTCCTGACAAAGACAGACAAAGGGCGTACAGTAAGCAGATGACAAACACAAATCAAAATGCAACAATTGCAAGAGTCCAAAATTTGTTTCATCCAAACTTGATTTCATTAATTCATAACTCCCAGAAAAGATCAACACAAATAGATACGGCCCAGCTAAAAAGGGCCAATTTTCTAAGGACAGCTGCTGCTGGCTTTGTGAAATGTACACCGAAAGGCTTTGCTCTCCGCTGTGGAACCATCAGCCACGTCATCATTAGCGGCTGACAGAGCTACCTATACATCTACTACTGTCAACAGAAGGCTAAACGCAAAATAGATTTTCCAAAGTTAAAATAATTTACTTTCCAATGTACTGCACAGCACAAAAACAAACAAAGCGATCATTAGATGCAAGAAAAGCAATCATGTGGCATTACAATAAAAGCACAAAGAAAAAAAGAGCTAAAACTAAAACCAGTGACAGGGAATAAGATTCAAAAACCAGAGTAGAAGATGAAACCAAGATTCCAAAGTAGTTAGCAACAACATAGTAAAAAAAAGACAATGTACCTGGAAAATGGTCTGGTGTCCGGGGTCAGAAAGGTGGGAAAAGAGGTTGTCAAAAGGTCGGGCATTGGTGTACACAGCCTGGAACCAGGCGCCAAGAACTGCCAACATAGCCAATCGTCCATTGGCCAGCTCCTTCACCTTGAAGGTCCTCACCTTCTTGGCATCACCTGTAGAACAAAAAGACAATTTTGGTCTCGATAGCAGATATATATCATGGTTCCCACTTTGTTTCTTTTTGTTACCTTTCCTATATAATATCCTTGTATGTGAGTGTATATAATTTTTTTACATCATCAGAGCATGCCTAAAAAAAATATAGAGTGGAGCTTATACCTGATCCAAAGCCAAGGGGATCAAATCCTGGGTATCCGACATCTGTTCCTGTCAACTTGTTGTTGGAGAAGATGGGGTCAGTGCTGCAAAGAGATAATAATAATAGAAAACATCAAGACAGCATTAGAAAGCAATACATTGAAAGCCAACTTTTGTAACTGAACAGGAGCATCAAAACCAGGAATCAACATCATACGCGCACAGAACAGAGCATACAAACAATGTATCAAAAACAATATAACAAAATTGTAACAACTATGTAACAGCAACAATGCGCAGAATGTTGCAATGACAATGTAACAATGTAACACAATCTAAATGTAACTAAACAATGTAACGAATATGTAACAACGACAACATAGCAAAACCAAAGTCACAGACAAAAAGAGTCACTGACATCGTTTCGTATTTGTTCACTTACTTCACAGAGCCGGGCTTGACAATGTCAGCCCAACGTCGGCCTTCAGCCCATCCCATGAGCAAAAGCTCCACGGCGAAAAGAGTAGGGCCATCGGCGAAGTACTCAGCCTCACCAGCGGTAAACCAAAAAGGAGTGTTCAGGATTCCGATCTTGGTCAAAAGCTCGGGGATGAAGATTCCGGCGGCTCCAAGCATGGCCCATCGGGCATGAACAATCTCAGCCTGGACGAACCACTTGAGGAGCTCGGGGTCAGAGCCTGCAAAGGGGAAAGAAAGAGTGTTAGTGACTTAATAATAAAAAAATGATAGTACCAAAAAATATACGGAATACGAAACAGAAAAAAGAACAAAACGAAGAGTAACAAAATACAATTCTACAGGAAGAATAATGTTGTCTGTAAAATTACCAAGTCCAAGGGGGTCGAAGCCGTAGTCTCCTGGGAGGCTGCATCATTAACAGCAGTTCGAGCTCGGTTAACATAAATACAGCAGACAATTGTATTCAGTGGATGTAGAGAACAGTGAATAAGCAGCAAAATACAGTAAAAATGCAGTAAAGAGCATTAACAAGAAGACGATGAAGAAAACATATTTGAATCCCACCTGCCATCGAGCCACTCTGGAGCAGAGCTGCCTGGGAACCACAACGGCCTCTCAGCAGACTCAGCTCTGATGGTGGCAACGCTCTTTTGTGAGACGGCTGCCTTGGTCTGTCGGAGAGCCCGGCCGGCAACAAATGCTGCCTTAACGGTTGCGACATTGGAAGCAACTTTCTGAGAGCTGTCACGTAAGCAAGAAGCATGATGTTGGTTGTTGACACCATTGAAAGGACGACTTGGACATCTGAATAACTTTGATGACTTTCATGCATGCGGTGATATCAACATAGATCCAAATTGTTGAATTAACGAAATGCAGATTATACAACATCTTTCTCATTGCAAACAATTTTTGACAACAACCACCGGCAGGAACAGCTACAGAAATTGGATGTCATCACTGAGACATTCATAGAAAATAGCATACACTAATATATCTTATTATATGGTATATATACCCGTGGGTAAAATAGCTTTTAGTGAGTAGTCTAACTTTAAGCAATCATTACAGAGAAACACGAACACTATGAAAAATAAATCATTTCCTGCGTTTATGCAAAATTGCTGTTTTTGTTTACACTAGCTATATTGAGTGGTATGTTTCAGCTACGTGAAAGCGAGTGCAACTACAGGCATTACTAGAGATTAAAACTTTCAGCTCATGAGTGTGCTACATTCGATTGTTTAGCTGAAGCTGCAGTAATAAAGTCGAAGTTTAGCACTTAATCCAAACCAAAATAGAATGCAAGGAAACTTTTCAAAAAAATAGCGACTCCTAGAAATATCTCCTTAACAATAAAAACTCCGAGACACTCACCTCTGAGCTGCCAAAGAGGCAGTCACGGCAACAGCCTGGGCGGCAGTAATGGCAGCCATTTTCAAGTTCTCAAAAGATGAAGAAGTTTGACTGAACTTCTAATTGGATATCCTGTTCACAACCTTCCTCTATCCGAACTCTCCTCGCTTTCATCACTTCGAAAAGATTGCAAAATTTAACGGCACAATCCAGTAGTTACGACCGCCCGTTCCGCGGGACGTTCACACATGTGAAGCAGTGTAGTGATTGGAAGAGACTCAGCGACTTGTTGTCACGGAAATCCTGTAGATACTGGGCCCCGTTCCGTGTAACGTTCGCGCGTGCGGACGAGCGTTTAGAGTGGGCGTAGGAAGCCTGTTATCCGCCGTGGGGAATGGCCGCGTCTCAGCTATTGGACGGGGCGATTCTTTTGGCGCGGGCAGCGGATCTGGGCTACAGGCTGGGGCAATCCAGGAAAATACAAGCTAATAACGGGGTATATCTGGTTTGTTACACCGTAAATTGCTATTTGATTTGAGAAATATATAGCGTGGGATTTATTCCAATGTGATTAATTCTAATTTAAGTCTATGCCACGTGGAAAACTTGTAACCGCTTATGCGATCAGTGCTAAGAAAGAAAACAGTTATTTTGACGCTACTTTCTGCTCATTGGCCAAAAAAACCCCTATACTGAGTGAGAGTTTGCAACGCTAATAGTGATTCGGGTACTTATTAGTTATTACTTTGGTTCAGGTTCAAACTCTAAACGCACTAAATCCTCACGGTTAACCTAGGAATAGTTTAATTCCGTAGTTTAAGAACTAAAGATGTGAGCTTTTAGTTCGTAGTCCCGCAAACCAAGGAAGTATTCAGTGCGAAATCTCAATGGTGGGCGTTTCGCGGGAATATTGGTGCGAAATCGCGTGAACTATCCGTAATGGACCAATGAATCCGTAGAGGAATGTTTATCTCTTTTCATTGGTGCACGGATGAAAATTAAGAAAATTTTGCGGAAAGTCACCGTTATGGACTTTTGGCTCATCGACTATTGGGCATCTATAGCGATCTGCTCTTTTATGCATCTTCTGTACTTTTCTGCCATTTACGATCTCTGCTATGCCTCAATATCAATAGAATGCAAAATCAAAAATACAATTTAGTGTAGATTGCCTCTTTCTTTATTTTCAGAGCGTTAATTCACACCGCATGGCAACACATAATCTAATGTTGTTTTACAATAAATTAATCAAACTGGCAGTGCAACCCGTAACGGTGGAAAATCTAATCAAGTTGCCAAATACAACTTACATTGTTAAAAACTAATTTTCTTATCTCGTCTTTTTTAGCACAAAGAAAAACATTCTTCTACCATATATAGAAAGACCTGCACAATGTTATTACTCTTACAATCCCCGTCGTAGTCCTCAATACGCAGCTTTGCTTTTGTATCCAATCAACACACCAGTAAGCGTAATTAAAGTTTCTTAAAATTTTATTGTGGTCGTATAAAAAAGAGTTCTCCCTGCTGAAAGCCAAGAAGCACAAACTTGTCGACATTATACTGGACCATTGAGAAACTGACATTCATTTCTTTCGAATGTGTTTAAAATAAAAAGCTAACCACTGGTGTTGTAACTTAGTTTAACATTTTACCGGAAATGCTCCGCATCTTCCGATTGCACAACCACTCAACATGATTCACTAAATATGCCACCTCTTTCCCGTTATTTTAATCATTGAGATGAATACATTTATATTTATTATTGAGAGTAGGAAATGATAACTGGCAAAAGCAGTACTACGTGAATCACTATTAACGTTCATAACACTAAATTGGAGTTGGATTTTGTAGACTTCTTCCCACAAAGTATCCATTTTTGTTTTTCTCAACGATGGTTCTTAAATAGGCTGAAACACAACCACATCGTTTGAATTAAGTCAGAGAAAAATACTAATATACCCCTCACTATGGTTTTTTACTTTAACAATGATTCAGGGTGTGGTGTATTACCGCCTCTGACGACGGACTGATTGGTTAGTTTGCCTCTTTTGTGTGTTACTTTCTTTCCACGTGTTTTGTAAATTTACTTCTTTGCTTTCGTCGATATTTTAGGTTTTGTTTTGGCTCTATTTTTTTTTTGTTTCCATGTACCCAAATGGTTTACCATCATCCGCTCAGGGAAAGCAGAGGTATAATATAGTTGGTACGTACAGCACCCAAACCGAAAAACAAGGTTCAATAAACTGTGATATTTTATATACATTGAAGGTAGGCAAGCCTACAGGTTACCTATGTATAATGAAGATCCCATGACATGTAATGTATAATCCGTGTTTATTGCGCGGAGTAATTCCTTTTTTCAAAGCTTTAATCTTCCGGCGACAAGGCTTCAGTGATTGGTCGGGTATAAATGTGCGATGAACAGCTAATTTATGCCTTTGTTTTCACATGCCTATATCATGAATGTTATATTAACTTTCCAAAATGACTTAGTAATGCATAAAATAACATAGCATCACTAAGTGATAGAAAATAACAACATATTTCTGTTACTTTTGATCGTAAACTTTGGAATAATAAAATGACAAGTGAATTGGTAAAACGAGTTTGGAGGTCAAGAGTAACTCTAAATACTACACGATAGCTAACAAGTCTCTTATCAACTTCATAAAAAAAGCACGATGGCAAACCACTCAAACATACAAAAACAACAATCTACGGTACAGTTAGTCCACACTAAGTTACAGCTGGCACTTAAATTTCAAAATTGACACCACTTGACTTTTCACAGAATTTGAACTTTCCCTAATATGTATTCGACAGTTCCCAAGATAATTACAAGATATTATTAATTACTGTAAACTCCAATAACGTGTGGTTACGAAAAAATGAGGTCACCAGTAGCTATTAACAAGAATGCACCACCATTCCAAACCTAGAGGCAAATATGTCCAGAAATTCCTCCAAATCATTAACATTTGCAATCATACTATTTTAGTCCTTGTCTTATTAGAAGGCTGAAAACTACTTTGCAAATTTTTGAACCCTTAAAACATCACATTATACAGAACTCATATTTCTCGAGGCAAAAAAAAACACTCGAAACAACTCAAAAAAGGCCTAACAGCAAAGAAATATCCCAAAACGAAGTCAACCAGCGATGGAGAAAGTCACTGATAGACATATTTGACCAAAAACTTGTATTTGTTGTAATCATTGGGTACAACAACAGAAAAAAAACCTCAATTTTTGCTAGAAGTGACTAACAAGAAGTTGGTTCAAGCAGTTGAAAAGATGTATAAAGATAAGACCTACGTTAACCAACATCCAATATCCGCTGGTCAACTTAGAGTAGAATATAAGCTTTTCATATGTTTCCATAACTTTATGCACACTCGGGTTTTTCAGTTTCCTCCCAGTTTTATTTACAAATACAGAGCTGTCCATGGGGCTCATTGTAAATACCCGCAGTCTATATTCAATAATAATTGCACACTAATAATTGCACAATAACTCCGAGCCCCGGTTGATCAGCAAGTCTAAGCAGCAAATGACTTTCCACAGCCACATGTTGACGAAGCATTAGGGTTGCTGAATGAAAAACCTCCTCCAATCAAAGCGTCGCTGTAGTCGAGCTGCATTCCATAAAGAAACAGGAGGCTCTTCGGGTCGCACACTGCAAAGAGGGGTCGAATCGACATTCATTAGAGACATTCATTAGAAATTAATTATTAGAAAAAAATAAGAGACAGTAGAGTACTTCAAGGGAGCATGTATAAGAGACAATATACAGATAGGCCACAGTATTGAAAGTGTGAATCATCACCAGACTACATGCTGTAACATTCAAGCAAATGGTTACTACTAACAGTTCGTCACACTAGGCAGCTTTTTATCCAGATATGAAGTAGAATTGGCATGCAAAGAATTGCAATATACATCAAATCCTTAATGTGATTAGAACGTTCTAGAAGATAACAGAATAGTAAGGACAATACATACAATGAATAATATCATGTCGATAATAGAACATTTAAGAACATAAACAAGATGATGCTTACAACCTTGCTTTGACAAGTTTACAGTCACTGGCAGCCGAGATAATTTAAATAAGAACGAGGGGGACAGAAAAACTTGAACCAACTGAGCACAACCCTTTGATGACTTCTCCATCCAAAAAAAATTATCATTCATCATAATCATTTTTATCAGTAAAATCATCATCATTTAACACCATCATTGTTAACATCATCATAATGACTGCCAGCTAGACATACTGCAGACTGATACTCACCCATAGAGAAACCCGCATACTCGATGACAGAATCTTCCTCCCTGACATTTCCTCGCTCTTCAAAATCCATTATGTATGAATAACCGGAGCAACCACCCTGCCGGACACCAATGCGTAAGAGGAGATCCTTCTCAATGGAACCTCGCATCTTTGTCAAATGAGACAATGCCTTCTCCGATAAGGTAATAGCTGGGGTCAAATCTGTTGCCTCATCTACAGCTGAATAAAAAAATAAACAATCCATATCAGCACTCTGGCAAAGCTTATCGAAGTGTTTAGGAACAGACATTTCAGCCTATGTTCTAAACAAAAAAAAACACAAAAATAATACACTGACGTTTTCAGGTGTAACCATCCTCAAAACCAAAAATTGTGTGGTCTGATTAAAGAATGAAGGAAGAGGGAGGTGAAGCCCAGTGGTATTCATTTGGGAAGAAAGACTTAGCTTTCATTGTTAAAAGGGACGTGTATCACAAGATCACTATTTCATCAGGAACCACAACACGTCACAGTTCAAAAGTGAGAAAACAAATGGAAATGCTATGTCTAACGACCCCGTATTATTTACATACTAATCCGGTTTTTCATGTCTACTGTAGGGCAGTCATATATAGCCTTTCCATACCTCTCCGCACAGTAAAACTATGCACCATATGCTTGCTAGTGTTTTCAATCATTAACAGTTGAACTCTGTAAATAAAAACAACAGATTACCCAAATTACATTTAGTGTTCCCTCGCAATATTCTTGACATTGACATTCATCTGTGGCCAAATTTTGGCACTGAATTCAGTGCAAAAAAAATGACAAACAACATACTTCTACGACAACTCCCAGCTTCACCGCAACCTTCTCATGTACACCAAATACATAACAGCCCCTCAAAACAAAAAGCGACCAGAGGCAACATAAAGATTGAATTAAAAAGGCAAAGCACAGCTACTAAGCGGCAATAAGGAGGTCATTCTCACCGGTAGCAGAACATTGCACAAGAGTCACATTGTGACGTCTCACAAAAGGACCTCGCTTACTACCAGCAGAAAAAGCCTTGAGAACTACAGTCTTCTTTGTGACTGCTGAGGTCATTCTGCTAAGACGACTACTGCATACATTTTGAGAATCTGGCAAGCTTGGTACTGAAATCGCTCCTGACACCGATCTTAATGTAGCCATAACAAAAAGTAGAAACGTATGCTTTGTTAACAGCGGCAATGTCACCAAACACAATCTCTGCTTCGTCTTCTTGAAAAAAATACTAAAAAAGATGAAAACTTCTTATATTAAACTTCTTTTCGAAACTATTGGCCAAAAGTTATGAACAAAGATAAAGAATACAAAATTTGAATTGACTTAGTTTGCAATGGAAGATTCGATGTTGTCAAAATCTTAAAGAAGACAACTAGGTTATTATTATTTAAAGAAGTAATTACCCGATTCAAATTTACAGCTATATTCAGAAACCTCCAGTTACTGAACTACAGCTGAAAAAGATAGATGAAAAAACAAAAGGTACTCCTGGCTCCGGTAGTGATTGAAATGACAGCTTAATAAAATTTAACAAATCTTTTGTACAAACTGCAGATTCCCTCTACTCCACCATTGCCAAGAAACGGAGGAGGAATTCACAGAAGGTTCAAACGAAAAAATCTAAATAATTTAAACTCTATTCACATGGCTAAACGATGATTAAATAAAAATGGTACGTCGCACAAAATCTGGAACCGAAGAAAAGGGGTTGCATGTGAGCACACAAAGCTACAAACTACTGTGCTGGTTTCCAACAGTGTCGTTTACCGGTCAGTCAACCGAGATCGTGGCCGTCGATAGAGACATGAACGCTTCCGATTTTGGCTTACAGCCCTAGAAATCTGGAAATACGCAAAGACCATATAGCGCCAGTTCATGGTACACACCATGTTAAAGAAATGGGCGATGAAGATATTTTTGCAAAGGCGTACGGCCATTCTCGCTGTTCTGGAAATTTTCATCGACCGCCCGAATCGCCCAAATCTTAAGTACCAATCAATGGACTGCAATGGATACAGATTCAGAATAGTTTAGTAAAGTAATAGCGTGGAGAAACGAAAAGCATGGTCCACACTATCGGTTGTGTTAAGCTCTTAATGGCTTGTGAATGCCAAATTCTGGAAAGGTCCGAGCTTTGTTGAATCTTGCGTTTTTCGGGCTCAGTGAACCTGCGAGGTTGGCTTCGCGCATTGTGAGAGATCCACGTTGGCCCGTCATCATCATTTCGTTTTACGACGCGCCGCGCCGCGCGGCCTTATAAATGTATATATATGTTTAGGGTTTTGGTGAAACGAAAACACCCAAGGTACAGCACACCAGGGAAACTTGTAAAGGGTATGTCCCCATGTGCATAAGTAAGGGTTGTTTTCTGTCGTTTTCCTGTAAAACTTAGCGCCGTACTTCCTAAGTTCCAACCGTACGAAGGAATCGCAAATTTGTAGAGTACAACTTGCGTCATCCTCGAACTTAGTGTTTTTCGACCCACTTTGATGACAAAAAACGTCATCTTCAACCTTATCTTTAAAACACATGGGCGATGTGTTTTAAAACTAGGGATTTTCTATAAACAAATAGGAACATATATTCGCACGGGCCGTAATTTTCGAAAATTTTCATACGATGTCCAAGGACAAAGAAAAGTACAAAATTCGCTATGTTTTGTCCGTTTCCGTTCGAATACGACGAAGAAAAGTACACAATTTGTTTGGATTTGTCCGTTTTCGTCCAATACGGATTTTTTTTTTGCAGGGGTCTTCAAATTCCGATGTCATTTCACGTCGACCGGATAGGAGTCGCGAAGGCAAAGCGCCTCGTCTTCAACCGTGAAACGGCACAGGCTGGAAGGCGGTACGTCTACAATGTCACGGTAAGACATGCGACGTCACAAGCAGTTCCAAAAAATAACGTGCGACCACAGATTGTAGACGTTGACAACCGTCACAGGTATTGTCGACGTATACAATCGTCACAATCGTAAGTTACGATTTCGTCCTTACAGACAAAGGGACACTTGGAAAACCGGGTCCGGCGGATCCGCGCTAAAATACAAAGTAAGTTCGCTAAGTTACAAGTACATGGGGACATACCCGAAGCTAAGGGACACTTGGAAAACCGGGTCCGGCGGATCCGCGCTAAAATACAAAGTAAGTTCGCTAAGTTACAAGTACATGGGGACATACCCGAAGCTAAGTTTGCTAAGTTGTAACATAGTTCAAAAGTAGGCGTTTTTTGGTAGGCCTTTTGTAGGCCGCCTTTAGCGTAAGTTTTGTTACGGGCTTTCCATGTGATCTTCTTAGATCGCTACTTTCATCAGCGACCGTCCGATCGTACGAATCTGACGATAGTCCTATCGTAAGTTGTGTGATCTTCTTAGATCGTTACTTTCATCAGCGACCGTCAGATCATCCGAATCTGGCGGTTTAAATAAAAAGTCGCTCAAAACTCACAGAAAAAGATTTTTTTGTCCGATTTTTTTTTCAAATTTAGACATGACGTTTAATTCTCTATCGATCCATGTGCAACTCAACCCTGTTACTATTTTATTTCATTTTGCGGCCAATACAATATGGGTCTTAAGGCCATATTGTATGTTTTGCATACAATAGGCATATTGTATGGGCGTACGGTCACCTACTTTTGAACTATGAGTTGTAACAAAGTAACAAACCTAAACTGTACAACATATATATCAGATTGAATTAAACAGCGCGATGATAAACCACCTTGAGTCCAAGGGTACAAACGGGGTGGCATGCCCGAAATAGAAAAACTACAAGCAGGGCAATAAAACAAAGAAAAGCAACGTGAACACATAAAAATGGCGCATAAAACTATACAACACTCTATACTACAGCAGACACTGCCCATCGACAATTAGAGTTTACCTCTCTTAATTCAAAAGTGTTTTTTTGACCCGAAATTATGAGTTAATGACTTAATGCTACTAACAATGTTCATTTTTGTGGCCCATAATGAGCCACGTGACAAAACATAATTTAGTGAAATTAATCGTAGTAAAGTACTAATGACTATAACTCCGTGCTTGTGGTCGGCGCTCGTTCGAGCGACGAGGACCTAGGAGTTCTTATGTTTCAGTACTTATTTTTTTTTACCGTCAGCGTTGCTTCTATCCTCCTTGGATCATCTATTGCGGCTATGGATTGTCAACGTGTCCCATAACTCCCTCCTCGTGCTCCTCCGAGATTCGAGGACTTACATGGTTGCTTTTCGTAGCTTTTTAGTTATGTTGGGGTTTTGTTGATAGATGTTGGCTCTTTCCTTTGATGTTTCGTTTGTTGCTTGTTGATTCTTTTGGGTTTTTCAGTTTACCGACCATCTTTTCGTATTTTCGTTGCTTTTGCCTTGCTTTTCGTTTTTGTTTCTTCCCTCGACATTTAGTTTTTCAGTTTTTGCCATGCTAATTCCTTTTGTTCTCGTGGGCTTAGATGGTTAACCATCACGCTTTTTAATAAGGTCAGCCATTTTTTATTTTCCTATAACTCACCGACCCTAACAGCGGTCGTCTTTATATTGTTAGGTCATATTATGGAAAAAAAGTTGATTCTAACTAGTT
This sequence comes from Zygnema cylindricum, assembly GCA_037447655.1. Classification (NCBI taxonomy): domain Eukaryota; kingdom Viridiplantae; phylum Streptophyta; class Zygnematophyceae; order Zygnematales; family Zygnemataceae; genus Zygnema; species Zygnema cylindricum. The sequence continues at coordinate 35,197 of JBBHKE010001355.1, read as the reverse complement.
TGGAATTTTTTGGTACTGCCGTTAATAGTAATGAGCGTTAATGTTTTTTTCGTCACATAAAACATATTTTCTCCGTACACACTAGTATGATTTTCAGTTTGAAACCGCCAATCGGAAGTTGAGAATCTTGCCCTTCAGTCGCAACCGTCAGACCCACAATCGGACTAGTGTGTACGGAGAAAATATGTTTTAAGTGGCGAAAAAAATATTGACCCTAAAAGCGATACACAGTGTAACTCCACCTCTGTGTGATTGCATCGCCGTTGACCAATTATATAGGTTAATGTTCGGTCTATTTTTATCAATTGCAAATAAATCAGTTTGTCATATACAGGCCATACTTTACGGTAACTCTTAGAAAACCACTGAAGATAAACTGCACAAAATAGTGTGTCAATAATAACACAAGCCGTGTGCTGTATAATTCGAAATTGCTTTTCTTTTCAAGCTGACTCCAATAGTGGACAGGACGCTTTAGTTTCGTTACCCCTGTAGTACTCTTCACTAATGGCCACTTAGTTATAGCTTCTAAAAGGCCCTAAAAAACCTTAAAAAACCCTATAAAAGACAATGGCTCTTTAGTACCGCTCAAATATTTTGATGTGAAATAAAACAATATACAAATGACCATCTCCCAATTTGGTGGAAAAGAAGCAATTGAAGGATACTAACTTTCGTAACTGTATGTGGCATATCTGTGGTCGCTCAAGGAACCATCTGCACCAATCATTGCTATAATTAGTGTTTTGTAACGGTAGCCGTTTGCCGATAACCGATATGCCCCTTTTTCTGGCTTACCGATGTATTGGCACGATATATTGATACCGGTGATATCGCGATTAAAAACTGATAACGTCGGTTTTTTATCACGATAAGATCGGTTTCGTTAACTATCAGCGATAACTCCATACTCTGGCAACAAATGGACTGTTATTTTTTTTTTCAAAAGCGCGCCCCTACCCTCCATTGGTTGCAACATCTCAATACTCATTTCGAATTTTTTTTTCCGTACCATAAATTCCAAACTATTTGTACGAATATATCAGTACCCCTCACCGTTCAATAACCAGTTTATCAGCTTTATCGCGATAAGTTCTTTTGCAATACACAACACTAGCTATTGTGGTTTACAGAAGCTCTTTCTTTTTCTATGTTAAGTAACTCACCCTTTTCTGATAATGGCAACAACAGACTTAATCTCTTACATACGATATATCTTCTTGACTAAAAGACAAGCGGCCACATACTGTGACACAAAAAAAGATGACAATGTGAAGGGTTTGCGTGATGTGTTTTCCGTATCCAGGTATAATGCATTGGGAGAGAGAGAGGGAGCGGGAGAGGGAGAGGGAGAGGGATAACAAAGAGAGGGAACGGGGAGGTATACTGCTAGAAACAAAAAGAACTTTGATAGCCATAACCAATTGCACAAGATATTATCCGAATATACTATCCACGAATTACTGATAAGAATAGGTGCCATAATGTTCTTGCCAAGTAAAAAAAAAGAGTAAAAAAAAGAGTAAAAAAAAAGAGAAAAACTCATATCTACATACACCACCATCACTGCCTTAACTACACCCGATTTGACTCAAGCAGTACTCTTATAACTTCCACAACACTCCTTAGTCAAAAAAACTAACAACCTCCTTTTAACCTTTGCAGGTCTAAAAATGTATAAGACCTAATTAACCGACCAACGGCAAAATGACTTTGCCCACTTACCCGTCCTACTATTATTTAAAGCTGGAATCCTTCAAATGCTCGGTTCCTTTGCCGCCTCTAAAAACTTGACAGCATATGCCCCTCCCATATAGAGTCCTATAAGAGGTCCTGCAAGAAGTATCTGTGTGAGAGGATCGGTCGATGGAGTCAGGACAGCCGCAGCGATAACGGCTCCAACGACCACATATTTCCAAACCGCCAACATTTGATCGCTGGAAACTATTCCCGTTTGACCCAATAATAATTGTATCACAGGGACCTGGAGACAAACATCCACTCCCAACCCTTTTAGAAACAAATACTAGTTTCTCGTTTGACCGACTAATACTTGTATCAGAGATACCTAGAGACAAACATCTACTTCCAACTCTTTTAGGCATAAATGCTGGTTTCTTGTTCGACCTGATTATAATAGTATCACAAGAACCTAAAAAAAATATCCACTTCGAACTCCTTCAGGAATAAATACGGGGGAAAAAGCACACCAAAAAACGACGCAGAAAGATTACCATCTTATTAACAGTGAGAAGCAAGAAACTAGATGAGAACGAAAAACACCTCATGAAGAAAAAAAAATACACATAGATAGACATGCCATAACGACGCTTATTGACGTGATACAAACGTAAGAAAAAAATGGGATGAAAAAACAGCACAACAAAAAGCAGAAAAAAAAAGCAAAAAAAACACAGGAGATATGGAACTGCACCTGAAATGACAATCCTGTGCTCAACATAAGGACGAAAACAAATTCAAAATATTGGTCGATGGACCAGAAAGATTCCACCACTCCTTCAGCGTAGGAGATGAAGAAATTTAAGGCAGCTGGTGTGAGCACAGCGTAGGAGAAACTAAGACCTAAATAAAAGAGAATAGAAGAACCTAAAACGATTGGCCCTAAAAATCGTCGTTCATTCAATGTTAACCCAGGTAGAACAAATGCAATAATTTCGTATAAAATGATAGGAAGCCCGAGAAGGAAACCTGAATAGCCTGACACCTGTCCACCATAGCAAACAACCAGTATTGTTTTGTATAAGTTAAACAAATGGAAAAAAAGAAAAGGACCACATTAAGATCGATTCAAAATGAGCTCTGGACTGCAATAATTACTGCAACTCTATAAAACAATTGACAATAAGAAAGTCCATAGCGTCAACAGACGACACTCCAGCTCTCACTATGGTTAATAACGACTTCATTAACAGAACTTGCCAATTTCTGACTGTACACAGATAATGTATATTGATAAGGGGCTATAATAGTTACCAGGTAAATGATAGGAGGACTACACACGTCAACATCGGCCTGTTTTTTTTACCACTTTTTCAGTACACAGACGAAGATGGACCATATTCATCCATAGTATCAGAAAGTCCAGACTGTCAATAGGGTTGTTGATGAGGGAAAGTGTGTGATAGATACTCTTTTACAAAAACCAGAGTTCCAGAAATTAAGGCACTATTATATACCTCAAACAAATCCTTGTGGCAATGTGACATTGTGGCCCTTAGGTCAAGGCTGGAGGGACCGGGGGAAAGAGAGAGAGAGAGAGAGAAAAGAGGGGCACATCACTTCCATGTCAGTGCATAGGTTAACACTTTTTCCTTGCAGTAACAAACATGGAAACATGCACATTCCATTCATACAGTGCTCAATATGAAGTTACACTAAGCACTAAGAGAAAATGAGAGAGGTTTCGCCAACCGAAGACAGATACATACTTTTGGAATCGAGAGTCCCATCTTTCTCACCCCTTTCCACCACACCATCCTCTCCCCCTCACCCACCTTCCAGTATACTAACTCACCTTCAAAGTAGTGAAAAAATACTCTCCCGGAGAGAGCTGCAAGAATCGGACTCCTTGGGAATAGACAGGCGCTTCCAAAAACGTGACCAAATCTTTTGCAAAACAAAAACACAAAACTATGGCGGCTCCTACACAAGCCACAGAGATCAAAATTCTTTCTCGAAGCTCCTCCAAATGCTCCCAGATACTCATTTCAACATCGTCAGGAAGTTCCTCTTTGCCAGGATAAAGCCATTTCTGAACAGGTGAGTCCGAATCCTGGTCAGGACCATCTTTCATCCCTGCGTTCACATATATTTAAAAAAAGAATAATAATAGAAAAAAAAGAACACCAAAATTAGTGTTAGTTATACAAAGACAGCAATCATTAACATGTCGAGCAATGGGAACTAACTAATAGATCCCTCTTAGTGTGAATTCTGTAGTGGTCTTACATTTTTGGGCGTGAATATTTTCAAAACCATCAAATATGTTACATTGATGTGAAAACTGTCAGCCTACTTGCATCAAATACTAAAAGAGTGGAAGGGGGAGAGAGAGAAGGGAGATGGAGGCGGGGGGGGGAGAGAGGGGAGGAAGGGGGGATGGAACGACAGGGATAGGAAGGAGAGGAAATGAACAAGGGACTAGGAGGAGGAGGAGAGAGAGAGAGACCATACAACTAGGAGGATCTTCCAACGCTGAGTTTGACCTCGAATACAACTTATTATCGTCTCCTTCAGTTGCTCTGCAAATTCTCCCGCTTCTTCGCTCATTTTTCAGAGAAATTCTCTCTGAGACAAAGAAATCCATAAAACATTCAATGGTTTGTCAAACATAGCGTGAAGCCACAGTAATGATAAATGGCTCTTGCGAACATTATTCAATATTATGGCGACAACAATTTTGACTTCCATAAATTATTTCTTCTCTTCAGTTTTGAACAATCTTTAGTACTATTATCACACAAATGATGCAAACAGATAAGAAGCTGCTTCATCCAGCCAACATAAGTGCATTCGTATTTCCAAATTCTGTGTCATAATCACCACAAACCCTGGCTCTCCCTCTCCCTTCTCCCCCTTCGTTTCCCTTCCTCTTCCCCTCTCAATGAGACCCTAACCTCAGCCTACATCTCGTCCACTGGTAGGCATTTTTGACCGTAAACCTCCCTCTCTCTCCTTTCCCTCACCCTTTTTCCCCTCTCCCTCTCTCCATCATACCCTAACCCAAGCCTAAACCTTGTCCACTGATCGGCAATTTTTGCAAATTTTACCGCAACCCTATAATAACAACTTCACAACCACCAATAGCTTAGAATAAGAAAGCTTTCACAGAGAAAATTAAGGTACATTGTGAGTCACTATTAGCGTTAATAATACTGATTTTATGCCGCCCTGAACAAAAAATGGTGTTGATAAAACTAATTGTTGTTTTATCAATGCTAATTAGGCAAGTAGTTCCCTCCACCCTCCCTCCTTCGCTCCCTCCCTCCTTTTCCGCCTCCCTCCCTCTCACCCACCCTCCCTCCTTCCCTCCCTTCATCCCCCCCTTTCCCCCCCCCTCCCTCTCCCCCTCTCCCCTGTCTCCCTCCATCCGCCTCTCCACCTCTCCCTCCCCTTCCCTTTTCCCCTCCCTCCCCTCCTTCAGATGGTGAAATGGTTCATTGCGAAATCCACCTCCTTGACACATACTATTGAGAGAAGGATCAAAATAAACAAAAGGGAAGGAAGGGAATGGAAGGGAAGGGAAAAGAAAAGGGGTAGGCTGTAGAATTAAGAATCAATAATGATTACACTTCATCAGAAATCACTATGTAATACTCGTTCTTGTCTACATTTATTGGCAAATAAAACCCCTGTTCAAAAAACGATAAAAACAAACATAAAAAAGTAACAAATAAAAATGCCGAAATGAACATTCTCCAATAGTTCAAGAAAGTCTCAATAGAGTGTAAGACTACACTGCTCATCATTACTAGCGTTAAAAATTTATTAGTGTTAATGTGAAATTATAATATATAGTATTAATTTAGTGCAAGGAGACATGTCAGCTCGTAGTCCACTCGCTTAAATAGAGCTGCTAACATTCTTTTGTGATTTTCGGCCAAAAAAAGTCGTGGCCGAATTAGTATTATTAACTCTCATAACGATGCAAAATAGAGTTCCTGAGATTCCTCTCATAACGATGCGCAGTAGACTTCCCCAGATTCTTGATGATTCTCCGTCTCCAAGAATAAAGAAACTACCAGGAGATTCTAAGAGCATAATTTCAACGTTTTTTTTCAGTTTAATTTCTAGGCTTCTTTATCGATTCTAATACTTTAATTTCTCTACTTTTTTTGTCAACTCTAAAAGCTATCTCTAAGTTATTTAGTCAACAACAATGCAAACTACCAGACACTTCATTGTTGCTTTCTCTGAACAAAGAATAGCTTAGGCAATCACCTCTACAAATAATACATGAAGTTCTACAAAAAAGGTATGCAGTAAAGGCACTGAAAACTTTCCACTTTGCAATAAATACTTGTTCAAAGAAACTCAATTTTTCAGGTTCAAGACAACTCGCTGACTATACAAAGGGTTTGTTTTAAAGTTTTTAAGGTTTAACAATGGCCAGCCAATATAAAAACCTGTAACCAAGAACCATGGAGCTAACTACACCATGAGTCGCTATTAGACTAAAAAAATTATTAGCTTGGGATTTATATCAGTGTTATAATTCTGAATAAGTTTCAAATGACGTGGCTGATTTATACCGTTTAAAAAATTACAGTTAAGAAAACAAATATTAGTATTATTAAGACTATTTTAGGTTCAAGGGCCAGTATTTAGGGGCACCCATACAGTGTTAATAGCAATAATAACAACACAGTGTGCTGTTTGAATGGATTGACAAGTAAAGTTTTCTGCTGCAAAAAACACACTGCTACACTGGTCATCCATATGAGTGTTGATAAAAAAAAATTGGTGGCAACTTTTTTTGGCCAAAAATCATTAAGTGGTCTCGGTAACGCTGTCAGCGGCCAAACACTGGTCAGGCCACTCTGCCCTAATTACTATTATTGGTACTAAGTTGGCTTTCATTCTAATATTTCCTTTCCACTAATAGCGACGAGCAGTGTGCACCTTTAATCCCTATCAGGTTAGTAACTTAACTCGTTGGCAGGTTTTTTTATTAGCAAAAATCATAAAATAACATATACAATACTAATTGATCAAGTTGCCCAAAACGAGCCACATCAGCCAACCATAATAGTGTCATTAGTACCAATAACACTTTTAACGCTAATATCCACTAACTCTTAATAGCAACAAAAGGTGTGCTGACAACAACATTTGTCTTGTTAGCTAATTGTCTACAGCTGAGCCACAAACGACAAATCTCAATTGCAAACGGAAAATGAATTAAACAACGGTTTAAAATTTACAAGGATACCACTTGATTGCATAAATACCACTCAGCTACACCCCATCGGTCTCCATCGCGGCTTTTCATCTTTCCTTAAAGTAAAAACAGAACTGACATTTTTAAAATAGGGAGGAAAAAAAATCCAAAGAGAAAGGCTTCATTTGATTGTTTGATATTTGTGACATTATGGTCGGTAGAAGGTGCTGAACAAGAGTAATACGAGAAAAAAGGGAAGAAGGAAGAAAGGAAGGAAGGAAGAAAGGAAGGAATGAAGGAAGGAAGGAGGGAAGGAAGGGGAAGGAAGAAAGAAGGGAGGAGGAAGAAGAAAGGAGGAAGTCAGGGGAGAGGAAAAAAGGGAGGAGGAAAAAGGGGAGAGGGGGGCGGGGGAGGAAGTCAGATTGGCATAGAAAGGCATTCTTACCGGAAGCTGAACACGGCAAAAGATCCAAATTGTGAGGTTTAGAGGAGCGAAATTGACGCTCAAAACCAGAAAAAGTTTTTGATCCCACCGTCTTTATCGAGAATACTGAATCACTTTTGTTAAAACGACTACAGCAAATACCTTGAGAAGACTGAATAACTGGTACTAAAGTAGCTGCTGAAATTGACCTCATTGTAGCCATTTAAAAACAAAGAAATACAAACTTTATCAAAAAAATCTCCAAATACTTTTCGAAAACAGTATCAACAAAAGAGCTGGTTGTACCAAAAAAAAAAAAAGTCAATATAAAAGGGTCGAGCCTTTCGGAATTTGAAATTACCACCAAAACTTGAAGTAACAGGGAACTAATCCTGTTTATAACCTAAAAAGGCAGAAAAAATGTACATCCTGGTTGAAATAACGAGCCTAAATAGACTTGGAAACGCGTTCGACTGATGTATTGTAATTTTTAAAGTAATTTCCTTGTCGTATTCCTTAAACTTAACAAAGCGTTTCTGATCGAAAGATTAAAGCTTAAAAGTTTAAAGTTTAAAGCTTACAGTTTAGACTTCAAAGGTTAAAGAAAGCTTAATAGACGTCGCTGTAAAGACATTCACAAATATCTTATCCGACATTGGCAATAGAACTTTCGTAGAGAGCTACAGTACAATACAGTACAGTACAGTACAGTATTACAGTACATTACAGTACAGTATGGGTATCAGCACTGTACTGTATTAAAAAGAATCATATCGGCAGGAATTCAGTGCGTCCCGAACCACAGTATATGCTGTAACATGGAAGTACGATGTATGAATGGTACACCGCCAATCGCTATTAGAGTCAAGGATTAAATAGCGTCAAAAAATAATTAGCGTTATTGATTCTTATTTAGTGCCTGAGACGTGGAAGATTATGGTCCACGTCCTTAAATAGCGTTATTAATTCTATTTCAGGTTTTGGGCTCAAAATTTAGGGGCACCGTATTAGCGTTATATACTCTAATAGCGATTGGCGGTGTACACTGTACAGTACAAAGTGCTCGTACAGTCAAAGTGCGCTATTTTATGTCTACGAATCATATTTTCCGAAATGCAGGAATTCCATGCCTCATCAAATCTCAACGGTAATTAATAGGTACGAACTGCGCAATCTTGACGTTGCCGCATGCTAGTTTTTATCAAGCCTATTTAAGGGATCACAAATGTGAGTGTACGGCATAGAACTGTAGCTTCACCGTATTGTACGACCCATGTGCGCGTTAGGAATTTAATTTAGTATGATCTATCTCTGAACTGAGTGAACTCTGAAGGCATCGAGTTCAATTTTGGTCGACATTCTACAACATCCTGTAACGGCGTAACATATGTCTTAACATGTGAATATCATTGCGTTCCTATGTGGTTATTATAACCGTTGACTGCGGTACAATAAAGTACTAATGTACTATTAATATACGATAATACGGCCTAACCTTATATAATGTAACTATGTAAGTTACTAAGTTTCCATATTTCTTACGCACGGAAATTCATAAAGTATGCAACATAATTCAAGAGCTCACAGGCAGGTTCACGATTTCACTAAGGCTTGCCAAGGGAGGAAGTAAAACGAGAAAAATGAACGATACTTGTACATCTGTAGTTCTGTAATTTTTTAAACGTATGGATCTAATGTATCATATATAACACAAATTTAGCCTTCTTGTTTTCCCCTTTCATTCTTCATCGATAGAGTAAGATTTGGCATGCTTCTGAAGATCTTCATAGCTATAAGTTTCTAAATTGTCTCTCACTAGTTTTTTTTTTCCCTTAATGTGACACACTGTATTTTTTAAACTTACATTGAAATCATGTTCCGGAAAGCTCTTATTCTGCATTGATTCTTTGTAATTATAGAGTTACCTTCAACCTTGAAAAAGGGTTGTCATGACAGTTTTCACCAAATTCACCAAATTTTAGGTTGTTTAACTGCAGCAACAATTTGGACCAATTTTGTTCGAAAAGGTAATCAAGGTATACTCAAATACCATTGTTTATGCCGTGAATTCTCTTTATTGCCTTTTCTTCATGTCATGCCCCTTTACGTCCATGGAATTGAGTCACCAGAACATTTTATATGTTCCTACATCCATAGAAGAGAATGTACTTACAACAAAAACAATTATGAAGAGTATTTTGCATGGATAATTTTTATGCACACGCATCTTCATAGTAGAAGTTGAATGTGGAGTTAAGTCATGACCCGAGTGTGATTTATCATCATGCCATCCTGACGTCGACCTTTTCCCCTTGTTCATCATCATCACTCCTGTAAAGTCATCGGCTTTCTGTCTCCCCCCTCCCCCTTGTTTTCGTATTTGATAAAAACAGGATTGATTTGTATCGTTTTTGATCGAGTCGAACATCCTTAACTCTAGATTATATTCACTTCCGTTCATTTCTCCTTTCAGGTGCCCACACAATGGCCAATTATAACCTTCTGCCTTTCTTTTTGGTTCGTTGAATGTAATGTAATAACTTGACGGTAGTTTGACCAGCTACCTTTCTTTTTGCTGATGGTTAGGACGGTTTTGCAATTGTATCTACCGCTTGTAATCGCTACTTCCTCTCATGGTTAATGTGGCCATATCCGCGAGCGGATGCAGACCTTTGTTTTTGTTGTTGGAAAAACCATGCCATACATGATACATAAGCACCATCTTCTTAAAAGGCCTGTTTGTCGTTACTTGCTTAAACATAATCGTAACTTGGAATTTTTCCTGCGCAGGAAACGGAGAATTTTAAACTTGCAACGTGAGCCTGGCTTTTTGTTTTAAGCTTGCAAAGTCGGCAAATAATATCAAATCATGTGTTTTATTTAGCCTGAACGTTTTCCTCTTAAGGGTTTTGTTATGCTTTTTACAAAAGAAAATATGCTCAGCAAGCAGGGTAGTTGTACTTCCTAGGCATTGTAGCAAGCAGGTGATTAGCTTTTGAAGAGAGACAGAGGGGTAGATTGGTTCTAGGGATGGAACGGAGCAGTATTACATATTATGTTGTGGCTGCACTGGCAGCTGGTATAGCAGCTGGTACTGCAGCAGCTGTAACGGCGACTGCCTTTCCTTATGCATTAGGATTCACTTTAAACGCTCTCCAGTATAAACGGCGAAAGGAAAGTCGCGAGCACAGGCATCGCTTGAAAGAAAAAGTGAAGCGAGCCCTGTCAGCGGTTTCAAAGGAAGGGCAGAATTTTAGAGAGGCGATCCTAAAGGGCCTTGTGAAATGGAAGGACGTTGAGACCACCTTCGAAAATTTTCCCTATTACCTGAGGTGAGTCGCTTGATGGAAAGGAGTTTACACTTTTTTCATTGAAGTCATGCATTCCAGAAAGTTATAAGTGGCTGATCTGCTAAATCCATTTTTAATGCTGAATGTTTTCATTCTTGTACAAGAATTTGCACCAAGAGAATTTCACAAAAAAAATTCAAAAAAATGTACACAGTTGAAGGGACGGACGTGGAAAATGGGTGCAGTGAAGTGACGAAGACAGCTCTTCTTGACTCAACCTTTATCCATTTGAAGCGCCCCGAATATGTGAAGTACACCTCAGAGTTGTCCCAAATGAGTCCGCGTATACTGCTAACAGGCCCTCCAGGTGTGCTGACACTTGCAGTTTTATGCATCTTCTACATTTGAACAGATCAGCATTCTTGATTAGCCTGAAATTTTGGATTTGGTGTTCTAGCAATTGCAGTTCCATGCATCCTCTACAATTGAACTATTTTACTCACAGATAAGCCTTGTTTGATTAGCCTGAGATTTTGGAATTGTTGGTGTTGCTAACCATTCGAGGTATTCAAACATGTATGTGTTGACATACAAACTTTGACAAGGATCATGTAATGAGAAACGCTGAAATGAATGCCACTGGAATGGGTGACAATATGTACGTTTTGAACCGTGTGTTGTCTCTATGGCAGGGTCGGAGTTGTACCAGGAGGCACTTGTGAAAGCTTTGGCTCATCACATGCAAGTGAAGCTGATCATTTTCGACAGTACGGGGGCTTTTTTGGAGGTATGTTTTTCTTTTTTCTCTCACCGGTTTGAACCTGATTGGGAGCAGGAAAATGGCTTTTATGTGGTCCAGAATAGCTGGAGCTATGGTACCTTATGATAACTACTCAGTTATCATATAACTCAATGCAGTTGTTCCTGGATGGTCAGCTGACCTAGCTCTGATTGCTGAATTTCATGTTGCCACCAAAGCTGCGCTGATTTATGGACAAATAAGAAGAGTACGATGCATTTGGCCACATCTAATTGGATGCAAGTAATCACATACTCTATGATTTTTGGGCATTTTTCCAATGTTCACTATGTCAGTATCATGCATTCTGCATTAATGTACTGTTGGTTTTGCAACTATCGGCAGTTTTTGCCATGCGCGCTCTTTAAACCACTTTTTGTCAGGTGGTTTCGCATTGTACTCCTGATTTTTATGATCTTCTGTGGCCATACAACCAAAATTGGAAATATTTAAGTAAACTTATTTTGTAGACGGTTGCTTATCTGGTATTGTTGACTGCGTACATCCATTATCCTCTGTACAGGCAAGTGACTCACTTCCAAGCAACGAAAGGAGATTGCAAGCCACACCTGCTTCGAAGATTTCAGCTCGTGATGAATTGGTTGTACCAGAAATTGATGCAGATCCTTTAGATCGACCAGAAGCTTCTCAAAATAAGAGCCTTGCCAACGTTGAGAGACCCTCGCTTGTGGACCCTGTGAGTTGTTCCGTTGCTTGCAACTAACTGTCAGCTCCAGCAATGACTTGATTGGATGTTGAGCAGGTGGGAATGGATACTGACTAAAGGGTTACTATTGCAATTTGCTCCATTTTGGCTTGGTAAAAGACTCACGTAGGTCTAGCTCTATGACAACTACTCATTGAAGAATGGCACAATAGTAACCAAGTGGAAAGTGATCTGTCAAACAACTTGCATTATAGCAAGGAATTGGTTTTTGGGATAAGTTTTTCTCAAGGTGTTCTTAGCAAGAATTTTTGACGGCAATTGTTAATATAAAGCTGATATTAACGCTACCTTGTCTGCATGTTATATCAGAAGCATGAGGTTTACTAGAGACCAAATTATTTTTAGTTATCTTAACTTTTCAGGAGTTTAAGGATGGCATCAACAGTTTTGCATGGGAATGGGGTGTTACTCTACATTTTTATTTATATAAATTTCCAAGGTGTTCCAGCAGCAAGACTTTGGTTGATCACAATGGCAGCAATTTACTCTGGTCTGTTTTGTCTATTGATGCAAATGGTTTGCCTGGTTTATTTTTACGAATCTTTTGGCCATTGGACCGATTGAGTCTTTAAAATTTTGGCAAACTAGCTGCAATACTGTCAAAGTGAGGGGGTGGAGGGTGGAGTGTACCTTAGGTTCCTAATAAGCCTGTTGATATTCTGTGCAGGTGATTAGAAGTTCTTCCATGTCAGGAATGGCTTCACTAGATCTTAACCTTCCTAGTTCCAGTGCTACTAGTGCTGTAGGCTCCAATACTCGATCTCTGCGCAGCAAGTCTTCTACACTACAAGAGGGAATTCCTTTGTCTGAAGGGACTGGTTTACCTTTGCCGTCACCCTCAAGATCTTCGAAGTCTAAGTCTGAGAGAACAGAAGGAGGGACGTCATTACCGTTGGACTCAAAGCAGCTTGCATCTGTACTGGAGTCAACCAAGAGACCGCTTCGGAAAGGTGTGCACTTAATGGCCGATTCAGTTGCTGTTTTTCTGCTCAACATCTGGTCAGCTTGCACTGCACTGGATAGAGGAACTGCAGTTTTTACAATCACTATGCCAACCCCTTTGTGTTCTGAATTTGGGTAGTGTTAGCATTTATGTTCTTCGAATATTGATAGCGTTTGCCCGTAATGACCTTAATGGCATGATCTATGACTAATATGTACCTCTATGACGGTCGGGATTGGAGTGAAGGTGATCGCGTTCGCTATGCGGGCCCAGGACCTTCTGGAGGCTTAGCAGCTCTTGGGTCAACATCTGGGTAATGCCCTCTAACTAACCGAATATTTATGATCCTGTTTGAAAATGATGACACGGATGAGTATATGTCTTTATTAATGCCACCTTTGATGTTATTTCTTTCGGAAGGAATCTTAAGTGTTCATGTAGCAGAACTAGGAGGTGAACTTGGACATCCATTATGTGAAACCCGAGTTGTTTTGAATCACCATTCAAGTGTGAGCTGAATTGTGGAATGGTCTCAGCTATCCAGTCAAATGCACATGCTTTTTTTTTTTCCTAATGGTTCATCATGCATGCATTGCATCGGACTCTATCACGTATAGCCGTGACTTGTTGCTTAGCCAGCAAGGTGTTCCCTAGTTTATCAATCTAGTGTCTGTTTCTAGTTTGTGTGGTTCCTTTGGTTGACTGAGCCAATAAGGCCTAGGATTTTTTCCAATGAGCAATCTCAGTTTATGTTTTAATTGCAGAGTTATTTTGCCTTTTATGGCTGGTATATAATCAGTTTAAAGTATCAACTCTCATGCATAACGAGCTATTTGTTGGTTGAGATATCATTTACTGAAGTGCGTGCTTTTTCTGCTGTTTTTATTGGGCTTTATCAGGTGCCCACCCATTGGGCTTAAAGGTCGTGTTCTTATGGTAGTGGAGGAGAATCCGAACAAAGTCGGTGTCCGTTTTGACAAAGCTTTCTATGGGGGAAACAATCTCGTTGACCTGTGCGAAGAAGGACATGGCTGCTTTTGTAGTGGTTAGTTGAATATATATTTTTGCTCAGCATTATTTACAGGCTTCATCAAAACTTCCTTTACAGCATAACCTTCAGAATTTGCTGCTCCTCTCAGTGACCCATGCACTCTTTGAACCAGCATTGCTTAAATTGGCCCTTGATTTTTCCCGAAGTGTTTTATTAGATTGTGGTAACTGTAGAAAGGAAGGTACACAGTGAATCATTTTTAATCAGCGTGAGGTTTACACTAGTTGGAACCGAAACAAGTTGGAGAGAAGAGTGAATGCAGGCAGTTGTTGGTTGGAAAGTGTCCGGTTAATGCATTGTTACTGTTCGAGTTTGCTGAAAATTAAAGGATACAGATAGCGTGTGAAAAAGTTGATAGTAAGCTGGAATGTATGCTGGGATGCTACCTCAAATTGTTGTTAGAGTTAGTGAATAATAAGTGTTGACGACTTATTAGTCTGAAGTTCTTAAATTATGTTTTGTGATATGGCTCATTATGGGCCACTCACTATTTTATGTTTTTTGGTAAAAAAAAACCCGTATCGAGTTAGATTTTCTAACTCGAATAGGATGGGGTGCACTAAGGAGAGTGTTCCTGTTTGTTTGGAACTCGCGCAGTTAACGAGCTTCGCCTAGAGGGGTCTTCCGGGGAGGACGCTGACAAAATGGTCGTTGAGGCACTGGTGGAGGTGGGTAGGATAGAAGGCTAGACTATTGTTCAAATTTGAACTAGCGCTTGTGGAAAGTTTTTCTTTGTTTCCTCGGACAGACAGCTTTTGGAAGTCCTCAGACTGATAAGCTGTTGTTTAGTGCTTCCTTGATGTCAATTGAGGGTGTGCTTTTTGGTCTCTTTTGAAACATCTATAGTCAGGACGGAGAGTGCTTTGTTAAGATTGAAAGGACATATGTTCAGAGTGGTTTTTTGTGGCTCTGGGATGTTTTATAATTACAGGTGTTAACTACTGAGGCAGCCAAGGAGCCACTCCTGGTATTCATGCGCAATGTAGAAAGGGCGGTTGCTGGTCATTTTGAGCGTTACATGAAGTTAGAGCGTTTGGAGAAACAGGATGTGCGTATTGTAATCATTGGCTCACATACAGTTGAACCCCGCAAAGAGAAGGTGGGCTATTAATCACCATTCTGGCAATGGCACCCATTTCTTATCTTTGTTTAGACAGATTAAGTTCCACGTTTGTTGTCGCTGCCCATACAGAAGGTTATACTGCCCATCGCTATTAGAGTTAGTGAACTATTAGCGTTAACACTTCTTCAGAATTAACTCTACTAAATATTTGCAACACTGCTTTTCTTAAATAGTGTTAATAACACTAATTTACTATTTTGGCGCATAGAGTAACTAACTCTAATAGCAATGGGTGGTGTAGTTGTTTTTTTATGTTTGTATTTGTGTAACTGCCTACGGCGCTTTGGGAGTCGTCAAAAGTCTTGTACTTATTAGTGTTTGATTGGAAGATGGGTACTTGTCCAATCAAATTTTTATTTCTTAATGCATGATTACTGCTTATATTGCAGACATCCTCGTCTGGGGCAAACTCAAGAATAGGAAACTTAACGGCATTATTGGATTTATCAGTATTGGTAAGCTCTTCCAACTCTTTGACTTGATGTTATTCTCCAGATGGGCTAATAATTTTTTGGGAATGGGGAATGCAATGTGGATTTAGTACACTCATGCAGGATCTTGTGCGTTCTTCATACTGAATGGAGCGTACGATGTCAATTGAGAGGGAGGTTGTTTATATAGAGATGAAATTTCTGGTTTACTTATAATAATGTTGCTATGTCTATCTATATTTTTGTTGAAGTTAAAGGCAGTTAGGACGATGCTGATCAACTCTTATGAATTTTCAATGAATGGAATTTTTTGTCAACTTCTTTTTTCAATGCATTTTCCCTGCTCCCTGAGTGCTGGCTTTTTAATAACTTTCTTATGCTAATGTGATTCTTGCAATTTTGCTATTCGTTGCGTGTTTGTGTGCCATGTACGTAATTCCAGTCTGTTATCGGTGGATTGCAATGAAACACGCAACATTGACCTTTTAGGTGTATTGATTGGTAAGAATTTTGTAAGAACTGTTTGGAAATGCTTAAAAAAGTCACACTATATCCTGGTGTCTTGCAGGAACAAATTTCTGCCAGAGCAGAGGATGGCAAAGGTGATAGCAAGACATCCAAAATGCTTGCTAAGCTTTTTCCCAGTCGGATAGCAATTCAACCCCCACAGGTCAAGGCTCCATACCATTGAGTTTCTGTACATTTGTTGCAGTTCATAATGCACATTTTGTTGCCTGGAGGATTAAACTTTAACGTAATTTTCATACCATTCTTTAATTGGAGGACTTATCGCTTAGCATTTTCTATGGGTGTGCAGTTTCTAGGTTTCACCATAAAATGTAGCACGCCAATGTGGTAAAGTAGCTTCTCTTGTAACTGACGATCTCTTTTTTATATGTGGAAAGGACAGGGTGAAGCTGCTTTGCGGGAATGGAATCAACGGCTTGAAGCGGATGCAGAGACATTGAAGGCTGATACAAACAGGCAACGTCTACGCATGGTTAGTCTTGTTTGCGCAAATGTTTTCACCTGAAAATTGATGTTCTTTTTGGTCCTCAACCTAGGTTGGAAGGGGAAACTTCCAGAGTTTTGTTTTATTGTCGTCTGAAGGGAAGACTAATTGTATGTTCACCTATTGATGATGAAAGGGGGGATAGTTAGTGTGGTTTTTGGCTGAAAGACGGAACAGTATACAGAAAAGGGAAGACTAATTGTATGTTCATTTATTGGTGATGGAAGCAGGGATAAATAGCGTGGATTTTGGCTGAAAGATAGAACAGTAGACTGATACTGGTGTTTTTGACTGATGGAGGAAGGGGGATTAATCTCCCCTAATAGAGGATTGTGTTGATTGATGGTGGAAGGGAAGTCTAATAGAAGAAGATAATCTGGTTTGCAGATGCTTAATGCTGCCAGTATGGAGTGCGAGGGATTGCCAGAGATCACTATAACAACCCAAAGTCTCACTCAAGATGGTACATGCCTATTATACTTTGACTTTTGGAAATTCTTTTGGCCAAAGCTTCTCACACATTATCTCAGTTTTCCGTCATTCCATGCTGTGCTATCTTCCCCCATTGAACTGCTCATTACTGCAGTTTGTGGTATTTGTTCAATGGTTCAATTTGTAAACTGTTCACTTCAATTTGTGTTTTTAAAATTTTGTTTCGTTTTACCTACTTTCTGTCAAGACATTTGTAGTCCCGGTTTTATCCTCAGATTTTAATTTTTGTACCGACAAGCCCTTGTATAGATTTTGAGGAGAAGGGCAGAGGGGTCTGGAAATGGTTTAATATTTTAAAGTGATTTCTGTTTATTCAAACAACGCGCTCCTTGTGTATCAATCTGTGGTGGTTTTGTGGTCCAACATCAAGCTGAACTGAACTTAACCGGGTCTAAACTTTACCATGTTTGGCTTTAGATATTTCACTATCCTGAGATGTTTTGTTTGGTTACAATTAGTCAACTTCGCAATGAGCACCCGTGTCATGCTTGTCTTTTCAAAGTTTTCCTAGCTTTTCCGGTATGTGTATGTATGTGTGTGTGTGTGTGTGTGTTTCTGATTGTTTTTATTTTTATTATGGTAGACAGGGTCAAAGCTATGTGGTCTACGAAGGTGCTCTGGTTAAATTAATTTATCTCGTTAACGAGAGCAATTATGTTGTATGATGACCATAATCATTCAAAATTGTAATACTCTTCCCATACTCAGCTATTTTGAAGACTTCCAGGCTGCAACTGACGAGTTCTTGCTTTTCTAGAAAACTTGTTTTGTCCATACTTTAGGTGCGTTCATTGCTTCTTTTTTGTTGATCAGAACACCTACATTTTACATGCCATATCTTACATTTTACATGACAATATTATGTGATGGTGCTATTACTGAGTTACATAAACGAGATTTACCCTACGTTAATGTGAGTAATTATAGGAATCCTAAAATTGGTACATATTTTTGTACAATTGCTACAATTACTTTAAATAACATGGGTAAATCCTGTTTTTATAATTCCCTTATATGTGAAAATTTGGTGTAACCATCAGCATCATTCGAGTATAGATGGGTTCTAATCATTTGAAGTTGAACATAGGACCAGTGGGGGTATCATATGGAGATGGGGAATTTTACAAACTTAGTTTTGGTTGTTGTTTCGCCTATAATGAGCTACTGTGCTTCGTATAATGCAAAAATTTATATTGTAACACATAGATCGAGGCATATTTACCCAGAGTGTGCATGTCTGCGATGTCCTCTTTATCAACCTTTATCCCTTTTTTGTTGTTGCTGTTTTCTTTTTCTATCTGCAGGCTACGATCAGTTTTTAGCAAACTATTTTGTTCATCTAATGTCTTAAACAATCAGATTGACCTAATTTAATTTTCTGTATGGTGCAGTCACAGAACGAATAGTTGGTTGGGGTGCCAGTCACCATCTGCAAATAAATCGGAACCCAATTGTTCGCAGCGGGAAGCTTATTATATCAGCCGACAGGTTTGTCCGCTCATATTCCGTACTAAACAGATTTTGGCAATAGCAAATCGGTGATTTTTTTGCGTGAGTGTTTTGTCAAATCACTCACTACTGATGTAATTCACAAATAATCTGTTCTACAGTAAATCGCAGATGGAAGTGCAACCTTGAAATTAAATCGGAAAACATAAACTCTTGTGTTTTTGTGTTTTATTATTTTAGAAGTCAAGAGACTGAAGTAGTTCTTTGGAGGCGGTTCTGCTTTATTGAGTAACTTGCAGTGTGCCGTATCTACCCACATTGGTAGGAAGTTGAAACACAGTGTACAGAGATGTCTCGATACTAAAAATGGTGCAGGAAAGTGGGGAAGTAGGAAGCCGCCTTCCTTATAGCTGCAATTTATATCATCATTATCATCACACCTAGCGGTTTTCTATCTATTTCTTTTTTTCTTAAAGCTTATTATCATGGAGCTTGTTTGTTCAGTAAAAGCTGAATCAGGCATATGGGTTTGTTGGAAATGTGCCTATGATGCCTATTTTTTCCTATGCTTCAGTTCTCATGTACAAAGTGGTTGGGGGGAGGGGTGGGGGTAATATTCAGCATACAGCACAGTGCGAGTACAGTGCAGGCGGCTCAGGCAGGGCCCGTCAGTGCCAAAAAGAGCTTAAAGGTCAGTTTCCTTCTCTTCTTGAAGAAATAATTAAAAATAGTAAGGTCAGTTTCGCTCCTTTCTTGAAGTAAGAAAGAGAATGAGCTACAAGGGTTAGGTCGGGTGAAAGTATCATGGTTGAGTTTTAAGGCCGGGTGTATCGCGGTGTCCATCACAAAGTGATATGTGTCGAGGAGTAAATTTACAATATTTAATGTTGTTTTGCGGATTTTGATTGATGATGTTACTAGGATGTGTTGACATGTGCATGTTATGTCATGCTGCAGAATATGCAGTATGTTTTTGTGCATAACATCTATAGCATGTAGTCTTGTATTGGCCCATGCAAACCATGGCGAAATTGTGGAATGTGTAGGCTTGTAATTTTTCTTCCTTTGTTTTGGTATTTGTCTTTCAAGTCGTATTTATTATGGAGCATGTTGATATCATTGTATGTCCTGATTGTCGCGATATGAAAATTATTGTAGAGAAAACAAATTTGACGCCTAAGTAGGTCAAAGGCTAGAAAAGAATATTCTTAATGTACATTTCTGCCTGGAGTCGTTTTATGCGCGCTAATTTTATGAGCATTGTATTGATAGATATCAGGAAAAAGTAGGATGTACGTTTGGTCACGATGTTAGAGAGCTTCTAATGGCTGACTATTGTTGGTAAGATACAGAGCAATTTGTGATGTTTTTTTCTATGGATTTATGGGTTTCAATAGGATGTGGTATGTGATAACGATTTTGAGAAAATGCTTCTCTCGGAAGTGATTCCTCCGGACGAGTTGGGTATTACTTTTGATCATATTGGGGCACTTGATAATGTAAAAGAAACGCTGCGTGAGTTGGTGATGCTTCCGTTACAAAGACCAGAACTGTTTTTAAAGGGTCAGCTTACTAAGGTGAGAACGGTCCTCGGTTGGCCTTATCATCATCATCTAGAGCTGCTTTTTGTGATCTCTCCCTTATTTCTCTCTTGGATTGGTTAACGTTTTGTAGGACGGCACCAACTGTGGGTTTATGAGGCCTACCTGTTCAGATCTAAGAGACAGTTCTGAACCACGCATAATTCTGGCTAGTCCTTTCAGTAGATAGCAGTCGGCTTTATGTTTTTGCCTTGCTTCAAACAAAAATTCCTTTACTTTGTCCACCGAATCTCAACTTTTTCAATCTCGACACAAATTTATATCCCTCAATATTTTCAATCTCTACACTCTAATTTGTGTCCCTTACTTTTTTCAACTTCTACACATGCAATCCTTGTCCTTGTCTTTCATCAAATTTGCCTCGTAAAACACGTGTTGTGTGGCAAACTCTTCGATTACGACTTACATGTTTTTGTTGTTAGTCCATCCTTACCTCCATCCAATTGCACAAGTCCAACACGTTGCAGAGTCCGTTCTTGTGAATTTTCATCTATAAAAGACTTTTTTGCACAAAATATTTCGCACAGAAAAAGCATCTGTTAAGTCTTATTCAGTAACCGCTTTGGTGACTTGGGTAAAACCTGTTTTGTGGGTATTTTTTAGCCGGTTCGTGGACTTCTTCTGTTCGGTCCACCTGGGACAGGGAAAACTATGCTGGCAAAGGCAGTTGCGACAGAGGCTGGAGCTAATTTCATTAATATCTCCATGTCTACAATCGCATCCAAGGCATGACCTTTTTTTTTGCTCTTTGCAGCAGTTTTTTCGCTGTCCTTCCTTTGCTTCCTTGGCATTTCTTTGACTGTTTGTTATCTCTTCACAGTCCGTTCAATTGAGGTTTCAGATTAAGGTCTGTCTGCTGGTTGTCAAGCGACTGTCACTTATGTTGCATTTCAGTCGAGATTACAACCTGGAGGTGATGATTGTATCGTTCGTTGATCTTTTTTTTTCTTTTTTAACAAGTTTAGATGTTTCATACATTAAAAGGCAGCTGTTTTTGTTATTTTCCAATTACTGTTTGTGCAGTGGTTTGGAGAAGCGGAGAAATATGTGAAGGCTGTTTTTACTTTGGCAAGCAAGATTGCACCCAGCGTTATCTTTATTGATGAGGTATTGCCTTTTTTTTTATGTCATGTATATATACACACGCAAATTTGGTACTGGTCTGGTTTACTAGGCATGGCGTCTTGCATGTCAGAGTGGGTGATCACGTGGTCTTGAATTTGACATTAGTTGTAAACTTGACATTTTTTGACATTAGGTGTAGATTTGACATTAATTGAGCTAGTTGTTTGACATTAGTTGTAAATTGTAAGTTGTAAAATTGGAGCTGTCCGAGACCGGGAATGTTAGCCTGTTGAAAGTGATCTCCCTTGTCTATATGTGTTATGAGGGATTGAACAAAAGGTGTGGTCTGTCTTTAGTTCAGTGATTTTTTGCCATTGCATGATTAATGTATTCATGTCTTTCCTGTTTGTGAAACGCACGGAAGAAAATTTGCTTCCAGGTAAGGCTTTCTAAAAACTCACTTTTTTTTGGCAAATTTGGAGAATAGTATATTTTTCTCAAAGCAGTCATGCACGTCACCACTTGAAGTGGACAATTTCGAGAGGAAAATTCTGTTGGTTGATGGCTTCTATTTGTGGTTAGTCAATTATGCGACAGAAATGAGCTTAGTATTCCCGGTTGACACAAAACTTCTAAGAATGTTTTACAGGAGAATATTTTACGGTAGAGTACTTTTTGGGGACTAATTTGTGCTCAAGATGTGCAGGTGGATAGCATGCTGGGTCGGCGTGGGAAAGAAAACGAACACAGTACCATGCGAAAAGTCAAGAATGAATTGATGAGCAGTTGGGACGGATTAAGAACTCGTGAAAGAGAAAGGGTCCTAGTATTGGCGGCCACTAACCGACCCTTTGACCTTGACGAGGCGGTTATTCGAAGGTTTCCTCGAAGGTGATTTGATCTCAATTTATTGGGAGGTTTCTCCTTCCGCATCCATTTTTTCATTTTTTGCATTTTCATTTTTCAACATTGATTTGCCACGAGGGTCTTGTGACACCGTGGCTTACCATGTTCTTCCTCGGTCTGAAACGGAAAGGAGTTCAGGGCCATCACTGTCTTAAAGCTTTCTTTTGTTTTTTATTCGGCGATCGAATTAAAAATGGGAAGGAGTGGCTATCCAAGGAAAGCAAAAATGGTTTTTTCGGTGATAGAAGTGAGGGCCAATACAATATTAAGCCTTTCTTTTAGTTTTTATGTGGACGATTAAATCTAAAGCGGGAGGAAGTTCAGGGCCATCACTGTCTTAAAGCTTTCTTTTGTTTTTTTGTTCGGACCATCGAATTAAAAATTGGAAGGAGAGAGTGGCATTGCAGATTGATGGTGGATCTGCCCGATGCGGAAAATAGGGCCAAAATTCTTGAAGTGATATTGTCAGAGGAAGAACTTTCTCCCGATTTCAATATGGGGGAATTGGCGGCCAGTACTGACAGCTATTCCGGAAGTGACTTGAGGGTAAGTGAGTAGGGACCTCTACTGATTTTCTTTCTCATAAGTGACCCGATTATGGAACCTAAAGAGGAAAGAAAGTCCTTGAAGGAGAAAGCTTAAGTTACACGGCCTTAGAGTTTAGTTTTGCCTTGACCTTTGGATCATTTTTCTGAAATTGGTGTAGAACAATTGTGCAACTTGTTGTCTTAAACTAAGAAAAAATTTCATTCGGTGTTTTTTGGGTTTTCATTGGTCGCCAGAATTTATGTACTACGGCAGCGTACCGGCGAATTCGGGAGATACTGGACAAAGAGAAGAAGGCAAGCTCTCTTCATTGGTCAATTACATCATTCGGTGTCACTGCTTTTTAACGTCATCAGTTCTTCATTTTGACAAAGGAATTGTCTCCTCTTGCTGTTTATTCCTTACCTTACCGTTTCCTAGGCCTTTTTTATTCATCTTTTCTTCATAATTTCACAGAAATCGTTGTTTTATTCGTCCCTTCATCGTTTCGTCGATGTTGATCTTTTAACGTTTCCCTCATCGTTTCATGATCATTGTTGTTTTATTCTCTCCTTTGCCGTTTCATAGGTTTTGTTTTTATTCTTTCCTTCAGTTTTCTGTCGATAATATGCGGCAAGACTCAGTCGTACTGACTACTGTTTTGTCATTTACTGCAGGAAAGGGAGAAGGCTCGAGCAGAAGGTCGGGATCTGCCCGTTGTTCCTCCGGATGGACCGGCTCCGTATATTCGACCTCTGAGTATGGAGGACATGAGACAGGCGATGGAGAAGGTGCGTTTTGGTCCCAGTTTAGTTCGATTTTTCAGTTTTCCTCTCTCCTGCCTTTCCCTTCCTCCCCTCACTCCTTTTTTCTGGAGTCCGTAATGTTTCGTGACTTGGGTTTCTGGTTTAGGTTCGGTCGAGTGTGGCGAGTGACGCGACATCCATGTTGGAGTTGACTCAGTGGAATGAACAGTATGGAGAAGGCGGTACACGGAAAACCACTCCACTTTCGTACTTCATGTGAATGGCTTGTCCAGAAAATAATACCCACGAAAGGAAAAATAGCTTCAACTACCATCAAGGAATGTAGTTTTCGAACAGAGTAGCCTAGGACCTAGAATTCGGTGATTTTATCTGCAATCTTCTTGCTGTCTCATGGGCTCTGTATATTTGCTATAGTGCTATCGCTGTTAACGGAGGATCCTAGTTTGTGAAATATGCAAGTCGCAACTGTTGTATCGGCCCTTTCTCTTTCCCTTTTCCTTCATGTTTCATTTATTTGAATCTGAAACACAAAGCGAGAGTATTGTAGGATATGTAGTATGGCAGGCGAGGAAGAAGGTAGGTACGAGTGTTTCTTTTGTTGATCTTTGTCAAGTCTGTTTGACTTTGGTACTTAAATTGTGGCAAATGCGGAAGTGAGCATGCTTTGCCAGTTTGTCAAAAAAAGGGTCACGACAGCCTCCTGTGACACACCGAAGGACATTTTAGCATACTACAAGAAATTACTTAATAACATGGTTGAGCTTTAGTATTCGTATTCCATCACAGGTAATGCCATTTTGTGATAAGAGGGGCAGGATAAATTAAAAAGCACGATGGTAAACCATCTGAGTTCGGGGGTACAAAAAGGGTGGCATGGTCAACACATAAAAACTACCAGGGCAATAAAACTAAAGAGAGCAACGGAAACAACAACAAGTCAAATAAAAGTACCCAAATGTATCATTATTGTCATTGGCTTCAACATTCATGATTCATCCCATGACTCTTGTGCGGGTTAAGTAACCTTTCTCACTTGTAGGTCTTCAATTGAGTCGATGACAGTCCCGACCGTTTCCATCTTTCAGTGAGACAATATTTAACAATGTAAAACTCACTTCATAAAATTAGAAGGCAAACAAAGAGAAAGCAAAAGAAGAGAAGCCAGGGAAGAATAGAAATTAATTTATACTGTGACTCATTGTCAATACAATGCTTTGTTCTGACACTTATGCCAGCTTTCCTGCGTGCACACCTGTCTAATTCCCATTTAGAAACTGTCAATTGGAAGGGAAGTATATGAGCGTTGTTCAATGCTGAATTCGCGATATGACATGTGGGCAGAGTGGAAAAAACAAATAACCATACCATTATGGTCTAGCATACAATATGGACTACAATGTCACATTAAAGTAATTGTCTTAAGTATCAATTCAGAGGTCCTACAGTCATACACATACAAACAACAAAACAAGGAGAGATGGAAAGGTGAAAGAAGATAAAGAGCAGATATCATATATCATCCACTGGAACTCAAGGCCCAAGCCACTCCATAGAGGAAAAAGAAAAAAAAAACCTTAATTCCTATAAGCCATACATTGAAGGATATCTCTCTCAACGCTTCCCTTTCTTCACCCGTTTACTGCCACTTCCTCCTCCAAGGCTGTTTCTATTCCCCTTTTTCCCTCTGCTGACACCCTCGTTACCACTATTCCCCTTAAATTTCCCTTTTTTGCCTCCTTGATTCCCCTCCAGCTTATTTCTTTGGGCCTGTTTTGCCTCCTGTCCCACATTATAAACACTGACGGCCTGCAAAATAAACACAATTATTTCATATCTTTTTTAGAAACATAACTTCATAAAACAAAACTTCATTCCTAAAAACAAAACCCCATAAAAACATAACTTGTAAAACATGACTTCGTAGAAATAAACTTCATAAAGACATAACTTTGTAAACACAACTTCATAACTTCAAAAAAACATAACTTCAATTTAATTGTACAAACCAACACAGTAGCAGTGCAAGTTTAAAAATGAACAGTATTCATGAGTATTATAATAGCATTCGTTTTTTTAAGCATACCTTCATAAAAACACAACTACAATTGAGCTGTATTATAATTTCATAAGTTAAAGAAAAACATAGCTCATTCATTCATACCATACTTACGATTTACTATTTGTTACTTCAATTCAAACTAAAACATAGCTCAGTCATTCATACCATACTTACGATTTACTATTTGTTACTTCAATTCTAACTCCCTTCACACATTTAACCTCATATTTAACTCATATTAACTGATACTTAACCTCTAAGGGAAAACAGAAAAATAGCACATAGGACAGTCTCAGGAGACGGAGGACAAAAAATGGAAAACACATGAAAAAACATGTGATAAAACATGTGAAAAAGGCTGTGAGGTTTTCAAAGACTTTTACACATACCTTGTTTATATCCAAAATATCATGATCGTTTTTCGCTATAACTTTACTCATTATACTTTGCATTTGTTGCTTTTCACGACCAGTACCTTTTTCCTCCACAACCGGTAAAAACTGCAAATTGGGAAAAGAAAAATGAAGGAAACGTTTTAAATAAATATTCTGTTCCGTTTTTGCAGTAAATTGCTTTATGTTTTGGTCAAAGAAAAGTGAAGAAAAAATCTAAATTAAATTATCTGTTCTGTTTTTCGCAGTAAATTACTGATGGTTTGGTCAAAAACTTGCCATATTGGATCCTCACATACTTAAAATTTGAGAGAAATTAGAAGTGTCATATGAAAAAAAAAGAGAATCTGCTAATAAATTAATGCTCGGACCAAATCAATAAATGGCCCATTACACAAAAACAACTGAACAACAAAAGAATTGCCAATAAGGGCGACAATCTCATAAGCTCCCCCAATTACAAAAGTGTTTAAATGCCTTAAAAAAAGAATGCACGAGATGTACCTTCCGATGTTTGCCCTTGTCCTTTTTAATGGTTTAATAAGTAAATAAAAAAGTGGTAAATGTACCTTTCGATGTTTGCCTTTGTCCTTCAACGGTTTCTCTCCTTTCTGCTTTTTGTCAAATTTCCCACCACTAGCAGTTGCCACACTCGCTAAACTTGCCGCATGGCCTATTTCGTCTTTTCCAAGTTTCTTTGGAGGATTTTTTGTTCCAAAAATAGGAAGAGAAGTCGCCGCTAATTGAACCGTGCTGTACCCATTTCCAATGTGCCCATTTTTCACACAAAAAAATGAGATTTTTTCACATATATGCATTTTTTCTTTTGAATTCCTCTTACTATTTTGTCATCCCTCTATGCGCTTCCTTTAGTTTCAGTTTTGTGAAGAGAACTAGCCGATAGTTGGAAAGGACCACACCCATTTTCAACATGTCCATTTTCCACCAAAAGTAGTGAGCGTTTTTCACAGACATACAGTTTTTTTTTCTACTTCATTTTACAGTCTGGTCATTTTCTATTGTGCTTGACTATTGGAAGTTTTTTTCCCTTCACATAATCATACCAGAAAAGAAAATTATTTGTTTACTCCAAAATTTGCTTATTGTAATTTCACAAAAGGAACAAAAAAGGTATGTTCAAAAGATATTTTTCTGCTGTTACAGAACAGGGTGTAGATAAGAAAAGAGAGGAGAGGGGGGGGGGAGGAGAGGGTGAAAGGGGAGAGGGGGAGGGGAGAGAGAGAGAGAGAGAGAGAGAGAGAGAGAGAGAGAGAGAGAGAGAGAGAGGGAGTGAGAGAGAGGAGTCCGTTTTGCCATTACCTTGGAAGAGCAGCCCTTCCACCCTTCTTTGCGGCCATTTTCAAATTTTGCAATTGATTTTTTTCTTGCTTCGCCACCCTCACTTTCTTTGCAGCTTTTTTTGCAGTAAAGGGATCAACTCCAGGTTCTGTAAAATATAAAAAAAAAGAGCTTTAAGGGTTTTGAGGGTCTAATAAAGGTTTTAAGATTATTTAGGCTTTCATGCACTACTAACCAAGGAACAAAGGCATATAGGGTAAAAACTAAAATATGATAAAATACAAAACACCGTAAATCAGGTTCTCTAAGCCACATAGAGGTAAAAAATCAGAATTACTGTGAAAGTAATAGAGATAATATGATATAATATAAAAAATTGCAATTCTAGTTCTGTTAGACGGAAGACACCATCACCTCCATCCCCTCTCCATTCTTTCAAAGGAAGTAATAGATCAGAAACTGACCTATGAAATAAAAAAGAAGGGAAATGCGAGAGAGCAAAGGCAAGGACGTATTTCTATTAGCGTACCATCTCCGGGCTTTGCTTCAATTATCAGTTCGTCCTTGTCATCTCGTACACGTTTATAACCGTGGCGTCTCCGATATTCACCAGCTCCCTCGTCAAATTCTAATTTACTCCTCTTCCGTTTCACAATACCTGTAAAGGCAAAAGTGGAGGGAAAAGATGAGGCAAAAGAAACATTAAAAAGAGGCAAAAAGAGTGGGTTAATGCGGAGACAAGACGAGGATCTGGTACAGTAGATACAGATTTTCTTGAATTTGATCTAGATCACCCTATCTTATTAAGAGTATTGAAATCACAAAAAAGTTCTTGACAACTCTTTACTACCTTGGTCCGAAATAAAACAGATTCCATCACTTTTTCCAACTAGACGGGCATTTCTACATTGTAACAAAATGAAATGAAATACTCAATTGTTTTTTAGGAAGGCGACATTTTGGAACACATAACCCGAGACATTTTAAGGCCAATTTGGGAAATTAGAGATTAACATAGTTGAATGGAGACACAGACCAAGATGGAGAGGGAGAGGGAGGGAGAAGGGGAGACCGGGAGGGGGAGGGAGAGGCAGAGGGAGAGGGAGAGGGCATAATATATTATTCGCCAGACAACTTAACCCACCTTTCATTTGTGCAAATTTCTCCCATTTTGTCGGAGGACGAGGCTTGGGCAGCTGAAAACCCCACGAAGCAAATCATAACATTTCAGTGCAGTTAAAAAACAAAAATGGGAGGAAAAACAGATTGTTCAGTTTTTCTCTGTGAACTCTTTAATAGATACGATACATTTTCCAAGGAAACAGAGAACTGAGCTAAATGTGACTTTTAATCCAATCGAACATTTACTTTTCCACAATATGTTCAATAGAAAGATTGCAAAAAAAACTAACTTATTGTTAAACACCACCGGTGGGCTTATATGTTTCATGTTTGATGCCTTCTTCAGCAAAACCTTTTTCTGTAGATCAAAAGTGACCGCCAATAAACATAAGACAAAGATTTCTCAAAAAACAATTGTCGCCTTAATCTGCTTTATTTTTAGAACAGTCCAAAAAGAACGAAATGAATAGCAAATTTAACAACCCAAATAAAACATTAATGCTTAAATCTTAAACAATGTGTCCCTCTAATATTTTTCCATAAAAGTCCAAATGCTTTATTAGGCTTTTCTACACCTCTCTGTGCCCCTGTTTCCCACCCATCACCCCTCTCTCCATCCCCGTCTCCACCTCCCTCTGTCCCTTCACCTCTCCGCCTCCCTCGCTCTGTCCCTCTTTAATGCCACTTCCCCCTTCCCTTTCTTCTCTGCTGATCCCTCTCTCCCTGCCCTCCCCCCCCTCTCCTCCCTCCCTCCCTCCCTCCTCCCTCCTAACCTTTATCGCCCCAATTTCGCTTTTGGGTATTTCTAAATCTCCTACATTTCCTTCACCATTGGAAGAAGAAACTTTCCCAGAATCTGTTTTCTCTCCTTTTATTTTTTCTGTTTGGGTCACAATGTGGTGCGCGAGAGAGGGAACGTATTTTCCCGCGTAACTCTCTCCGGCGATAAAAAAAGGTCGCTCGCTAAAAGACGAATGGTCGGCAAAAAACTGCAAAAGGACAAAATAAAGATGCTCCGAAACTCCGGTTTGATCGGAAGGAATATCTCGCGCATTATCCGCGATACTGAATCCGGTACCGACCGGATTGTCGACAAACAGTAGACCGTAACGGCGGTTCCATGTTCCTTGATTTTCAGTTAACTGTAAATCAGGACCGATTAACCACCTTCCCAATTCAAAAAAGTTTCCGATTCCTCCGGAACATCCGGGACCTCCTTGGAGCCATAAAATAATGGGGACTTCATTTTGGGGTTTAAGGGGGTTTATAGCTTCGTAGTAGGAATAAAACATTTGGGTATTTGAGGATTTATTGGAGGTATAGTATCCGGAGAAAGTGGGACGAGCGAGTTTTGGGATTAAGGCGAGGTTTGTATGAGAGGATAAGAGGGAGGTGGAGGGAAGAGAGAGGAAGGCGGCCAAAATGGCAAAAAGAGGGATAGAAATGGACCAAAACATGGTTAAGGAGGGAGAGGTTAGGCTAAAGAGAGAGAGGGAGAGAGAGAGAGAACGAAAGCGAGAGGGAAAGAGAGAGGGAGAGGGAGGGAAAGAGTGAGATAAAGAGAGAGAGAGAGAGAGGGAGAGGAAGAGAGAGGGAAAGAGAGGTAAAGGGAGAGGGAGAGGAAGAGGAAGAGAGAGGGAGAGAGAAAGAGAGGGAGAGTGGGGGAGACAGAAAAAAAAGGAAGTAAAAGTTTATGAGAGGAAAGAGAAAGTTCCAAGAGAAAGTGGGGACATGAAGAGGTTAAGAAAGGTGGGAATGAGAGTTGAGAGAGAGAGAAGCGAGAAGTGAAAGAAAATAAAGAAAAAAAGACAGGAAAAAAAAAAAAAAAAAAAAAAAAAAAAAAAAAAAAAAAAAAAGCTTTAAGGGTTTTGAGGGTCTAATAAAGGTTTTAAGATTATTTAGGCTTTCATGCACTACTAACCAAGGAACAAAGGCATATAGGGTAAAAACTAAAATGTGATAAAATACAAAACACCGTAAATCCAGGTTCTCTAAGCCACATAGAGGTAAAAAATCAGAATTACTGTGAAAGTAATAGAGATAATATGATATAATATAAAAAAATGCAATTCTAGTTCTGTTAGACGGAAGTACACCATCACCTCCATCCCCTCTCCATTCTTTCAAAGGAAGTAATAGATCAGAAACTGACCTATGAGAAAAACAATTTCCGTGCTTGTCTCCAATCAGCACTTATCAAAAAATAAAAAAGAAGGGAAATGCGAGAGAGCAAAGGCAAGGACGTATTTCTATTAGCGTACCATCTCCGGGCTTTGCTTCAATTATCAGTTCGTCCTTGTCATCTCGTACACGTTTATAACCGTGGCGTCTCCGATATTCACCAGCTCCCTCGTCAAATTCTAATTTACTCCTCTTCCGTTTCACAATACCTGTAAAGGCAAAAGTGGAGGGAAAAGATGAGGCAAAAGAAACATTAAAAAGAGGCAAAAAGAGTGGGTTAATGCGGAGACAAGACGAGGATCTGGTACAGTAGATACAGATTTTCTTGAATTTGATCTAGATCACCCTATCTTATTAAGAGTATTGAAATCACAAAAAAGTTCTTGACAACTCTTTACTACCTTGGTCCGAAATAAAACAGATTCCATCACTTTTTCCAACTAGACGGGCATTTCTACATTGTAACAAAATGAAATGAAATACTCAATTGTTTTTTAGGAAGGCGACATTTTGGAACACATAACCCGAGACATTTTAAGGCCAATTTGGGAAATTAGAGATTAACATAGTTGAATGGAGACACAGACCAAGATGGAGAGGGAGAGGGAGGGAGAAGGGGAGACCGGGAGGGGGAGGGAGAGGCAGAGGGAGAGGGAGAGGGCATAATATATTATTCGCCAGACAACTTAACCCACCTTTCATTTGTGCAAATTTCTCCCATTTTGTCGGAGGACGAGGCTTGGGCAGCTGAAAACCCCACGAAGCAAATCATAACATTTCAGTGCAGTTAAAAAACAAAAATGGGAGGAAAAACAGATTGTTCAGTTTTTCTCTGTGAACTCTTTAATAGATACGATACATTTTCCAAGGAAACAGAGAACTGAGCTAAATGTGACTTTTAATCCAATCGAACATTTACTTTTCCACAATATGTTCAATAGAAAGATTGCAAAAAAAACTAACTTATTGTTAAACACCACCGGTGGGCTTATATGTTTCATGTTTGATGCCTTCTTCAGCAAAACCTTTTTCTGTAGATCAAAAGTGACCGCCAATAAACATAAGACAAAGATTTCTCAAAAAACAATTGTCGCCTTAATCTGCTTTATTTTTAGAACAGTCCAAAAAGAACGAAATGAATAGCAACTTTAACAATCCAAATAAAACATTAATGCTTAAATCTTAAACAATGTGTCCCTCTAATATTTTTCCATAAAAGTCCAAATGCTTTATTAGGCTTTTCTACACCTCTCTGTGCCCCTGTTTCCCACCCATCACCCCTCTCTCCATCCCCGTCTCCACCTCCCTCTGTCCCTTCACCTCTCCGCCTCCCTCGCTCTGTCCCTCTTTAATGCCACTTCCCCCTTCCCTTTCTTCTCTGCTGATCCCTCTCTCCCTGCCCTCCCCCCCCCTCTCCTCCCTCCCTCCCTCCCTCCTCCCTCCCTCCCTGCCCTCCCTCGCCCCCTTTCTTCCCTCCCTCCCTCCCTGCCCTCCGTCCCCCTCTCTCCTCCCTAGAGAAAAGAGTCTGGAGAATTCTAAAATTGCAAAAAATGAGATCCAATAAAATTCCCATTGGGAAAGCGTATTTAAATTGAATACAGTACTTTGTATGGATGATTAGCCCCCGCCTCTCCAACTCTATACACCAAAAAGAAGGGATGGAGTAGCTATTTCTTAAAATAGAAAAGAAGGGAAATAATACCGGCTTCTCTCGTGGGAGAGGAGTTGATGGAGGAGGAAGCTTGACAAGCCTTCCCATTTTGTCAGGAATGGAGGGTAAACCAAATAATTGAGTTGCAAGTGCTTGCATCACAGCGCGCCCCATTTCCATGCAAAGCTTATCCGCATCTTCACTGCCAAAAAAGACGAAACAAAACAAAGAAAGGAAAATAAATAAGTAAAGTAACCCAGCAGAAAGCGTTCCATATCCATGCAAAGCTTTTCAGCATCTTCAATGTAAAAAATACAAAAAAAGGTAAATAAAGACCAGAACAGAAAAAAACAAAACACTAAGTAACAATGACGGTGATGATTCATGATAATGGTAATGGTAATGATAATAATGAGGATACCAATCATAGCAATCAAATATTAATTAGAATAACAAGTAGCATTAATAGATTCCATAACACTTCTGAACAAATGTTGACCACAAAAAACAAAAACCCTGGAGTGGAAGCAATGCAAAAAAAAAAAAAAAAAAACAATACCCCATATTCAGCTAGCAAATACAAAACCTTAATGCATAGAAAAACTTGACAAAATGTCTTCTTTACAAAAACCACATAAGTATTATACAGTTTAGATGTTGTAGGTTGCAAAAACCCATGAATGACAAGCGCAGAAATTCTCGCTAAGTAATTACCTAGATAGTTGTTAGAAATCAAAGAGAAAAATCTAGTAAAAAACCTAAAATAATTTAAAGTTAATGCATAAGTATCCAGTTTATTGTTGAAAATCCAGGAAAAAAAATTGGTAGAAACCCTATAATTATGATAATAAGCTTAATAACTTATATATCGGAGCATGTACAAATTTAACCTTTATCCTTGACATGTCGAATGTACTATGCATCTCTTCAGAAATCAATGCCCAAGAAGTCTCCCAATTTGTGGTGAAAAAGAGGTAATAAATGGAACATAAATATAAATCACACGCGTGAACATACATAATAATTATTAATAAACAAGTTTGATTGTTATACTTGCGCCAGAGAAAATGCGTCCTTGAAGGTCAATGAAGTAAGGACAGACAGAGAAAGAAAGAGAGAGGGAGAGGGAGAGGGAGCAGAGAGTAACACAAAGGGCTTACCTTTACCATAAACATGGATGAGAACAATGTCCGAGAATGTGGAAAGCAAAACATAATACATTCAAAAATAATTAACAGATAAATTTCAGGACATTATCCATCACTTTCGTTTTGAATGATAGGTGAATGTTTCTTGCATGTTTCCAATCCAAAGCATATTTATAGAGATTTTTAAGGCTTTTAAGGCTTTTTAAGACTTTTTCTAAAGGATTTTCAAGGCTTTTTGAGGCTTTTCAAGGCTTTTCAATTCTTTTTAAGACTTATTCAGGCTTTTCAAAGCTTTTCAGGGTTCTTTCAGGGTTTTTTAGACAATATTGTTTGTAGTAGAGCACAGCAAGTTACAGAAGATAGAGATGAAATGACGATTTGAATGAAAATTGTGAATATCCCCATTATTTAGGTGTCAAACTCTCCTCATCTAACCCCTTATCAATACCTGATGGATAGATAAACAATCCAATGCATCAAATCCAGAGTTTTTATGAGTTAGTAACATCAATATAATTACACAAGTCCATCATTACACAAGTCCATAATTACATAAGTCCATAATTACATAAGTCCATAATTACATAAGTCTATAATTACATAAGTCCGTAACTACATAAGTCCATAATTTATATCAGTCAATAATTACATAAGCCCCCGTTATATAAGTTCATCAGTGTGAATTCATCCTGGTGTCAACTTAGGTAACGGCCTAGCTAATTCATTGCCCAACGATTTTAATAAAAAATATTAATAGTGAAAACCTTAACAATTTTCAATATTAAAATATTGATTTAGTAAAACCTTCACATTACACTGCCCATCGCCATTAGTGTTTACAACAGTAATTCGGTCGCAGGTTTTTTTGGCCAAAAATCACAAAATAGTTTCAGCAACACTGTTTTATAGAGTGGATTACAAGCCGCCAGGTCTCCCTACAATGAATCAGCATTACGCATCCTAATTTAACATTTAGAGAGGGAGAGGGAGAGGGAGAGAGGGACCGCATAATACACGTAGAATAAGCGTATAGTACAGGGCAACCGTAAATAGATCAACATTTGAACCATAATTTCAACAGCCACAAACGAGAGACAGAAAAGTAAAACCACTTACGGTTTTTTAAATTCTTCAGTAGAAAGCTGGCGGGAATCAAAAGCTAGAAGGTTTCCTAAATCAATTTTGACAGTCTCCTCCCTCACATCTTCTGACAACCGAGATTTTTCTCCTGTTGTTTCTTCAATAGAAGTCATTGCTCCTGTTTCCACCATACAGTTTCTACTTTTCTTATTCCTTTTCTTTACGTGTTTTTTTCCTTAAATTCTCTTCTTCACTAGAAATGTAATATAACAAAATCACAATTACACGTGAAACGAGTGTCCTTTTCAATATGTGAGAGAAGGCAGTAAGTGGTAAATCCAGGTGTTTGCAAGCTCAACCTATGCTTATTGCCTTAAAATTGTTTCCTACAGTATGAAGGGTTTTTAAGGAGTAATTTAGGGTTTTCAGTTTCATTAGGGTTTTCAGATACGTGACAGCGGCAAACGAATATTGTAGGCGGCCACTCTATGGAGCTTTGACATCATATAAAGTATTAAAACGTCAAATATTGTGGGGAATTGATCATGACAGTGACTGTTTTGGTTGCGCACAGTCACTTACGTCACTTTGTCAAAAATTGTACGTTTGCAGTATATATTGGTACTTTGCAGTAGTGTTGGGTATCGAGGACCCATTGCCGATATTCGATATATATCGAATTTCATGTACCCGATATTCGATATATCGCTTCGATATATCGAATTTCAAATTATCGCGATATATCGCCGATATATCGCC
>JBBHKE010001354.1:0-165837 GCA_037447655.1 Zygnema cylindricum | reverse complement strand
TAGACCATGACGGATCAGATTCATCCAGCGAACCATCCAATATATCCAAAAGATTGACATTTTCAAAATGTGTTTCCACCATATCCGCCCAGTAAACATACTTATCCCCGGAAAAGATAGGAATTCTCGATGACAGGCCCATAATCTATTGTTCTACAACTACTGGTGCACGTGGAGGAGCAATAGTAGTAGTAGAAGTTGACATGATACACTCTCAGAAGCTATCAAGAATCCTACCAAACAACTATTTACAAGTGTTCACCAAATCTTATATAGGCATCAAAACTTGACAAAACTCCATCACAATATAGAGTAACATAAACAATGATAATTCCCACAGTTTTAGCATAACTAACCCAACAATGCTCAAGATAGAATACTCAGAAGTTTCCCAAAAACTGTTTGCAATTTAACTACTTCGAAGTCTAGATATATAAAATGCTCTAAGTCCAAAGTCTTATACTCTCGGTGTTGAACCTCCGATACAAGTGTACCTAAGAGGTACGTCCAAAATCAACCCGCCTACTGAGATCTACGTGTTCTTAATCATGCCAACCCAATCTACTATTGTACAGTTAGTATTACTCAAGATCTATACTAAGTGATTGTACAAATACTTGTCGGCTGAGTCATTGGTGATACTCTTATGAATCTTGTTCGTTGACTTGATTCATATCAATCATAGATGCGTCGTCCTGTACCGAATCACATTCATATTACCCGCGGCTGTGTTGTCTTGTACTGAATGATATCCAAGATAACCGTAGCTGCGTTGTCTATACGGATCATATCAACAATAACTGCAGCTGTGTTGTCCTGTCTGCGTTGCAGCAGCGCTGTTCTGTGTGCGTTGCAGTTGTGTTGTCTTGTACTACACTCAAGTGATGACGCATGTCTTTGTGAAACTTATGCTACAAATTACTACCTTTCTGCCTTCACACTATTTTACTGAGACTTAAAGCTTTCCAAAATCAACACTCCCCTAAAGCTTTAGACTCAGTGTATCAGCGTTGTTGCGATGCCAGAGCAGCGCAGCTGTGATGTTGATATAGCGCAGCATGGCAGCATAGCAACGCAGTAAATTAACTAGTCCCACTGTATCGCGATGTTCAACTAGCGCAGCATGGCAATATCGCATTGCAACATCTCAGCCAGTCACCTAGTCCCACTTCATCCCTACAATACTTCAGCTAAGGGGCGGGAAGAGCTTTAGTGAGCATATCACCAATCATTTTTGCATCTGGCATATAGCATAATCTTATCGCCGGGGAAAACACTTTTTCTCTTACAAAGTGTAATCTTACATCTATGTGCTTACTATTGAAGTGGTGACTCGGGTTGGAGGCAATGAGAATGTTAGCCTGGTTATCACACCAGATCACCTGTGGGCCAACTTGCATGTATCTTAATTCTAGCTAGATAGATTTCACCCATAAGAGTTCTTTGAGGGCCGAGCTCTTGCCATGTATTCTGACTCCATTGTCGATTGTGCCGTGACCTTTTGAAGTTTGCTGCTCTAGCAGCAAGTCTTGTTCCCAATTTGTAGAACAAATTCTTTGGTGGATTTCCGGCTTGGCATGTCGCCATAGCTTGCATCACACCAAGTTTTGAGCTTCAGTTCTCTTTCGCCTAGTGTGAGTTTGAGGTCTTTGGTTCCTGCCAAATATCTTAAGACTCTCCTTGCTGCATCAATGTCAGATTTTCTAGAATTTTTTAGACTTCTGCTCAGTACCCCAACTGCTGCAGCAATGTCACGACGGGTACAATTCATGAAATATATTAAACTTCCCACTATTTGTCTGTAAGGTATTAGTGTCATAGGATCATCCTCTCCTGACTCTAAATACTCACGAACAATAACACCCGGTTTTGTCTCTTCTCCCTCTAACTTCTGCCGAAACTCCATTAGAGTTACACACCCTTTTGCCCCTCGCATTCCACACTCATCTAACATTTTTCTAATAACCTTTTTTTGAGTCAACTTTGCTAATCTCTTATTTCTATCCCTTCCTGCCTGAATACCCAAAATATATTTTGCCTCACCAAGGTCTTTCATCTTGAATCGTGAATTTAGAGTATCTTTGATTTTGTTAATTTCAACAATTGATTTGCTTATTAATAGTAGATCAGCTACATACACTGCTATATATACTATCCCATCCTCACCCTTTAAAACGTAAACATAATGATCAGAGCTTATCCTTTGAAATCCTAGGCTAGTCAAAAATTCGTCAAGCATGAGATTCCATTGCCTTGAGGCCTGTTTTAGACCTTATAGAGATTTTAACAATTTGCATACTAAGTGTTCTTTTCATGGCTCTGCATACATTTCACGCTGCTGCATGTAAATTGTCTCTTCTAGCTCTCCATGGAAGAATGTCGTTTTTGTTGTAATTTAGAAATCTTTATTTCCGTAGATAGGGTTAAAATAACTTAGAATATTTTCTAAGTAGTCTGCTGTAATACTTACCTTAATTAGTGTTACAGAAGCAAAAGTACAATGTAGTATATTGAGCTTTTACAAGGACACGTGTTGGTAAGAGATCGTATGCAGGGTTTACGGAGTGGCGCCGACAGTCAGCCACACGCGTCACGCAGTTGACTATTAGATAGTGTTGTGTATCGGTAAAAAACTTATCGCGATAACACCGATACTGATAGTTATCGATTATCGAAAGGTCAGCGGTCCCGATATATTTCTACTTTCTGTACTTTCTGTCCGGTAAACTAAAAGGTAAATTTACTAGAAATGTACGGTTTTTTACGGGAAATGTACGAAATTTGACGAAATAATGCGTTGCACTTTGTAGTACTTTTTGGGCAGTTAACTGAACATAAATTGTACGGGAACGTAGGGAATTGTACGAATAAACTGATTATCACGGAACGGTAAAAAGACGGCGAACACAAAGTACAACGGATGCAAAATAACATTATGCTCGCCGTCGGAACCGAACGGACGACATTCAATGAGAAAATACGAGCGGACGGTCAGCGTGAGCGTCGGCATCTCGAAATGGCTTTTTGGCGGCCTTTGCCAAAAAAGCCGACAGATTGACACGTGGCAGGTTTCCAGTGGATCCCAAAAAATAAAGGGACAAAGCCATGACGTCGAATGTGAAAGGTACATCGTTTTAAGTGGAGCTGTTCTAAAGACGTACACATCTTAAGCTGGCTACTGTACTTTTGGCTTGTACAAATGATCTGATTGGTAGGTACTTCAAGGGTTGTGAGTAATGCGCGTCGGGGGAATAAGACGTACAGTTGAGTGTACATGCCGTACATTTATCTGTACGGCTCGTACAGTTATTGCCGATAGTTATCGTTATCGGCATTATCGCCGATATGTAGCCGATATTATCGGCTACTTATCGGCGATAAGACCGATAGCAATATATCGTACCAATATATCGATTATCGGGTCCCCGAAAAAAGGCCCATATCGGTTATCGACAATTCCTTACTGATACACAACACTACGATTAGATTCATAGGATCGAACGAACGCGATCTGAACTGGGTATTCTGGAAATATATGGTACGATTCGACGATACCATCCTCAATTGAATTTGTTCCAACGGACGCGATTCACATGGAACCACAAATGTGATTCACGAGGAACCACAAGCGTGATTCACGTGGGACCACAAGTGACGAAGCACTCAACAGTCGTCTAGACTTTCGCGACTACCACTGACTAAGCATCTAGAACGTTTTGTGTACGGTTTGATATCTGAAAATATTTGAATAAACATTGTTTTGTAGTTTAGTGTAATAAAAAATAGTGTTCCATTAATTAGGTTTTTGGAAAGTAGTAATTATGGTTTTTGAAGTACTAACGGTACAGTAACATACAGGTTGGATACTTTGTCATTAATCAAGATAATAACCGCAATAACAGTTACTCAAATGAGTGTAGACCAGTAGATATACACTGTGAGTATATAACTTAGGACTTAGCCAATTTTGTATCATCCAGTTTTGGGAATATGATTTTCTAATGGCAGTTTTTGGGAAACTTCCAAACATCATATCTTATGGTTTACTTAGTCATTTGGGCTGAAATTTTGAGAATTGTCAACTTATTATATTGTGTATCACTATGGCAAATTTGAGGCATAGTAGCCTTTTAAGTCATATTTTGTGTAAGCTGAAAGTTGGCTGTTGAGTAGGTGCTTGATAGCTTTTGCTGTTTTCCATGTCTACTTCCACTACTAATCCTGGTCCTCTTCCTGCAACTGTGGTTGTAGAACAATAGTTTTTACATCCATTTGATGTATTTCCATATCTTCTATAACAGCCAGGGACAACAAGATCATAACTGTCGGAAATTTTACAACCAGAGAAAATGTTTCTTCAAAGTCAATTCCTTATTTTTGATTATACCCATTTGCCATAAGCCTAACCTTATATCGTTCAATGGTGTTATCAAGATTTAGCTTCACCTTGAATACCCATTTGATGCTGATCGCTTTTCGTTTCGGAGGAAGATCTATAAGCTCCTAAGTCCGAGCCTCCATGATCGACTTCATTTCATCGTTTGCTGCCTCAATCCAGTGATTTTGCTCCGGTGATGAGAAGGTCTCCCGGATGGTCAGAGGCTCCATTGAGGCTGCCGAGTAGGCAAAGTGAGAGCTTGCTTGCATGCGGCTGCCGGATCTCTTTCCCCCCGGAAATTTTGAGGTTGAGATCGTCGGATCTCTTGCATTTCGTTTTTGTCGTTGATGTTGATCCGCAAGTATTGACCGCTGTTGTTCTGGCTAGAATTGAACTTGCGGAGATCCCGAATGAACCTCAGTAGACTACTCAGTAACAGGAGAATGCTGTAGGTGTTTGACAATAGGCTGATTGCAGTCCAGAATGATATATTCCTGCACTTTTTGTTGCCTTTGTACATTTGTCAAGGTAAATAAATCTACCGAATCAAGCTCATTTTTCACAATAATTTTTCGAGCCACAATGATCTTTTGTTTCTCAAAGACAAAGACCCTATAACCTTTGGAGTGGTCACCATATCCTAATAGAATGCTTGGTAACCCTTTAGGTTCCATTTTCCATCTATTTTGTGATGTATCTAAAATGAAGCATTTACTACCAAAAACTTTAAAATGACTAACATCAGGTTTCCTGGAAGTCTAGACTTCATAAAGCGTAGTATTTACTGATCTAGACCCTATTCTATTCTTAATATAAACTGCACAATTTAGAGCCTCATCAAAGAAATTCGGATCCACATTTTTATCTGCAAGCATCGACCTAAAGCTCTTTGTGAGTGTTCTGTTTAATCTCTCTGACACCCTATTTTGTTCCGCTGAATATGAAATAGTCAACAGATGACTTATACTTTCCTCGAGTAAAAAAATTCCAAATTCCTTTGATGTATATTCCC
The DNA here is from genome assembly GCA_037447655.1 of Zygnema cylindricum. Lineage (NCBI taxonomy): Eukaryota > Viridiplantae > Streptophyta > Zygnematophyceae > Zygnematales > Zygnemataceae > Zygnema > Zygnema cylindricum. The sequence goes on along the minus strand of JBBHKE010001354.1, from coordinate 160,447 downwards.
CACCATTGTCTGATCTGGGCACTAGTATTAGCAGACTTTGTAGTTTTTGTTAAAAAGTGATATTTTATATTCTACCTTTTTTAGGATCTTGGGTGGAAATTTATGGTTCTTTTAGTATTTTCTAGGTCTAAAATATAATGTAGAAAAGAAGTAGAGGCAATCTGCCTCTAACTCCTCTCTTCAACTCCCACACTTGTTGCAGTCACTGAAAGTTGGAGAGGAAGCTAGAGCCATGGCTACCTTGGCTATCTAGAGGTTTATGAGAAATAAATTAGTTGATTTACGAATTGCTAGTTTTTTTACCAAAAGAGAAGCTGTCAAATCCAGGATTTGATCCTGGTACCTGCCGTTCGATAAAGCCGCCGGTAGCCGGTAGACTTATCCATTAAGTCTAGGACAAGGGTTATACGTTACAGGGTTTGTTAGTTATTTAAATGTTGCCACGTAAGATAATTCATTTAACGACAACTGTTTACGGGATAGATAAATTTAGTTATGTAAAAGTACGGATTACAATTTGGATGAGAAACGGGTACCTCCCATTTGTTTCTTTAAACGAAATAAATACTGCGCAAGTATTTATGACAGCGACGATTGAAATCTGCATTCAATCGGACGACCGAGAAGAATGCCGAGATCGCGGAAGAGAATCTCGGCGGTTTGTGGTCATCGCCACATCGGATGACACGTGGCACAACTGCATTGGATCGTAGCATCTTTGGGGATTACGGGACCGAATCCAGATATGACATGTGTCGACATTTATGCCATGTCATACAATATTCGTATAGAAAGTACACCAGCAGCTGTACTTTTGTGTTCGGCATTGTAATATGATTGGTGCCATACATCAATAGATAGATTTTTATAGAGGTACGACTTAGAAAAAATTGGTAGATAGGACCCTCTGTTCTAGAGAGCTTCTGTACAAAAGGTCAACTTTGACCCTCCATAACTTACTGCTCAGGGGAGCAATTTCAGAGATTCTTTTTGCCATCGACTCACGGGAGTCTCGCCTTGACAACGGTGAAGGCGGTCAGAGTTTTTGTTTGCCTGGGTGGCAGTTTTTCTTGCCGAAACACAAAGGGGTCAGGGTTATTATAGAGGCTTCGTGTGAGCTGCCTACTCTGAGGACCTATGGAGGTTTCAGAGTTGCATGTTATGGGCCCACCATCTAAGGTGCCCATATTCAACAAAGCTGGCTTCCTATACTTGGAAAGTATGATGACAGGAGCTCTATGTGAGAAACGGTTTTGGGGAATAGTAAGTGAACGTATGAGGCGTCCATCAAGTCTTGGGATTCCTCCACGGTTTACAGAGGCAGATTCACTAGAAATGCGGATCCATCTTCAATGGAGACAAAGGAAGGGGAGGTGGTGGACAAAGGAAAAAAAACGAAGACGGTCACACCAATAGCAACCGGTTTGGCATTCATGTCACCTATTCTGAGGAACGAGGAGAATGATATCGATGCCTACGACTACAACAATATGGCGGCTAAGCACTTCATCCATTGACATCTTACTTAAGGGCTTGCTTCTCCTCATTTGCAGGTAGAGAGGGCATCCGAACTTTGGGTGGCTCTCATAGAGATGTAGCGAAGTGGTACGTTTTAGCAATAACAGTTGACTGATCAGAAAATTAAAGAGTATCTATACAAACGGGGGAAGATGTTGGATTTTTGCAATGAGCTTGCTACACTTTTCATGGAACAGGAGAGGGCTGGAAAAGTATTTAAGGAAAAGGAAAAGGTTAACTGTTTACCGATGAAGTTACCTGATGAGTTCAAGAACATAATCAACCGTGTGTAGGACTTAGAGGACTCAAGGTGGATTTGGAATTTAGTGGTAGGGATGATTCTCGTTCGGGAGAATACAATTGAGATCCGAAGGGGAGGAAAGAGTGGGCAAGCTTTGGCAGTTGGGACCGATTCGAGGAACAATGATTCCAAGAAACAGGTTGGAAATTATCGAGGGGAGGTGCAGAAAAATCAAACCGAAGAGTTCAGACAAAGGACTTCAAGGGTTTGTGCCATTTTTGTAAAAAACTCGGGCACTATAAGGCTGAATGCACTAAGTTAACCGAGTTGCGGGTAAAGGAGGAGCAGACCGGTGGATCCCCGAGTGGAAAGAAAAAGGCCTTTGTGACACAGGTTCATTGGCAGAATCTGAGGACGAGGACGATGAACTTATTTTCGATGAGGAGTTGGAAGAGAAAAACGAGGTCGAAATTCCAAGAAAGCAGAAATGTGCTTTCAGTGGATAGAAAGGTGAAGCAGGCTGGATTGTAGACTCATGTGCATCCATGCATATGTGTAAAGATAAACACCTTTTCACTAAGATAAGAAAGATTCCCACCGTAGAGATAGAACCGGGATGGGAATATAGTCACTACTACTCTTGTACGATCGGTAGATCTAAATGTGTTAGTAGAAGGAAAGACATCCATAGTTACATTCTTCGATGTATTGTTTATTCTAGAGTTGAACAAAAACCTCATCTCTACGTCTGTATTAGATGATAACGGTTTTGATACTAGCACTAGGAAAGGAGTCTTTACTACTAGTTTTGAGGAGGAAGTTTATTTTACTGCTGAAAAAGGTAGCCAAGGGATGTTTAGGCTGATTTTAAGCAATGAAAAGAAGAAACTTTATTATTCTGGTGTTTATGATATAATGTTGTGGCATAAGAGGCTTGGGCATGTAAATCTAGATAAGTTAAGAGAGATGAAAAAGATGGGAGTAGTGGAAGGAATTCTGTTCGCTGAGAGTGAGAATTTAAGTGATTGTAGTGGATGTGCTCAAAGTAAAGCACACAGGTTACAATACCCAAAAACTGCCACCTAAAAGGGAGAAAAGATTCTAGATTTAGAACACTCAAATATTTGGGGGTCAGTCAGAGTGCCATCACCCGGGGAGAAGAGATTTATGATGACTATCATCGATAATTGGTCTCGGTATTCCAGGGTGTATTTTTTGAAAAATAAGTCTGAGGCTCAGGAATGTTTTAAACAATATAAAGCATAGAGTGTAAAACTCCATGAAACCTCAATCAAGAGAGTAAGGAGGTACAATGGTGGAGAGTATACTTTTATTCAGTTTGAGGATTTTTCGAGAGAAGATGGAGTGCAACACCAAAAGACAGTTCCTGAAAATCTTGAGCAAAATGGTGTAGCTGAAAGATTAAATAGAGAACACTAAGTGATAGTGCTAGAAGTATGTTGTCGGATAAAAAGATAGGAAAAAGGTTTTGGGCAAAAGCAATGAACTGTGCTAATTACCTCAAGAATAGAGTTCTTACTTCAGCTATAAAAGAGCAAACACCTTATGAGAGATGGACAGGCCGGAAACCAGACATATCTCACTTAAAGGTTTTCGGCAGTCAAGTATTCAGTCTAGATACTGATCGGTCCAATTGGAAGCTAGATCGTAAAGGAAAACCGGGATACTTATTAGGATATGATGAGGATGTTAAACGATATAGAGTTTATGATCTAAAAAGGGAAGATATAATCTTAGTAAAGCATCTAGTAGTTATGGATGAAGGAAAGTTTGTGGATCGCTTTTAGTATTCAAAGTCAGTAAAAATCAGATTTGAGTCAGAATATTCCGATGACTTTGAGCTTCCTAACTATCCAAGTTTTAGAGAAGATGAGATTCTTGCAGGTACAAATCTGACCGAAAAGGACTCGGCTGCGGAAACTCCAGTGACAACTCTGCTTGACGCGGAAGACGTGGTGGAAATTGATTGGGAATCAAGGGACACGGGAGAAGCCGAGATTGTTCGAAAGAACACGCTAGAACCATCTGTTCTGGCCACAGATTTTGAGAGGGGAAGGAGAAGTAGCAAAAGATTGTAAGAAAATTAAGTTAATAACAAGGTCACAAAACTATCTCATCAAGATGAACCTCAAACTTATGGAGAGGCGATGAGTTGTCCAGAAAGGAACCGGTGGAAGACAACCATCAATGAGGAGATGGCCTCAATTATGGCAGCCGATACTTGGGAGGTGGTGGATTGTCCACCTAACCAAAAACCAATCGGTTGTAAATGGGTCTTTAAATTAAAACTAAACCCAGGTTACACTATTGAGCGTTATTAAGCATGATTAGTGGCAAAAGGATTTACAGAGAAAGAAGGAATCGACTACGAGGAAACCTTTGCCCCAGTCGTCAAATTTCCCTTTGTCCGCATACTTCATAGTCTGGCAGCAGCGAAAGACATGGAGGCGCACCAGATGGACATCAATATAGCCTTTTTGCATGGAGAATTAGAAGAGGAGATCTTCACGCGACAACCCGAAGGATTTGTGGAGGAAGGAGAGAAGAGTAAGGTATGCCGGCTGATTAAATCTCTTTATGGTTTAAAACAAGCGCCTTGACAGTGGAATAAGAAGCTTGATGAGTTTATTACCAGTCTGAGATTTATCCGGATCAGCTCTGATCACTCAATCTATGTTTTTGAAGATGAGGAAGGTGTTATATTTATTGCAATTTATGTTGATGATTTGCTTGTTTTAAGTAAATTAATGAAAATAATTAATAAACTGAAAACTGATCTTAAGGGGAGATTTGAAATGAAAGATATGGGGAGGCAAGATATATTTTGGGAATTCAAGTAGAAAGAGACCGAGAAAGAAAAATTATAAGATTGACTCAAAAGGAAGCAATAGGGAACATGCTGGAAAAATTTCAGATGGATAAAGCTAATAGTTGCACAACTCCAATGGAGTTAAAAAAGGGATGTGAGGGGAGTGAGGATGATGGAGTCATAGTCTAAGACGAGGAATAAAGTCATGAAGAACAGAAGTTCATGCAGACTTTTCCTTACAGACAAGTAGTGGGAAGTCTAATCTATTTTATGTATTATACCTGGCCGGATTTAGTTGCAGCTGTAGGAGTGCTGAGTTGAAGTCTAAATGCTCCCACTAAGAGGGATAAGGAGGAAGCTAAGAGATTCCTTAGATATTTGATAGGAACTAGGAATTTATGGTTGCATTTGGGTGGGTAGAATACTGACATCACCACTTGGAGTGATGCCAGTTATGGTGATGCTCCGATGAGGAGATGTACTTCTGGATATGTATTATATGTGGGTGATGGGTCTTGCTGTTGGAGTAGCAAATATCAAAAGGTTATTGCTCAGTCCACCATGGAGGCTGAGTATATGGCATCTTGCTCTGCTGTAAAAGAATTGATGTTGGTCAAGTCTTTGCTTGGTGAGCTCGGTCACCTTAAGAGTGGTGTGCAGATTTTTTTTGTGAAAATCAGGCAACAATCGCTATTTCTTCCAATCTTAAAAATCATTTTAAAGCTAAACACATTGACATTAGACTCATTTTTGTTAGAGAGAAAGTAGAAAACAAAATTATCAATTTAGAGTACCGACCAGATAGCCAAATGGTAGCAGATATGATGACCAAATGTGTGCCTTCCCTTAAGCTAATTTTCTGCAGGGAAAAGTGTGGTATGAAATTAAAGAGTGACTAGAAAATAAAAGGAGTGAAGAAATTGATGGTTCTTTTAGTATTTTCTAGGTCTAAAATATAATGTAGAAAAAAAGTCGAGGCAATCTGCCTCTAACTCCTCTTTTTAACTCCCCCACTTGTTGTAGTCACAGAAAGTTGGAGAGGAAGCTAGAGCCATGGCTACCTTGGCTATCTAGAGGTTTATGAGAAATAAATTAGTTGATTTACGAATTGCTAGTTTTTTTACCAAAAGAGAAGCTGTCAAATCCAGGATTTGATCCTGGTACCTGCCGTTCGATAAAGCCGCAGTAGCTAGTAGACTTATCCATTAAGTCTAAAACAAGAGTTATACGATATAGGGTTTGTTATTATTTAAATGTTGCCACGTAGGATAATTTATTTAACGACAACTGTTTTTGGGATACATAAATTCAGTTATGTAAAAGTAAAGATTACAGTTGGGATAGGTAACGAGTACCGCGCATTTGTTTTTTAAAACGAAACAAATACTGCGCAAGTATTTATGACGGCAACGATTGAAATCTTTATTCAATCGGATGGCCGAGAAGAATGCGAGATCGCGGAAGAGATTCTCGGCGGTTTGTGGTCATCGCCATATCGGATGACACGTGGCACAACAACATCGGATCGCAGCATCTACGGGGATTACGGGACCGAATCCGGATATGACATGTGTCGACATTTAGGCCATGTCGTACAATATTCATATAGAAAGTACACTAGCAGCTGTACTTTTGTGTACGGCAGTGTAATATGATTGGTGACATCAGTAGATAGAGTTTTAGAGAGAGATAGGACTTAGAAAAAATTGGTAGATAGGACCCTCTCTCCTAGAGAGCTTCTATATAAAAGGTCAACTTTGACCCTCCATAACTTACTACTCAGGGGAGCAAATTCAAAGATTCTTTTTGCTATCGACTCAGGGGAGTCTTGCCTTCACAAGGTGAAGGCGGTTAGAATTTTTGTTTGCTAGGGTGGCAGTTATTCTTGCCGAAACACAAAAGGGTCAGGGTTATCCTAAAGGCTTCGTGTGAGTTGCCTACTCTGAGGACCTATGGAGGTCTCAGAGTTGCATCCTGCAGCTCTCATACTTGTCGTGGTTAGTGAGAGTTGACTGGCAGCCATGGCTACCTCAGATAGATGAAAAGATAGGCAGAAGACAAGGCTCTTGCAGAAGCTAAGTTACCCAGACATGATTTGATCTTGTGACCTTTGGACGCAGGTCGTTGATGAATCGCTACATATATCGTATTTGATAAGTATTTAAAGATTACAAAGCGATATATTTCTTTTAACGACTTACAGAACGAAACCAAACATGGAACTTGTGGTACCGCACGAAATGCAGTACCTCACGAAATAAATGAAACAACATTTGATTTTGATGGACGAAATTAAATGTCGCAATTAACGGCTCGCAAAGGAAAAATGAATTTCGAACGGTCAACACGGAATGTTGACCGATGATTTTCAACGGTCAACATTTATTTGGCGCGCCGTTAGATCGAACGGCTAAAATTGATCGTCGGAAAAAGAACGGACGGCACGCGTGAGTGTCGGTATGCCGGAATGATTATTTGGAAGCAGTTCGGCGAAATAGGAGGAAATGACACGTGGCATCATCTTATAGGATGCACGAAGAGAAAAAGGATAGAATGACGTTGACCTATTAGCCACGTGGCATAACGTGAGTGGTGTCGAATATATCCCTACATAAAGTACGGCGGCTGGTGTACTATGTATGTACAATAATTAGAGTACTTTATTTTGATTGGCTTAGAGTAGCTATTAGAGAGGTTTTCAGGACTTAGACAAAATTTTGAAAGTCCTCTCTCCTAGTGACCATATGTATAAATATGATTTCTTTGAACAGCCACAACTTAATGCTCAGGTGAGCAAATTTAGTGATTCTATTTGCAGCGGACTCACGTGAGTCCAAGCTACACAGGGTGTAGTCGGTCAGAGTTTTTACGTGCCAAGGTGGCACTTAGTCATTACCAAAGTCAAAAGTGCTAATATTATCCTAGAGGCTTCATATAAGCTGGACATTCTGTGTACCAATGGAGGTCACAAAATTACAGTTTTTCCACCCATGCTTTATAGTGTTTGAAGTGACTGAACACTTTGCTCTTTTCTTTCATGAAATAAACCTATGTTAACCTTGAAAAATCGTCTGTGAAGGTGACCATGTGTTTTATCCCCCCGGCTGATGGTACCTTTGCAGGACTAAAACAGTCAGAATGAATTTGTTGTGAAATTTTAGTTGATCGATGTTCCGACTCCGTAGGGAATGGCATTCTGTGTATTTTGCCTAAAGCACAACCATCATAAGTATTAACCGGCTGATGTGTTACAAAAACAGCATCTATGTTGCTAGCAAGGACCATTTTCCTCAAACTATCATAATTTACATGGCTTAATCTTTTATGCCACAGCTCATCTGAGGGCACAACACCGGAATACACAACATGATTCTCCTTGAAATTAGCCATATCCATACGGTACATTTTGCTATTATCTCTAGTAGCTGTTACTGCAACCTTGCCATTCTTGCTAACAACCTGCCGACCATCTTTAAGATTGATCTTAAAGCCTTTACTTTCTACCAAAGACGTAGAAATCAAAATTTTCTTAAAATCAGGAACAAAGAGTACATTGTGAAGAGTCCTTTAAGTTTCTTTTCCCTCTACATCAACCATCAATGATACATCACCCATAGCACGAGTCTGTACACTCATGCCACACGCATAGTAAATATTCATTTTCGGTGTTGATATCAGATTTTTGAAGATACTCTTGTTCGAGCACATGTGGGCTGACGCTCTTGTATCCATTTGTTGTCCATAGCTTATTTCAGCCATGGATTAATCACGGAAACACCCACAGACTACCTCAAAAACAGTTGTGTTTCAGACGACACATATTACTCCAAAATAAACAAAAAGATCTCAAACTGCACCAATATGCAGTATACCATATACACTATAAACTCCCAAAGTTACAGCCAAATCCACCACGGCATCTAGAAGATATAAGCTCCAGAGTTTCCCAAAAATAGGTGACAACTTCACAAACTAACCCCTTAGACTGTTCACAGAATCTTACAGATATACAGGAATACAATGAAACTTCACCCACATATAGATTTTATATTATAAAATAATTCCACAAAGTTTCACATGAAAGCACCAATCAGAGTGATCACACCAACAGGTCAAAGATGCACAAAACAGTCTGCCATTACTTTGATTAACTTGACTGCGATACATAAAATAATCTAAGTCCTGCAAGTTATACTCAGAGTACGGAGGCATACCAGCCAAACTGTATCTACTCTAATAACCTAACTAGTCAAAAGGACAAACCTCTGTTGTACAGAATATTTACACCGTACTCTTCGTATGTCAGAAACTAAGCTACCACTAAGCAACCACTAAGCTACCACTATCGTTTAATCATCATTACTTGAAATCTATCCTATTCATATTATCCGTAGTTGCGCTGGCTGCGCTGGCTGCGCTTTCCGTACGGATCATAAAAATAGCCGCAACTGCGTTGACTTAACTGCGTCGCAGCTGCTCCGTACCGGCGGCGCCTATTTCAACATTCCGTTTATTTTACATCGGATCGCTTCGCGATCCGCCGTCCATTTGTCATTGCTTGTTCACACCACTCAATGAGTCTTTTACGTAACTTTAATTATCAATCCGTTCGCTCCCCCAATCCGTGAATTTATTCAAACCTCCATATCAAATCCAATTAGCAGTTACGCACAAAACTGATTTTTCAAAACAACACTCCCCCGAAAATTTAGTTTCGTGCACTCAGAAAAATATGCAGCGTGTAATACTATGTTGCTACGCTGCGCTAGTTTGACATCGCAGCGCAGTATGAATTCAAAGTGCAGCGTGTACTGCTATGTTGCTACGCTGCGCTAGTTTGACATCGCAACGTAGTATGAATACAAAGTGCAACGTGTACTGCTATGCTGCTATGCTGCGCTAGTTTGACATCGCAGTTCTAACTGCTGCTCTTTTTCACCTTTAACTTCCTCCTCATAGCCTCATCTACTGAGACTAAAGCTTTCAAAATCTACACTCCCCTAAAGCTTTAGACGCATCAGTCCATGCTGTACGCATATGTTTCCACTCTAATGGATAAACTAAGAAATAAAAAAAAAAATATATATATTTAAATATTCAAAATTCTGTATCAACCTCCACTGTTCATCATACAATAAATTTAGCAAAAACAACACATCACCAGTGTTTTGCCGACGTCGCCATCGCTCCTGCTGGCCTCTGCCAATTCCCAGTTGCTTGCTGCCTTTTTGCAAAAAGTGTTCGTAATAGCTCTTCTTACGCCATAAATGCATAACCAGTGAATATTTAGTTACCTGTACCTGGAATAAAATAATCAGCATGTAAGTGTCATACGTCACCACTCCTTTTGCTGCGCCGCTAAGTTGCGTCACTGTTTGCGACGCGAACTTCTTCTAATGATTCTCCACTGCTTTCGCTGCGCTCTGCCATGTCTCCCAAAATTTATCTTCGTTCGCTGCTCTCTGCCATGTCTCCCGAAATTTTCCTTCCTGAACAAGTCATTGCTTCCACCACCTCCTTCGTCTCCAAGAATACATAAATAAATCTTTTTGTTTCTTTTCAACTAACTCAACAAGGAAGAATACAAATCTAAAGTCCAACCAAAAACAAATCGAATGTCAAAAATATCCTCCAGAAAATCATTTCTCCCGCTCTCTTTTCTTGATCAATTTTTGAGCATGTTTTCTCTTACCCTTGATCCTTTGAATATTACATCTTTTTTTTTTTTTTTCATGATATTTTGTCTTGTTTGAAAGTTTACATTTCTGTCACAATTTTCTACTAGTTTAATGTCACAAATACTAGTTTTCTGTTTCACCTTTATGTTTTTCTTCATAGATTTGCTACTTCCATCAACTTCATTTATCTGATAAATTTTAATTTTGATTCTTCTTCTTTTCAGTTGCACTTTTTCTTTGCTATTTTCCTTTCCTATATTTCTAACTTTTGCATTTCTATTACATTTTTCACTCCCACAAACTTCTTTTCTCACTCCGATTTTCTGAACAATTTTTCTTTGTTCTTCTCCTAGTTCACCAATTTTTACTGCCACCTTATTTCTAGTTTCTGCTTCTAAGTGTCCATATCTTCCTTCAACTCCTCTTGCTTCAGTTAACAAACTTTCTTGTAGGCAATTTTCACTCACAGATTTGTCATCTGATAAGGTCACAGAAATCGTGTCCTTCTCTCTTTCGTCCTTCACCACACTATCTTCGGTGACATAACTCCTTCCACCAGTTTCCACATTATACACCTCATTCCTAATTCCAGTTTTCTTCATATCTTCGCCCTGTCCTTCTAGATAAATTGGGTTTAGTTTATTAGTCTTTATGTTTAAGTATTTTTCGGCTTCCACTTCCAAGTGACCTTCACTTCCTCTAATTTTTCTTACTTCAAACAACTCTTCCTCCTGTAACTCTTTGTTACTCACCAATCTAACGTCTGAAAAAGGGACAGGCACCAAATCCTTTTCTGTCACCTCCTCCTTTACTCCATTCCAAACACCACAGAAGGTCGGTAAATACATAAATTCGTCAACACACGGTGTATACCTTTTGTCATTTGTCGAGTCTTGTCTCTCACTCACGAAAGCACTGGATTCCTTTCTTGTTGGGGTTCGAACTAGGGTGTTGTCCCATCCATCTCTAAACTTCCCTGTAACACATGCACTTTTATATGATGGACATACCCTGAAGGTATGTCCTAAATCATTACAGTAAAAACAATTCTTTGGCCGATCTCCGAACTCACTATTACCTTTAACTTTCTGAAACTGAGACTTAGATTCCTTTATATTCCTTTCACTTGATAAGACCTTTCTATTAGCCTCTTCATCTAGAATAACTCGTCTAGCTACAGTTACGCTCCAATCATTTTTATCAATTAAAGTCAATCGATCTAGTGCACTCTTATATTCTTTGGGTAGACTTCTCATTAACAAGATAGCTTGTTGAGCATCTGTAAAGTTTCCCCCCGCCAAATCATTTTCTGCAAATAATACTTGTAAGTCAATACAGTGTTTCTCCATACTACCTCCTACATACTTGTGTTCAACTATTTTGGTAACACTACTAAGCCAATGATATAAAAACGTCTTTGCATACATACATTCTAAGCTCTTCCATAATTCAGCTGCCTTTTTAAAACTTAGGTATGACATTACCAAATCCTCAGTCAAGGAGTTCTTGATAACTCTTAGACACTCATGATTTTTCCTTTTCCATTCATTTGATGTTTCGGCCAAGGTACCATCCACCACATCCATTAGCTCCATCATCTCGAAGTAGCTCTCGAGCGCACACTTCCAGTAGTGATATTTTGATCCATCAAATATAGGTAGCCATGGGTGTGGGCCCATAACCTGTTGTCCATAGCTTATTTCAGCCATGGATTACTCACGGAAACACCCACAGACTACCTAAAAAACAGTTGTGTTTCAGACGACACATATTACTCCAAAATAAACAAAATGATCTCAAACTGCACCAATATGCAGTATACCATATACACTATAAACTCCCAAAGTTACAGCCAAATCCACCACGGCATCTAGAAGATATAAGCTCCAGAGTTTCCCAAAAATAGGTGACAACTTCACAAACTAACCACTTAGAGTGTTCACAGAATCTTACAGATATACTAGAATACAATGAAACTTCACACACATATAGATTTTATATCATAGAATAATTCCACAAAGTTTCACATGAAAGCACCAATCAGAGTGATCACACCAACAGGTCAAAGATGCACAAAAAAGTCTGCCATTACTTTGATTAACTTGACTGCGATACATAAAATAATCTAAGTGCTGCAAGTTATACTCAGAGTACGGGGGCATACCAGCCATACTGTATCAAATCTAATAACCTAACTAGTCAAAAGGACAAACCTATGTTGTACAGAATATTTACACCGTACTCTTCGTATGTCAGAAACTAAGCTACCACTAAGCAACCACTAAGCTACCACTATCGTTTAATCATCATTACTTGAAATCTATCCTATTCATATTATCCGTAGTTGCGCTGGCTGCGCTGGCTGCGTTGGCTGCGCTTTCCGTACGGATCATAAAAATAGCCGCAACTGCGTTGACTTAACTGCGTCGCACCTGCTCCGTACTGGCGGCGCCTATTTCAACATTCTGTTTATTTTACATCGAATCGCTTCGCGATCCGCCGTCCATTTGTCATTGCTTGTTCACACCACTCAATGATTCTTTTACGTAACTTTAATTATCAATCCGTTCGCTCCCCCAATCCGTGAATCTATTCAAACCTCCATATCAAATCCAATTAGCAGTTACACCACAAAAATGATTTTTCAAAACAACACCATTATCCATCCACGGTCTTTTAGACCCTCCATTGCTGCCGTCATGGCAAATAGATCCGCTTCAACCTTTTCAAAAATGTGTAGAGTGTCGTCGTAGTGCGACGAGGATGCCGAACTTAGTGCATTTTCACGAGGTGTATGCCTTGTGAAGCATTTGTAAAATTAGGCTCTGTTGCCGTCTGGCCTACATAAACGTATTTCGTTAGCCTTTTTAAGCTTAGGACAAAACTTATATCCATGACCTCTCTCACTGCAATAAAAATAAGCATTGTTGGATTGTCAATTTCCACTCTGATTAAACTTTTTAAATTGATTCTGTGAATTAACCTGATTTCTCTACTGATTAAAATTTTCCTTTGGCTCAAAATCTGTATTGAAAGCCTCTACTTGCTCAGAACTGAGAATTTTAGTTGTCCCTTCCTCCTCTAGCAAAATATTAATCGCTAACTATAAAGTCTAGCTAGTTTTATCTTTTTGTTTGAGTGCATCTGACACTTCGTCATACTATTAGGGAGACCTCTCATTAGCAATGTTGCTTGTTGAAAGTGAGGAAACGTGCCCCCAGCACAAGCATGGGCATCTACAAGGATGGGAAATTTGTTAGCATACTCAGCCATCGTTCTGCCACTGTACTTACAGTCCCAAATTTTTCCAGCCAACATAAGTTCTCCCTGGACATTGGCTTTTTCATAATCATTTTTAAGAGATTTCCAGATGTCAATTGCCTTTGTCATTTTTATGCGAGACATAGCTTAGTCCTCTGATATAGAAAAATTTATAATAGAACGAGCCTGCGTATTCTTTTTAGACCAAGACGGATCTAATTCATCCAGTGAACCATCCAATATATCAAATAGATTAACATTCTCAAAGTGAGCCTCCACCATATCGGCCCAGTAAACATATTTCTCCCTTTTAAAGATAGAAATTCTATATGGCAGGCCCATAACGTGTTGTTCTACAACTACCGGTGCAGATGGAGGAGCAGCAATAGTAGTAGAAGTTGACATGATACACTCTCAGAAGCTATCAAGAATCATACCAATCATTTATTTACAAGTGTTCACCAAATCTTATATAGGCATCAAAACTTCACAAAACTCTATCACAATATAGAGCAACATAAACACTGACAACTCCCAAAGTTTTAGTATAACTGAACTAACAATGCTGAAGATAGAATACTCAGAAGTTTCCCAAAAACTGTTTGCAATTTTACTACTTCGAAGTGTGGATACATAAAATGCTCTAAGTCCTAAGTCTTATACTCTTGGTGTTGAACCTCCGATACAAGTGTACCTGAAAGGTACGTCCAAAATCAACCCGCCTATTAGATCTGTTTGTTTTAGAAACCTTTAGTCCTCTCTATATATCGTGTGTGAGAAAGAGAGTCTAGACTTAGTCGGTTTTTGTGTACAAAATGAGTTGACGTAGACCAGATATGGTGTGGTATGTAACTCCAAAGGGAGCTCAGAGATTTGGTACACTATGTACACGTGTCGGTCCGTAGGGAAGTCAAGCTTGGTTGAGTTGGTTGACAAAGTACATATTTACTTGAGGGATCAGATTTACACGTGGAGGTTCATCTTCGGTGATGAGTGAATACCCGGACGGTGGACGGAGTTCGCCGTCATTTTTGGAAGAGAAATATTGACCGAGCCGTCATTTCAACAGACTAACTTTGACTGCGTACTTTAGCAGTGGCTAGGGTTAAGGATTGATGTAAATACTTGTACGGCAGATGGCGGGGTTTAGTTTTATTAATGTTTAGTGTACCGACACACCACGATAGTTGTGGTACGGTGTAGTTCAGCTGTAGGTTCACTTTGTATATGTAGGACTTAGAATATTTTGGAGTTAGGATTTCAGTGAATGGAAAACTGCGAAGCAGTTTTTGTGTCCTTTTGAATTGCAAGATCATTGTGATCTTTTGGAAGAACACTGTGAAATTCTGCATATGAAATCTTTGTTATACTTTTTATATTGTGGCAAATTTGCAGACCTAGTTTGTCTCTAGTTTGCTTGGGGCTTCATTGTGAAGTCGGTCTTTTTGTGGTTTCCGTGAGAGTTTCGTCTTTTGTAATCTGAATATTATGGCAACGGCTGGTGCTTCTTCTTCCTCCTCTGGGTCACCGGTTGCCTCAAATCAACAGGTCACGGGCCCTCCCTCACAAATACCGGTGTTTAATGGCCAAAAATATTTATATTGGGCGGATTTGACTAAGTCTTACCTTAAGCAAGTGAGATTGTATGATGTGATTTCCGATGTTCTTTCGGATACGGATTCTGATTTTGAAAAGAAAAATGAGGATGCATTGCATGTTCTCAAACTACTCCTGTCCGAAGATCTGAACATGACATATATCAATATCTCTAAAGCATTTGATATATGGAAGGCCTTACGGGAGTCATATGTCCTAGCTAGTGAGCAGAATGAGGTTATAACTGCTGGAAAAATTTGGGATTATAAGTATACCGGGGGTGATATGAACTCCTATTGTAATGGCTTGAAGCTTTTGCTGGCGGAAAATGCATGTTCCGGGGGAAATTTTCCTCCCTATCATCAAGCTATGATTTTAATGAGAGGGCTTCCTACTGAATATAAAGGAGCCGCGGAACAAATGAAAAGGTTAGAGAAGGCTAGATGGAATATAACCGTAGCTGAAGCTTACATTCTAGAGGAATAGGCAACTCAGGTGGCATTAAATGGTGGAAAATCAGCTGTAGCGTACAATGCTCAGGCATATAGGCAAACTGGATTTTCCGAAAATAGGAACTTTACCCCTAATCCTAATTATAGGCAATATGATAGGTGTGTCTATTGCTTCGGTCAAGGTCATGTTTTCCAGCTGTGCCCAGCATTTATAAAAGCGTGTGAAACAGGAATTTACCATGCGGGATGGAAGGTGCGATCGGAGGAACCACCTTCAAATGGGTCAACACCAAAACTGCCGGTGAAAAATGCGGCGTTCCTTGCATTTGATGAGACGCCACAAGACGAATCTTTGGGGGAAAAAGATGATGTGGTCAGATTTCCGCAATCGAAAGATGATGAGTTCTTTGCCCTTGCAAAAGATCTCATGGAGGGGCCTCAAGACAATGGATGGATTATGGACTCCGGGTGCTCTTCCCACATGTGCGGCAACCGGGCTTACTTCAAAACCTTTACTCTGATTCCGACTCGTCGAATCTACTACGTGAAACTGTGAGACCTCCATTGGCCCTCAAAGTATGCAGATCCAAAAGAAGCTAATCTAGATAGTGCCGACTCCAAGTTGATATAAACCCAAGTGACTAACCCTTTGATAGTCAAAACCCCAATATAGATTAACCCCTGTGAAATAACACTTTATGTGTGCTCAGTTCCACCACAGAATGCATAGTTAGAATATGAGATTTAGACACATTCACCCACTTTGACTTTCCCTTAGAAATGCAGCCACCCTGGCAGACAAAAAACTCTGACCGACTACACCCTTGCGTAGCCTGGTCTCCCCTGAGTGCGCAGCAAAAAGAATCACTGAAAATGGTCAAGTAAATTGATTGTTATGGCTGCCCAAAGTTAGCCATGTATACAAGGTGCTCTCTTAGAGAGAGGGTCCTATCTGCCAAATTTTTCTAAGTCTTATCTCCCTCTAAAACTGTATATATTGAAGTACGGCACCAATTAAAACACTGTGTCGTACAGAAAAAGTACAGGTGCTGGTGTACTTTATGTACGGCCATAGTACGACATGGCCAAAATGTTGACACGTGTCATATCCGGATTCGTTTCCGTAATCCCCGGAGTTGCCACAATCCAATGTAGTTTTGCCACGTGTCACTCAATGTGGCGGTGATCGCAAACCGCCAAAATCGTACTCCGCGATCTCGGCATCCTTCGCGGCCGTCCGATCAAATTTGGATTTCAATCGTGGCCGTCATAAATACTTGCGCGGTATTCTTTCCGACGTCAAACAAACTGCGCGGTATTTATTTCGTATCCGTACCGTACGTCGTACTTTACACAACTGTTTCTATGCAGTATGCATATTGTTCTCGTTAAATGAATTAGTCTTATTGTAACTATTTAAATAAATATCATACCACATATACTCTATCATATAACTTAGACTATTTGGATAAGGTTACCGGCTACTGCGGGTTTGACGTATGGCAGGTATCAAGATCAAATCCTTGCTCTGTCAAACTCCCTTTTAGAGAAAAAACCTTATAAAACAACTGCCTGTCTCTCTGTAGACAGCACAGGCAGCCATGGCTAACTCCTCCTCCAGTCTTCAGTGATTGCGACAAGTATGGAGACTTGAGTGAGGAGTTAGAGGCAGGTTGTCAATATCTATTATTTTTCTTTTTATTTTGCAATCTCTAGACCTAGAAAATACTTGAATTCCAACACTCCCCTTATTTTCTAGGCTATTTTCCTTTTAACTTCCATAAACAAGTAAACAAACACCCCCTCTCCTTTTTCCTTTTCTTTTTCCTTTTTCCTTTTCCTTTCATAAAACTTAAGTATTTAACACAGTGCATTAAATGAACTGAAATAATAATTGCATCACACATTTTATTTAACATCCCACTTTTCATAAATCCGAGCAAAGATTTTATCCACTTCATCACTTTTTTATCCACACACAAACCGATTTCCCTCTTGCGATCCAAACACCAGCCCCATCTCCAATCTGCAACATATACCCGGATGATAACCCTTTTACAAGCACATCTTCACAAGCGACATCACACCAAGTAGTGATGTCAGATCCATCCACCTCCAAATATTCCCAAAAAACACTAGTCCCCACTAAGTTCCTCATAAGATCTACATCTTCCGTATTCATATTTTTATCCATGATAACTACCCCATTTTCTGAACTTACCTCACTCTCTCCCATGGAATTCTTTCCACTATCACTTTTTATTATAATTCCAAATAAATATTTCTTCTCCCCTAAACCTTTAATCAATATTTCTCTTCTCCCCTATCCTTTAAAAACTCTTCGAGTTTCACTTCTCCCCTTTCCTCGAAATCCGTTGAAGTCTCCCTTTCCGACCAGTTTTCAGTTTCCCTATTATCTATAAAATTATCGTCATTAATTTTATCTTTCCCGTTTTCACTTATGGATCCTTTATCTGAATTTCTCATTTCTAAGTCATACACTCTACACTTCTCGACATCCTCAAGTACCTCCTCTCTCTTTACTTCCCTTATACCTCCAAAAGCACACTGTTGCTTTCGTGGAATTTCTGTGTGCTTTTCTCTCTTCCCCATACTACTAATCCGGAGAAGCTCTAAAAAATCTTCATCCTCTTTCTCCTCTTCCCCTTCTTCCTCCTCATCCACATTCCAACTTCTAAGTTTTTCCAAACAAGGGCATTCCTCCATATAATGACCCGGTTCCCTACAAAAGAAGCAAACCCCCTTTTTCAAAGCTCCCCTTTCTTTTCCTCTCCCTCTCTTTCCACCAAAGTTCCGATAAGGTTTACCTTTGTCTTTCTTTCTCTCATCACGCTTCCGCTCGTCACCACCGTTCCTCTCATCACGCTTCCGCTCGTCACCGCCGTTCCTCTCATCACGCTTCCGCCAATCACCACCAGCTGAAAATGCATTGACCCTGTCCCTTCCCCTACGAAGCTCCAAAGTGCTTTCCCTCACAAGAATTATCCCAATGGTAAAGCTCCAAGTCCATGAGGAACCATCAAGTGCCTGCATACGACAAATGATGTTTTCGTACTCATCTGGGAGTTTCATAAGTAGTGTATTAATCTTACTCTCCTCAGATTCTACATATCCCGCACTAGTAAGCTCAACATATAACGCAGCAATATCATTGCAAAACTCTATGATGCTACCGCCTATATAAACGTAGGCATCTATTTTGTGTTTTACTAATTGCTGCCTCAGAATAGTCTCACTCTTATAAATCTGAATTAGTGCTTCCCATATCATTGAAGACTTGGTTAGACTTAAAAGAGTGTTAGCTATCGACTTAGACACATATCTAAGTATAAGATGTTTTGCTATAGTGTTTTTGTATTCCCATATTTTCCTGTCATTTTATTCAGTTTTAATCCTTACATGTGGTACCATAGCTAAGAGCCTAGCTCCCCTCACCATAGGTGTCCCTTTTTCCTTCTCCCCTATTTCCCCATCCACGGAAAGATTTTTCCCTTCACCTTCCGTTGCATCTGAACTCCGGTTGATATTTTGGGCAGCCTCAAATGAATCTCCATAGTAAGCAACTCCAAAGCCAGGTGGCGGACATCTCACTTGTCTCGAAACACTTCCCCATATGTGCTTTTCGAAAAGCAATCCCGCCATTGTAAACTCCCAATAAGTGAAGCCTGTTCCATCAAACATAGGCACCCTAGATGGTGGGCCCATAACCTGACACTCTGAGACCTCCATTGGTCCTCAGGGTAAGCAAATCCAAAAAGAGCTAATCTAGATAGTGCCGACTCCAAGTTAATATAAACCCAAGTGACTGACCCCTTGACAGTCAGAACCCCAATATAGATTCACCCCTGTGAAATAACACTTTCTATGTGCTCAGTTCCACCACAGAATGCAAAGTTAGAATATGAGATTTGGACACATTCACCCACTTTGACCTTCCCTTAGAAATTCAGCCACCCTGGCAGACAAAAACTCTGACCGACTACACCCCTATGTAGTGTGGACTCCTTTGAGTCCGCAGCAAAAAGAATCACTGAAAATGGTCAAGTAAATTGATAGTTATGGCTTCCCAAAGTTAGCCATTTATACAAGGTGCTCTCTTAGAGAGAGGGTCCTATCTGCCAAATTTTTCTAAGTCCTATCTCCCTCTAAAACTCTATCTACTGAAGTACGGCACCAATTAAAACACTGTGTCGTACAGAAAAGTACAGGTGCCGGTGTACTTTATGTACGGCCATAGTACGACATTGCCAAAATGTTGACACGTGTCATATCCGGATTCGTTTCCGTAATCCCCGGAGTTGCCGCAATCCAATGTAGTGTTACCACGTGTCACTCAATGTGACGGTGATCGCAAACCGCCAAAATCGTACGCCGCGATCTCGGCATCCTTCGCGGCCGTCCGATCAAATTTGGATTTCAATCGTGGCCGTCATAAATACCTGCGCGGTATTCTTTCCGGCGTCAAACAAACTGCGCGGTATTTATTTCGTATCCGTACCGTACGTCGTACTTTACACAACTGTTTCTATGCAGTATGCATATAGTTCTAGTTAAATGAATTAGTCTTATTGTAACTGTTTAAATAAATATCATACCCCGTAATATCTAATACAATTTAGACTATCTGGATAAGACTACCGGCTATTGCGGTAGTGACAAATGGCAGGTACCAGGATCAAATCATGGCTCTGTCAAAACTACCTTTTAGAGAAAACACCCAATAAAACAACTGTCGGTCTCCCTCTAGACAGCACAGGCAGCCATGGCTAACTCCTCCTCCAGTCTTCAGTGACTACAAAAAGTGTGGGGACTTGAGGAGGAGTTAGAGGCAGGCTGTCAATATCTACTATTTTGCTTTTTATTTTGCAATCTCTAGACCTAGAAAATACTTGAATTCCAACACTACGCGGATGATAGTGGTGTGGAGGCTACGACAAAGGGAAGCGTGGATTAGCATGTGACATTAATGGTCAGATTGTAAAGAGAACCTTACATGATGTTCTCTATATTCCAAAGTTTAAGAAAATTTTGTTTTCCACTTCTGTGGCTGAAATGAAAGGATTTGAAATTTTGCAAAAGAATGGAAAGAAGGTAGTAAGCAAAGATGCGAGAGTAGCTTTGGTATGAACTAGAGGCCCAAACTTGTTGTACCGGATGGACTTGGCTAATGAAATTCACTTTGCATACTCAAGTGTCCTTCCAGAAAATGTTTTGTGGCATAAGAGGCTCGGTCATGTTCATCACGAAAAACTTGATAAAATGGTGAAACACAAAATGATAGATGATGTATGTGATGGTTGTGCTTTAGGGAAGCTTCACAAGCTACCCCTACCTCAAACCGCGGATAACCGGGCTACGGATTTGCTGCAAAATATTCATTCGGACGTGTGGGGACCGTCTAAAGTCCCTTCCCTTAGTTGCAGCCGGTTTCTAATGACATTTACGGATGACTTCTCGCGGTACAGCCGAGTTTACTTCATGAAGGAGAAGAGTGAAGTGTTCGCTCACTTCAAGCATTTCCGAACGTGGGCGGAAAAGCTTCACGGGAAGCCGATTCTCTCTCTTCGGTCCGACAACTGGGGAGAATATATTTCGAATGCATTCTCGAATTATTTAAGGGAACACAGCATATCTCGTCAGTTTACAGTTCTCTATAATCCGGAGCAAAACGGAGTATCCGAAAGACTTAACCGGACGTTAACGAGAGTGCAAAATCTATGATGTTGGATAAAGGGATAGATTTCAAGTTTTGGGGTGAGGCTTTCTCTTGTGCATCTTATATAAGGAATAGAATAGAAACTAAGGCGGTAAAAGGGAAGACACCTTATGAAATGTGGACAGGAAAGAAACCCAATGTAAGTCACTTTCGGGTTTTTGGTAGTAAATGTTTTATTTTGGATAATCTTCCTATTTCTAAGCTTCATCCAAAATCTGTCCCGGGAATTTTTATGGGTTATGATGATGAGTCAGTAGGCTATAGAGTTTACAACCCAGACAGGAAAACTCTTCAGGTTGCTAGGAATATTCAGGTTAAGGAAGAAAGTCAATCGGTCGATGTTTTTGGCATGACAGATTTTGAGAAAAATGCAAAAATCAAGAATATGTAATTTTTGAAAATGTTCCTCTTTCCTCTTTCACAAGTTCTTTCTCTATTCTTACTCCGGTCATTCCGGTTGTTCAACCTGTACAGCAAGCTCCTCCTCCTCCTCCTCCTCCTCCTCGGCGGCAGCTTAGGGATCCAACAGTTCCAGCCTCAGATTTTCCGGGGGGAAGAAGGCAAAGCAGCAGGCTGCGAGGTGAACCGGCGGAACATGCCCTATTTTCTGCAACCACAATGGAGCCAGTCACCATACAACAAGCCTTTTCAGCCCCGGAAAAGGATCAATGGATCTCCGCGGCAAATGATGAAATGCGATCGATAATGGAGGCTCAAACTTGGGAGCTTGTGGAGCTTCCGCCGGATCGAAAGGCCATCGGTTGTAAGTGGGTTTTTAAAGGTAAGCTAAATCCAGATAATTATATTGAAAGATATAAGGCTCAGCTTTTTGCAAAAGGGTATAGTCAGAAGGAGGGAGTTGACTATGAGGAGACTTTCTCTCCGGTTGTCCGGTTTCCAACTGTTAGAATTCTTTTGTCTTTAGCAGCCATTGAGGATATGGAACTCCATCAAATGGATGTTAAGACAACTTTCTTGCATGGAGATTTAGAGGAAGTGATTTATATGAGGCAGCCTGAAATTTATGCAGAGACCGGAAAAGAAAATCTGGTGTGTAGGGTGTTGAAATCTTTGTACGGTCTGAAGCTAACTCCACTTCAGTGGAATCTAAAATTAGATGAGTTTCTAACTGGTCTCAGTTTTGTGAGGATTAGTTCAGATCACTCAGTTTATGTTATGGAAGGGGAAGATGGGACTATTTACATTGCTGTGTATGTAGATGATTTGCAGCTATTGAGTAAGTCATTAAATGAGATTAAGAAAATAAAGGCAGCCTTGAATTCGAGATTTGAGATGAAAGATTTAGGAGAGGCAAAGTATATTCTCGGGATTTAGGTAGAAAGGGATAGAGATAGGAGAATAATCTATCTAACACAATGGGAAGCGATTGGGAATATGCTTGAGAAGTTTGGCATGGCAGATGCAAAGGGAAGTGCCACTCCCATGGAATTCAAGCAAAAGGTGGAAGGCATACAGACCGAGGGAGGAGTGATTTTTGATGACACCTTGGAATCAGGGAAGCAGATTCTATGGCTGCCATTCCATATCGTCAGATTGTTGGTAGCCTAATGTACTTCATGAACTGCACACGCCCGGACATCGCGGTTGCAGTTGGTGCTCTTAGCCGGAGTTTACAAAATCCAAGGAGATTGGATTGGGAGGCAGCAAAGAGGGTCCTCCGGTATCTTGCAGGGACACGGAAACTACGACTCGCTCTCGGTGGAGAAGAGGTGAAGATTCAGACTTGGAGCGATGCGAGCTACAAGGACATGCCAAGCCGGCGCTCCACCACTAGATTCATTCTAAAGATCGGAAGTGGAACATGTTGCTGGAGCAGCAAGCTTCAGAAAGTCACAGCTCAGTCTACAATGGAGGCTGAATACATGGCAGCCAGCTCAGCTGTCAAGGAGTTACTTTGGGTAAAGTCTCTCCTTCAAGAACTTCACTTTATGCAATCTGGACCTCAAATAGTGTGGTGTGACAACAAAGCTGCTATAGCGATTGCATCTAACCCAAGTAATCACTTCAAAAGCACGCATATTGATATAAAGTTCCATTTTGTAAGAGAGAACATGGTGAACAGAATTTTAAAACTCAGTTATTTGCCGGATGGGATGATGGTAGCAAATATGATGACTAAGCCTTTACCTGCACCTAAGTTGAAGTTTTGTAAAGAGGCATGTGGACTTAGTGTCTGAGAGAGTCTAAAGGTTTAGGGGAGTGTTGGTTTTAGAAACCTTTAGTCCTCTCTATATCTCGTGTGTGAGAAAGAGAGTCTAGACTTAGTCAGTTTTTGTGTACAAAATGAGTTGACATAGACCAGATGTGGTGTGGTATATAACTTCAAAGGGAGCTCAGAGATTTGGTACACTCTATGTACACGTGTCGGTCCGTGGGGAGGTCAAGCTTGGTTGAGTTGGTTGACAAAGTACATATTTACTTGAGGGATCAGATTTACACGTGGAGGTTCATCTTCGGTGATGAGTGAATACCCGGACGGTGGACGGAGTTCGCCGTCATTTTTGGAAGAGAAATATTGACCGAGCCGTCATTTCAGCAGACTAACTTTGACTGCGTACTTTAGCAGTGGCTAGGGTTAAGGATTGATGTAAATACTTGTACGGCAGATGGCGGGATTTAGTTTGATTAATGTTTAGTGTACCGACACACCACGATAGTTGTGGTACGGTGTAGTTCAGCTGTAGGTTCACTTTGTATATGTAGGACTTAGAATATTTTGGAGTTAGGATTTCAGTGAATGGAAAACTGCGAAGCAGTTTTTGTGTCCTTTTTAATTGCAACATCATTGTGATCTTTTGGCAGAACACTGTGAAATTCTGCATGTTAATTCTTTGTTATACTGTTTATATTGTGGCAAATTTTCAGACCTAGTGTGTGTCTGGATTGCTTGGGGTTTCATTGTGAAGTCGGTCTTTTTGTGGTTTCCGTGAGAGTTTCCTCTTTTGTAATCTGAATATTATGGCAACGGCTGGTGCTTCTTCTTCCTCCTCTGGGTCACCGGTTGCCTCAAATCAACAAGATCAACGTGTTCTTAATCCTGCCAATCCAATCTATTATCGTACAGTCAATATTACTCAAGATCTATACTAAGTGATTGTACAAATACTTGTCGGCTGAGTCACTGGTAATACTCTTATGAATCTTGTCGGTTGACTTGATTCATATCAATCACAGTTGCGTTGTCGTGTACCGAATCACATTTATATTACCCGTGGCTGTGTTGTCTTGCACTAAATCATATCTAAGATAACAGTAGTTGCGTTGTCCTTACAGATCATATGAAAAATAACTGCAGCTGCGTTGTCCTGTCTGCGTCGCAGCTGCGTTGTTCTGTCTGTGTTGCAGGTGCGTTGTTCTATATTGCACTCAAGTGATGATGCATGTCCCTATGAAACTTAGGCTACAAATTACTACCTTTCTACCGTCACACTATTATACTGAGACTTAAAGCTTTCCAAAATCAACACCCTTAACCGAATTTGAACATGGGTTCTACTAATTATATGTAACGGGACGCCTTAACCATTAAGCCGTCAATGCAACGATGAACTCATTAGATTTGATACTTACTTGAACTACGACACAACGACAAATTCACACCAAACTGACTATGAGACGCATATGAAACAAATTTATGCATGAACGCGAATCTGAACCGTGTAGATTTAATTGATCGAACGACGGTCGTTGTAGCCGCCACCCGGAATGATCTTTTTGCGGCCTTTGGAGATAGCGTCACGGAATGCCACGTGGCGTCACACTATTTGGATACCACAGAAGATGGGAGGAGGACCCATGGCTCCTGATTTCATTGGTGTCACCTTGAACGCCATGTTGTACAATGGCCGTACAATTCGTACATCGGCCACTGTACCTTTTGTACTATATAGTGTTCTTATTGGACTAGGGTTTAGTAATAGGTAGCTGAGAGTAGGCAGGCTTGGACTTAGTAATATTTGAGGCGCCTCTCTCTAGGTGACCTTCTGTATAAATAGTCTATCTTTGGCCAACCATAATTAACTGCTCAGGGGAGAAAATTCGGTGTTTCTTTTTGCGTTCGACTCAGCAGAGTCTTCTCTTCACAAAAGTGAGGCTAGTCAGAGTTATTGCGTGCCAGGGTGGCAGTTATTTTTGGGGAAATCAAAGTGGGTTGATGCTATCCTAGTGGCCACTTGTGAACTGTGCATTCCGAGGGGCAACGGAGGCCGAAGAATTTCAGGTTATGGGCCGACCACCTACGGTGGCCATAAAGGATATTTCAGGCGTTATCTAAAAGGGAAAAGGAGGAGGAAAACCTTATGATTAAGAAATGGGAGCGCCAAAGATAGAGGTTTGTCACTTTTGTACAACACAGTGACATTACGTGTTTGATAGCACCAAATTGGAAAAATTAAGTATCAAATACAGGCAAGTGAACACCAACAAAATGGAGATGGATGAGCTTCTCCACAATAAGAAATGAGATAATGAAGTGGAAATACCAATAAAGCAAAAATGTGCATTTGGAGATAAGAAGGAACACTCAGAGGAAGGGTGGATCAACGATTCGGAGTGTAAAAGGAGTAACCCAAACACCACGTCCTAGATGCACAGCATAATGTTTCCAAAGATTCACTCGTAGTAACAGCAAGGTCACACGGTGCACACATAGAAAAGCTAGAGCTTTATTAATTGTAAAGTGATTACAAGATTCAATGCTCGCTGTCAAAAGTCTGTTTGCGGAAAAGTGTCTCTCAGTAGATCTACTCATTATTTAAACTAGCTACTTGCTAGTCAATCCGGTACTACAGCTAGTCAACTATGTACACATGGATATTCTTCATTAATTGCATCCTATCCACCTTAGGTTCTAGAACTTTACAGTACAGTCTACATTTTGCTACGTTGCTATACTGCTAAGTTGTGTTGCTATGTTGCTATGCTGCGCTAGTCTGACATCGCAGCTACGCTGCTTTGACATCGCAACTACAACAACTTCTCAACTCTGCTTCCATTGTGTAACCCTGTTAAAGTGCCTCTTACTAAGAATTCAGCGTCCCGTTGAATGTTGCTTCTGAGGGAAACTGCATTTGTCGAAGTATTTCGTCCATCTCAGCCTCCTACTAAGAATTCAGCGTCCCGTTGAATGTTGCTTCTGTGGGAAACTGCATTTGTCGAAGTATTTCGTCCATCTCGCTGCGGTAATCCTGGAACTCTTGAAGGAGCGCATCCAACCTCCGAATGAGTTGTTGGTGGTTTTCCCGCAGGTCATCGATGTAGTTTTGTAGGTCTTTACATCTCTTTTCCAAGAGGTTCGTGCGATGATCTACTGCTGCCAGCCGCTGCCAAGTGATTCGCCATCTCAACTGTTTGTCTCTTTCCTCAGGGCACTCTCCGGTGCTACCGGTTCTGATCGGGAAAGTTCCGGTACAGCTTCGACTGGTCTTGGACTCGGGGGAGCTGTAGTTGCTTCCGCTGGTTCCTCCTCCTCTTCCTCCGCTTCGGCTTCGCACCGCAGTACATTCCTCAATTTGAAGGACACATGCTTCTTGGCAGCTCGGGCCCGCTGCAGCGCGTTTTTCAGGGCCAACTTAAGTGCTCGCACCTCGGGCGTGACTTCAACCCGTGAAATGATATCGTGGAGGCAAACATCCCATGGGTGTTATTTTTGAAGCAACCCGAGGACGTCCACCCGATATCGGTAGTGGTCCTCGACAACCTCTACAAATGGTAAGATCTGAGGGTTCAGCTGGACGTAATCCTTGTGATTGTTCCCCAGGTCCTTTGTATGCATAAAATTCCATGCGGGGTGAGAAAGTACGTGGGTAGGAATGTTTAGTGGTTGTCCGGGTTTCCCCGTACGCCACTCTGGTGGCCACTCTGCAGGGTCCCAATAGAACCGTTTTATATAACTGAAGGTTAGGTCGGGGTTTTGGGAGTCCATAGGTAGAGGAAATAGATATTCCGGAATTTCTTCTTCCCTTTCACTCTCTTCCTCCCTTTCCCTTTCTTCCCGCCATAGGAAGAATACGTCATCCTCGCTAGGATATTAGCCCTGCGCTTTCTTCTCGGAACTCTCCGAAGACTACTCATCGGCGGTACTTTCCTTATCAAGGTCTCTCATCACTTCAAGGTCAAAGGCACGCTCCTCTTCTGGTAGAGGTGTCCGTTCGCGCTCTGTTTTTTCGTCATCTGAGAGCTCGTGATCCTCTTCATCTTCGCGGTCACCCTCTCTGAGTGGATTATACTCCGCGTTTTACGAATATTCTCATCTTTCCCCATTGTGCTTTCACCTGTGTCCTGCTCGCCAACAGCTGCTTCTACCTCTTTCCCTTTCTCCGTTACTGCTACATGTTGTGATTAGAAAGCTTTAGTACTCACTAAATGGGTCAGTGAGAGAGGGATTAGTACTTAGAATTTTTTTTGGTGTAAACACTTTTAGTACTGACCCCTAATAGTGTTATAGTAGTATAAGGATAAAAGAGTGTACCGTACTTCTACAAGGACACGAGTCGGCATATTAAGACTTTGCACGTATTCTGGAATGGCGCCGACACTCACATACACGGGTCGAATATCAAACGAGCAAATTCGCAGAATTGGACGGACGAAGTTTGGACGAGACATCCGGAAAATGTAGTGTACGAAATTAGTATGGAACGTTGATTCGAATCGTGTCGACGGACGCGATTTGCACGGGACCACAAGTGAAGAAACATGGCGTACGCACTCAAGTGTTTCGTACCGCACAGCAACAGTCGGCTGGACGTATATGAACTATGCTACAATACACGACAATGAATGAACGGCGGATACGAATCGAGTCGACGACCTCAATTCAAAATGGGACCACATTGGGATAGTGATTTGGACGCGTGTCGTCCATGGCAAAGATTTGCTGTACATCTAACGGAGATCCAAGAATTCCGAGCTGACTTGTACGGACGCTTGGACGGATTAGCAAATTGTTGACTAAGCAAGTGAAACAATTTATGTACGGCTTCTAGTTGTAAATATGTGAAACAACATTAATTTGTATGCAGTGAATTACTTTTTAGTGTTGCAATTGTGAAATTAGATAAAAGTCATAAATAGGGTTTGGACGTACCTCTTGTATAGTAGATGTACTGTTGACGTACATTGACTTTATTTGAGTACAGTAATTAATTACACGTATAGCTATTTTATTAGTTTAGGGCTTAGTAGATAACTGTGTGAGTGTAAACTTGTAGGACTTAGTTAAATTTATCATCACAATTGAGCTCATCAAAGTAATGGCAAACTCTTTTTCTGCAACTTTGACCTGATGGTGTGATCATCCTGATTGATGTCTTTGTATGAAACTTTGTGGAGATCTTTGATAACCTAGGAAATATTTGTTTATGTAGTTTCAGTCTTTTCTGTTGTTTCTGTAGAATTCTGTGAGGAGTCTACCTAGTTAGTTTGGTAAGCTGTCAGATGTTTTTCGGAAACTCTGCAGCTCATATCTTTTGGATGCCTTGGTAGATTTAGCTGTAACATTGAGAGGTTACATTGTTTAGGATATACTGCATACTTGTGTAGTTTCAGCTGTTTTTGGTTATTGTGGAGTAATATGTGTTTTCTGAAACACTGCTGTTTTGAGGTAGTCTGTGGGTGTCTTCCGTGAGTAATCCATGGCTGAAATAGGCCAAGGACAACAATACACTCAGGTCCCCCTCTACCATGGCATCAACTGCGGCCAAAAGTTTGTCTCGATAGGGCATATTGTATTTCCTTTCCACACTAGTCTCCTTCTTTTCGGTGGTGGAGAGGATGATGACGACATGGAAGCTATTGTGGTTGAGAGTTCCTGTAAATCAGTAAGTGCAAGTAGGCTGTTGGTATGAAGCGAGAAGTTCTCCAAACTGCTGCTATTAGGTTTGTGATTAGGGTTGATGGCGGCTTTAGCTGGGGGTATTGGAAGTCTCAACATCAAAACCTTCCCTGCGTCGCAGTGTTCCAGGGTATCGCAGCGTTCGAAACTTGGCTGATTGCCAGGCTGCGGCGATATCACGGGTTCTACGTCACCAACGTTGCAAGTCACAATTTCGCTGTTGCGATCTTGTGTCAGCGCAGCCGCGAGGCTACGATTCTCTGACAACGTAGCTGCTATTCCACGATCCCGTGGTTACGCATCGATAGCGCTGCGGTCTTTTGTGAGCCCTGCTGCGTTCCGTTGCTGAGACCCCAAGATGACTGCGACAGTTACGACACTACGATTCGTTTTTCCTAGACGTTTGTTGCATCTACCCCTCCCGTTAGACCGAGTGTCCGCACTTTGCTGAAATTGTCGTAGTAACTCTGGGGCATGAAGATCGCTCTCATCAACCCAAGAATCGTCTTCCGCATTGTAACCTTTCTATTAGACTAAGTGATGGGTAGTATTCGACCGCCCACATCGTGATTGGCAAGAATGGAGAATCTCCTCTACCTCATATTCATCCGGGGTATTTTGAACAGGGGAAGAGGTGTATGGCGAAAACGATTTGGGAACACCGAATCAAGTTTGCGGAATGGCTTGAGGAGAGTCACATGAAAGACATCATGTATTTTCCAGGTTGAAGGAATGCTGAGTTTATAAGCAACCGCATTGACCTTGGAGAGTATAGTAAATGGCCTTGTAAATCGCGGTGCCAATTTCGTAGAGAGGGCATGTGGGAGGGAGAGGTTTGTCATATTGAGCCGTACTCTATCCCCAACACGAAAGTCAATGTCTTTTCGATGAGTGTCGGCTTGAGATTTCTGACGACTTTTCGCTTGTTGGAGTACTGTCCCTGCTTTCTCCAAATTGATACGCAGCGTTTCGGCAAATTCCACTGCGGCAGGTGTGCTACTGTCGGCTGCGATCAGATTTTGGGAAAGGGTTGGTTGTTGTCCATTGAGAGAGAAGGGGGTAGCATTAGTGGAAGAATGGAGTGCACTTTTGTATGCAACTTCAATTGCCGTCTGATGTTTCGCCCAATCTGTATGGTGTACCGACACGTAAGGACGTAGGGCTTCCTCCAATGTCCTATTCACTCTCTCCGTTTGGCCATCAGTTTGAGGGTGGTCACCGGTTGACATAGCCAATTATGACACGCAGATGGCAAACAGATTCCTCCTGAAGTGGCTAACGAATTTTTTGTCGCGGTCACTAACAATCTTTTTAAGAATTCCGTGGTGACGGAATATTTCACGGAAGAAGAGATCCGCGACATCTCCAGCTGTAGCCGTGGTTTTTGTGGGGAGAAAATGGGCCATCTTCATAAGATAGTCGACGACAACAAAAATAGAGTCGTAGCCAACTGGCGTTAAAGGAAGAGCGACAATAAAGTCCATCGAAATTGCTTCCCAAGAAGATAATGGTGTGGGGAGGGGCTGCAAGAGTCCTTGACGACTCAGATCCTTTTTATTCCTGTTGCAAGAGTCACAAGTTCGGACATACTCCGCAATATCCTTTGTCATATTTGGCCAATTATACGCTTCGGCCACTCTTGTAGTAGTTTTGTCTCACCCGAAGTGTCCGCTAAGGGGTTCGTCATGACTTAATTGCAAAACAACATGCCGTAACTCTTGATTTGTCGGAATATACAATCAGGTTTTCTGACTCGATTTGTACCGCCACATGCGGTTGGCAGTTTGAACCAATATCATTCTTTTGACGAGTTTCGCAATTGTGTCGTCGTCTAAGTAGGCCGCCTTAATTCTGTCCAACCACTTTTCATCCACTTGTACCGTACTCGTTATAGTGTTGACTTTCTGGTCGTAAAGTTTGTCGATTGCGATAGTATCCGCTTCCAAAGATTCATCCCTACGTCCCTGCGATAGCTGCGATGGATCTGCCGCGGTCAGCGCACCAACACATAGTCTTCTAGACAATGCATCGGCAGGATTCGTTTTACCGGGCTTGTATTTGATGGTTAACTCCGGCCTGAAAGTTTGTAAGAATGTCATCCATCTTGCCTGTTTCTTTGATAACTTCAGTTGTGTTTGGAGATACTATAACGCATGGTGGTCAGTAATCACAGTGATTTGCTTCCCTTGAACGTAACACTTCCATACTTCCAACGCATTAATAATGGCTTTCGTTTCCTTTTCTTGAGTGGCCCAATTAAGCTCCGCCGCCTTTAGTTTACGACTATCGTACGCGACGGGTTGCATGCCTCTTCCGTGATCTTGCATAATAATCGCTCCTATTGCTGTATCACTCACGTCAATGATTATCGTCCAAGGTAACTCCGGATTGGGAACCAATAACAAGAGGCGGTAACCAACCGCTTCTTTAGCGTGTTAAAGGTTGCCTCCTACACTATCTTCCATTCATAAGGCACGTAATTTTTAAGCAAAATCTGTGAGTGGTGCGGCGATTTTTGCAAAGCCCTCCACAAACCGTTGATAGTAGAAGCATAATCCAAAGAAGTTCCTTAATTCCGTGATATTTTTTGGTTGCGGCCACTCTATGACTGCCTTAGTTTTGTTGAGGTCCATTGCATTCCATCCCGACTGACCACATGGCCCAAAAACGCCATCTCTTTCTTCAAAAACTCACATTTACTCATTTTGGTGTACAACTTATTCTCCCTTAGGATTTGTAACACGGTTCTCAAGTGCTTGACATGGTCCTCTAGTGTTTCAATATACACTAGGATGTCGTCTAAGAAGACTATTATGAAAGCGTCCAGATATTGCCGGAAAATAGAAATCATCAAGTGCATAAAGGTAGAGGGGGCATTAGTCAATCCAAATGGCATGACTAGGAATTGGAAATGACCGTACCGCATCCTAAACGCAGTCTTCTCCACATCCTCCTCCGCAACTCTAATCTGGTGGTATCCACTACGCAAGTCTATCTTAGAAAAATACCTAGCACCCCTTAGTCTGTCTAACAACTCGTCCATCCTGGGAAGGGGATACTCGTTTTTGACCGTTAATTTATTTAGCGCTCGGTGGTACACACGCGTACGAAAACCTCCATCGTTCTTGGACAGAAAAAGAACGGGGGCTCCATAAGGTGACTTGCTCGGTTCGATGGCTCCGGCCTCGACCAACTCTGAAAGTTGCTTTTGAGTTCATCCAACTCGGTATAACTCATTTTATATATCCTATTGGTTGGGGACACTACTCCAGGGACAAGCTCAATTTTGTGGTCTACTTCGTGTTTCGGAGGTAAACTTTCCAGGAGTTTTGGGGGAAAAACATCAGCATACTCTTGGAGAAGTTTTGTCACGACTTCCGGGGCCTCAACCGAAGCCTTTCCTGCGTCGTCCCCTCTTTTGGAGGCAAAGGCGGGATCCTTTCTTATCCACTCCTCCGAAATATTCTCCTTGATTTCCTCCACGGGTTGTACGACCGCCATTCCAATTGTTTCCCCTTTCTTGAGTGCCCTCTTAAGCTGTAAATCCGAAAGTAGGCGTCCCTCTTCCAAATCTTTACCAGCCACTCCGATGTTTACCTTATACTCTTTTTCGCCTTTCTTGACCCTCATACCGTTGTTCCTCCAATATATTGTCGGATTCCACTTTTGGAGCCACGGCTACCCCAAGATTACCTGATGATCACCGAGCGGTAATACGTGGAGCGTCTCATACCAATGAAAGCTCCCCAAACAAACCCGCAGTTGAGGTGTACAATGTGTAATCTCAGTAGAGGTGCCATCGGCCAGTTAGACCGATTGCTGATTTGGAACAACTATGAGAGGCAACTTTAACTTCTTCACAGTATTCTCGTTGATGAAGTTCTTCGACACTTCAAAGTCAACCATAGAGCTAACTACGCTACCCCCAATCTTTCCTTGAAAAACCAAGGGGTCTCCACCTTTTCCAGCAAACCTCGTAACATTAAGCTTGCCTTTTCTGGGGTCTTTGTCGTGCATGAGAGCGAAGAAAGCAAACATGCATCAAAACCAGCAAAGTTATGCTCACAAACATATATAGCAACGAAAATAAATGAGAAAGGAAAAATATATATACAAGATGCAAAAGAATAAAGGTGAAGATGACCAAATGAATAAAAGGGAAGAATACTCCCTTAGCGTGAAGTGACCCCTATAATTAATACTCAGCCACAAGGTAGCCACTAGGCTCTTAGGTCTTCTACGTATTCTTTACAAGAGTTATCTCATAAGAAAGGAACGAAGCAAAATAAATAATTCCAACCAAAAACAAGGAAACCTCCAAATTCGGCCAAAATTCACCCTTCCATTCCCAACCGAAAATACAAACAACACAAATACAAACACCCAAACCTTTCAGCTGTCCGTGGGAATGGCAGCCGGATCCGGATGCTTAAACTACTGAAGATGTTGGCCAATAGGCGGCAAACATCGTCTGACGTACGCCTTACAAAATTCACAATCCAAGGGTAAAAACCCTCCCTATCTACATGCATGCGTGAACCTACGTGGGTTCACGACTTTAAAGAATAAAAGTACATCAAAGCCCCACCAACGCTCCTGGAAATCGCGCTTCGTCGCGAAACAATACTTGGCGTGTATACTCCAAAATCACGTACGTACGCACGAAACAAAACATACCGCACGAAATACTTTTGGAAATCGCGATGCGTCGCTAAAACGATACTTCGCGTCCATATTTCCAAAATCAAATGCATGCGCACGAAATGAAACATATCGCATGGAATTAGTACTATTCAATGAAACGTGCACGCGAATCGCGTACACATCATAAATAAATGAATCGGCGTGAAATCGCACGTGCGAACGAAAATTATGTACGCGTGCCAAAATTGTGCGTGCATGCATAAAACCGTGCGCGCGTACCTTAAACTGCGCATCCATACAAAATACTACGCGTGCGTGAAAAATATCGCGCGTGCGTGCATGATAACATGCGCGCGAGCAGCCGACACGACGCGGCATGACAGCTGTCGTGCATGAGAGGGAAGCAAGCAAACATGCATCAAAACAAACAAAGTCATGCTCACAAACATATATAACAACGAAAATAAATGAGAAAGGAAAAATTTATATACATGATGCAAAAGAATAAAGGTGAAGATGACAAAATGAATAAAAGGGAAGAATACTCCCCTAGCGTGAAGTGACCCCTATAATTCCCCCCCCTGCTCCTTAGCCTACGGAGGAGCTAGTCAAAACCATTGGCAGCTCACGACAGCCATGGCAAAACCAATGGCCAGCTGGCACACCTGTCAATGGAGGAACTAAGCACTCCATGTGGAACCCTTGGTAACAATGGTCGCACAAGAGCATCGAAGTCTCGCCGTCTGCTCGCCTGCAAATGGTACATTCGGTTGCCTCTGTGATAGGCATCCTCATCGGATCCATATCCTGTGAAAAATCCGGTAAGAAACAATGTGCACAGTTCTTCGAATGCTCTCGAATTATACTGGTATCCGCACCGTGCAAACCCAACATTGTTGTCCATAGCCTATTTCAGCCATGGATTACTCACGGGTAACACCCACAGACTACCCAAAACCAGCTGTGTTTCAGACAACACAGATTACTCCACAATATACAAAAGCACCTCAAACTGCACTAGTATGCAGTTTTTACTCGACACTATAACTTCCCAAAGTTACAGCCTGATCCACAAATGAATCCTAGAGATATGAGCTCCAGAGTTTCCCAAAAACAGCTGACCGCTTATCAAACTAACCAAGTAAATCTCTCACAGAATTCTACAGAAACAGCAAAACAGAATGAAACTACACAACAATATAGTTTCTATATCATAAAACATCCACACAAAGTTTCATATCAAGATATCATTCAGAGTGATCACACTAACAGGTCAAAGATGCAGAAAAACAGTGTGCCGTTACTTTGATAAACTCAGCTGATAATCAAATTAAAACTAAGTCCTACAAGTTTATACTCACAAAGTTATCTACTGAGACCTAACCAATAAAATAGCTACACGTGTAATTAAGTACTGTACAAATACAGACAATGTACGTCAACGGTACGTCTACTCTACCAGAGGTGCTTCCAAACCCTAATTATGACTTTTATCTAATTTCACTATTGCAACACTAAAAACTAATTCACTACATACAAATTAGAGCTGTTTCAGATATTTACAAATACGAGCCGTACATGAATTGTGCAACTTGCTTAATCAGCAATTAGTGAGTCCGTCCAAACGGCTGTAAGCGTCCGTACAACTCAACTTCGAATTTGCGGATCGCCGTTAGATGTAGAGTAAATCTTAGCAATGATTGACACGCGTCCAGTAGCTTTGTCCGAATGTGGTCCCACTTCGAATCGAGTCCGTCGACTCGATTCGTATCCGTTTTTTTCACGTGTGTCAGCATAGGTCACATAAGTCCAACCGAGTGTGGTCATGTGGTACGAAGCACCTGAGCGCGTACGTCGTGCTTCGTCACTTGTGGTCCCACGTGAATGGTGTTTGTCGACACGATTCGAATCAACGGTCATTACGGCAGACCGTACCATATATTTCCTTTAAATGTGATTCAGATTATGTCCGTCCGATTATGCAAATCCATTTGTCCGATGTACGACGCGTGTAAATCGTCGTCGGAACTTTTCCGTAAAACTTGTATAATCTTTGACTGCCGACACGTGTCCTTGCAGAAGTACAACATACTCAAGACTACTTCTGCTACTGTCATACTATATATGGTAAGTTTTACATCATGCTTCCCAAAAATATTCTAAGTCCTAAAAGTCTCCCCTCACAGCCTCATCTACTGAGGACTAAAGCTTTCAAATTACAACACTCCCCTAAAGCTTTAGACTCAGTACTTCACTCCGCCTGCAGATCTTTCTACTGTAATGAAAATATATACAAAAGCAAGAACTTAGAAAATATTCAGAGTTGAAACAATTTTCCCTCTCACAACCTTTACTACTAAACATCCAAAACTTTACAAAAACAAGTAACATCCCATTAGCATCCATTTCCACCACACGAACAATGTGTGGTGAAACATCCGTGACCAAAGTGTCGAAAGATTGTCGTCGAAGGTATACTTAATATCTGACTTGGTAAGATTTATGTTGAGGCTTGTAACTCCCACTTCGTGTGGTGGCAAAGCGCAAAGTGTCCCGATGTTAGGCAATCTGCAAATTATCAAAAGCCATGGGCATCTCACGAGCAAAAAGCAAAGCAAGGCGAGTTAGTTCTTCCTAGAATATTGTGTCAAACGTTAGAGGCAAAGGTAAACTTGCTGCTTTCTGAATATTCCGACCGAGCAAAGGTGCTCGACCGAAGAGAATATAGTACAGGCTGAAATTAGCCAAGCTAGCCTGTACGGACATCCGGTATCCCATGGTGATATAGCCTAAAGATTCATCCCAGACGGAGATGTGTTTCTCCAAACAATGCTTTCGGAGAGCACGTTTGAAAGTCTGGACAGCTCGTTCCGCTAAGCCATCGGCTTGAGGGTGATCACGACTCGTCCGGTGATGATCAATTAAAGCTTTATCCAACATCTTTTGAAATTCCCCTCGGAACTCCGTACCTTGGTCCGTGAGAACCTCCGCAAAAGCTCCATAACGCATGAGAACGTGCTCATTAAAAGCAGCGATGGTCAATTTAGCGATATTGTGGGGAAGAGCGACCACCTCTACCCACTTGCTAAAATTTTCAATCATTATCATGATGTATTGTTTCCCCTTTCGAGATAAGGGATATGGTCCGGCAAGATCCACGGACCAGCGATAAAACAATCCGCTGATAGGCAATGGCTGTACAGACACCTGCCGATTAGAGACAAAGGTTCGTAGGCGGTCGCATGTGGCGTATTTGTGGGGAATGGCCGCCACATCCGCTTGCATTCCGGACCACCAATAGCGTGCCTGTACGAGGCTTAAAGTACGCTTCGTCCCATAATGGCCAAGCTCGGTATGTATCTGCTCAATCAAGGACAAGCGCTCAGTTGGCCGGGGGACATGCCGATGATTGCTGTCCGCCAACAATCAAACTAAAGATCCGCCGAGCCACAGATAATTCTTGGCTCGTTTCTTTACTCGGTCTTCCTCCTCGGCGGTAGTACCTGGCCGAATTGTTTGAGAGGAGAGGAAAAGGATTAACGGGCCGTCGCGCCACAGATATGTGGCCGGCTGAGGGTGAGGAATAGAAGAGAGATAGTAAGTGATATAGGAACCGGCCGACATGGCCGGTACCTCGTCCTCGTCGAAATCTAGCGGGAAACACCGTTATCGGTGGTATGGGGTAGTGGATTCCGAGAAATCCCGTCGGCGTTCAAACTTAACAAACCCAGCCGATGGATGATCTCAACGTCGTACTCTTGTAAAATTAAAGCCCATCGGGCAAGCTTCCCTGAAAGCTTACCGTTGGTCATCAACCAATGAAAGGGTTGATGGTCAGTTAGGAGCGTGAATGGCTTGCCGTAAAGATAATGTAGAAAATGAACAATACCCCATACCGCGGCGAGACATTCACCCTCGTAACTACTGTAATTAGATTGAGCTCGGTTGTTGCTCCGGCTGGCATAGGCCACTACGTATTCCTCTCCATTCAACTCTCTTTGCGTTAAAATAGCCGCAATGCCTGGCTTCCCGAAATCGATTTATAGGCAAAATGGAAGCTTGTGGTTAGGAGGTCGGAGAATGGTGTTGTTCTTTGGTCTAAAATAGACCGCAGAAGCGACCCAAACTATCATGCAAAAAGCTAAGCCAAAAATAGGTCGACGAACAATCATTTGAAATGCATCCTCCATTTAACATATAACAACATTTAGGGTTTCATGGAATAATCAACATAAATAAACCCTATGACAACATCTAAGGTTTGATGGAATAATCGACATAAACAAACCCTAGGACAAATGCATAAATAATGCATATCAGACATATATAAAAACATAAATAAATAATAACACACAAATGCATCACACATAAACAAGAGTATAATCAAAGTATAATCATTATATCATTCAAAGTGCATGACCTAATCGGCAACCCTAAAATACTACATCTTTGGTCCCTACTTTTCTAACCAGCATTGATTATTAATTCCTAACAAAGCTCATTCCTATATATACACTTGTGAGCTGTCAATGAATTGCTACATGTCAAAATAGCCAACGTACCTTCCACTAAGTAGTATTACATCATGAGAACCTATTACGACAAATAATCCTAACTGTAAGTGTACACCTGAAAGTCAACCAATCATAAGCGTACACTTGTCGGCAAGTACGACAACACACAAATTAAACTGCCGAAACCCTAAATGATCATCTAAATAAAAATTGTCATAATCAATACTAAATTATTATTACACATACGACAAAACAATGTTATTTCAAATATTTTCACCGACGTTTCCGCAAAATACGCGTCATAAGCGACAACTCGCTTAGTCACTTGTAGATAGATCCACGTAGTGAACCGACATCGCATATGTACGGTCCACTAGATAATGTGTCATAAAAACAATGTGGTCCCTTAAAAATATCGGTAGACGCCGTTCGCCCTCCACGTGTACCATGACTAACTTGTCAAACAATCCGGAACGTCCAAAAATAAATATCGTGTGATTGACGCGATTTCGCGTCACCACTTCATAAAAGATCTCGGCGGCCTATATCCGCCGTCCGTCGCTCTTAATCGGCACCCTTGATGTCGCGCCGCGTGGTCATGAAAATCTACTTGTCGAAACATCGTCAAACCATCCAAATTAGTCCGTACCGTTACTACGTACTTCGCCATAAATGCCGCTGACCAAATAAAAGTACAACTGTCCAAAATTGATACGCCGTACGTCAAAATTGAAGTATACTTATCCAAAAAGATTCTTTTGTACCATCGCGTACTTTCCATAATTGTCGCCCGTCACATTAGATTCCGTACGGCTGGCGTACAATTTAAATATTTCAAACATTTCAAATCGGATCGCGAAGCGATCCGCCGTCCATTTCCATTTTGTATTCCGTATTATTCGTACGCTACTTCGCGTCACTCAATTTGTAATTTACGTCATTTTAAATTCATTCGTACAATTACCCCCCAAACTACAAATCCATTCGAACCACCATATTACATTTGGTTACTAAGTATGCCAACATGCGAGCGCACGCATGTACGAAAATGAATCTTCCAAAAACAACACTCCCCCGAAGATTTAATTTCGTAAATCCATGACGCCACGTCATCATCTGTCACACTCCATAGATCACTGTTACCTCCTGCTGTCTCCTGAATCCGCCAAATGCCTCCGCCTGAATTTTCCACTTGTTCCACCATCGCTTCCGCTGCCTTCATATGCCTTCCAAGTTTCATAATACATAATATATATTTTCATTTTCCGATTATAACAAAATTTTATCTTTTCTCAACAATATCTAAATCTGAATCTACTTCTCACAATTCTGTCACAAATCAACTAAGAATTAAAACCAAACGATCACACTAATAATATATCCCAACTCAAAATTTATACCTCAACCATATCAAATCTAGATTTCAAAATTTTTTCTTTTCTTTTCATTTAATAATCCGATCCCAAAATTTCCCATTAAAAATACACTTAACAAATAGTATTTTCCCAAAAATTCTAATAATATCACAATCTACATTACAAATCCAATTTTCAACAATCATCGATCCACAAAATTTGGATCTCTCCAAATGCCACAACTCCACCTTTCGGATCTCTCCCCTAAATGTCAAATCTCCACATTTCGAAATGTTTCATTAAAAATAAACATTTATTTTCAAAACTAAAAATCGATTCTCAAAATAAATCATTTTCATTGAGGGTAGACATTTCGGCACTGTCACTAAGTTAACCCTTGGGGCGATGCAAGATTAAACTCGGCACATACCAACACTATGATAAGGCCGATCTCATGGGTACACAGACACCATTACTGCAATACAACCAGCAAGGACAATATTAACCCGCTACTATGCGTGTGACAAAAAACTTACATCGACTTAACCTAACATATGATAGATGGGGTGTGGGCCCATAACCTGTTGTTCTTTGGTCTAAAATAGACCGCAGAAGCGACCCAAACTATCATGCAAAAAGCTAAGCCAAAAATAGGTCGACGAACAATCATTTGAAATGCATCCTCCATTTAACATATAACAACATTTAGGGTTTCATGGAATAATCAACATAAATAAACCCTATGACAACATCTAAGGTTTGATGGAATAACCGACATAAACAAACCCTAGGACAAATGCATAAATAATGCATATCAAACAAACATAAAATAACATAAATAAATAATAACAAAAAGAGTCCAATCTCACATAAACATTAGATAAACAAAAGTATATCAATAAACATATTACACAAATGCATGACCTAATCGGCAACCCTAAAAGTCTACATCTTTGGTCCCTACTTTTCTAACCAGCATTGATTATTAATTCCTAACAAAGCTCATTCCTATATATACACTTGTGAGCTGTCAATGAATTGCTACATGTCAAAATAGCCAACGTACCTTCCACTAAGTAGTATTACATCATGAGAACCTATTACGACAAATAATCCTAACTGTAAGTGTACACCTGAAAGTCAACCAATCATAAGCGTACACTTGTCGGCAAGTACGACAACACACAAATTAAACTGCCGAAACCCTAAATGATCATCTAAATAAAAATTGTCATAATCAATACTAAATTATTATTACACATACGACAAAACAATGTTATTTCAAATATTTTCACCGACGTTTCCGCAAAATACGCGTCATAAGCGACAACTCGCTTAGTCACTTGTAGATAGATCCACGTAGTGAACCG
The DNA here is from genome assembly GCA_037447655.1 of Zygnema cylindricum. Lineage (NCBI taxonomy): Eukaryota > Viridiplantae > Streptophyta > Zygnematophyceae > Zygnematales > Zygnemataceae > Zygnema > Zygnema cylindricum. The sequence continues at coordinate 119,396 of JBBHKE010001354.1, read as the reverse complement.
ACATCGCATATGTACGGTCCACTAGATAATGTGTCATAAAAACAATGTGGTCCCTTAAAAATATCGGTAGACGCCGTTCGCCCTCCACGTGTACCATGACTAGCTTGTCAAACAATCCGGAACGTCCAAAAATAAATATCGTGTGATTGACGTGATTTCGCGTCACCACTTCATAAAAGATCTCGGCGGCCTATATCCGCCGTCCGTCGCTCTTAATCGGCACCCTTGATGTCGCGCCGCGTGGTCATGAAAATCTACTTGTCGAAACATCGTCAAACCATCCAAATTAGTCCGTACCGTTACTACGTACTTCGCCATAAATGCCGCTGACCAAATAAAAGTACAACTGTCCAAAATTGATACGCCGTACGTCAAAATTGAAGTATACTTATCCAAAAAGATTCTTTTGTACCATCGCGTACTTTCCATAATTGTCGCCCGTCACATTAGATTCCGTACGGCTGGCGTACAATTTAAATATTTCAAACATTTCAAATCGGATCGCGAAGCGATCCGCCGTCCATTTCCATTTTGTATTCCGTATTATTCGTACGCTACTTCGCGTCACTCAATTTGTAATTTACGTCATTTTAAATTCATTCGTACAATTACCCCCCAAACTACAAATCCATTCGAACCACCATATTACATTTGGTTACTAAGTATGCGAACATGCGAGCGCACGCATGTACGAAAATGAATCTTCCAAAAACAACAAATGGGAGCGCTGGAAAGGGCGGTTTTCATTTTTTGAAACGCTACTACTTGGGCGGGTCCCCAAACAAAAGTCACTTCTTTTTTGAGAAGGTCATTAAGGGGAGAAGCAATCGTACTAAAATTCTGTACAAATCGACGGTAATAATTGGCTAATCCGAGAAAATCCCTCACACTAGTGAGATCTGTAGGGGTCGGCACTTTAGTGATAGCCTCTACCTTAACTTCCAAGGGAGTGATGCCCTCAGCTGAAATAAAATGGCCGAGATATGGCACTCCCTCCGCACCAAAAGTACACTTGGCTGGGTGACACTTCAACCCGACTTTCCTTAACTCGGTGAGAACCCACTCAATATGGCGTGCGTGCTCCTCAACTGTGGCGGAAGCGATTATCAAGTCATCGATGTAGCACCGGGCAAATTTACATCCACCCAGCACCGAATCCATGACTTTTTGAAACACGGCGGGTGCGTTCTTAAGACCGAAAGGCATGACTGCCCATTCCCACCGACCATCACTGCCCCAAAATGCAGTTTTATGCCGATCTCTTTCCTCGATTTCAATCTAGTTAAACCCTTGACGCAAGTCAAGAATGCTAAAGAACTTTGCACCACCTACATGGTCAAATATTTCCTCCGCTAGAGGCATAGGGTGGCGGTCTTGAACGGTCCGAGCATTGAGCTCTCGATAGTCCCCACACATTCTTCGCTGAGTAAAATTTCCGTCGGAATCTTTCTTCCTAAGCATGACTGTGGGGGCGGCAAAGGTGGAATCCGACCGATAGATTAGACCGGCTTCTTCCAATTCTGCGCATCTTTTGTCTACCATCTTCCATTCCATTTCAGAGAGACTGTGTTTCGGCTTAAAGATAGGTCGATCGTCTTCAAGATCGATTGACATTTTGTAAGTGGAATGACGTCCAAGGTCATTCATCGAGAAAGCAAACGCATCTATATGAGAGGTGAGTGTGTCACTTAATAGTGCATGTTCCGCCTTTGTGAGATTGGAGCCGAACTTCCACTTGGGCATCTCGGGACTATATATAGTGAAAGCTTCCATGGCCTGAGCAAATGCAATTTGCTCATCGGTGATGAGTGAGTGGCCTAACTCGTATTTTAGCAGAGTCTGCTGCAAGCACTTCACCCAATGGTGCCAGCTACGCGTCGGAAATGCAGTTGTCCAATGCGGTGCCGGACCAGGAAACGATGAAATAATAGATTAAACGGCTGTATAGGCCGGGATTTCCAAAGACATATGACAGGGTTGAGGAAATCATAGATGGAGATGTCCTTAACCGCAGATGTGAGAGAAGGGAAGAGAAAAAACTGAATTGAATTTCCCTTGAGACTAGGAGAGGTGCGAGAGGAAACAAGAGGTGAGGGAGCCGCAAGACGTGATGGAGCCGCCGTATTTCCCCCCCCAGCTAGTTGCACGGGGTGGTTCTGTGCGTAGCGACCAGCTGCAAGGCCGAGACTTAAGACAAATGATAAAGACTGAGGATCCACGACCCTACCCAACAAAGTGCAACGCTATCTATCCGTAAGGCCGGGGGTCGCAGTAGTGCTTGGGATGAAATGCATGAAATGCTCCCGTTCTGTGGCCGTAGGCTTCTCTAACTCTCTAGTGATATTATTCCGGAGCATGCCTGGACCGTTATGAGAGTATGCATGGGAATTAGGATAAGACACTAAAGTAGGAAGGACTTTGAGGGGCTGGACAGGTACATTAATGCTGTAATTCGGAGGGTAGTCAGTCTGGACACACGATTGGACTTGGTGAAAGGGAAGCAAAGCGGTAATGTATATAGTGGGAGGTCGTACCAACAAATTAGCGTCACAAAGACGACCAAAATCGATAAGGTTCTATTGAAGTTAATAGATTTCTAGAGTATTTTCTAGGTTTAAATATGTTTGTATAAAAGGAAAAGAAAAGGACAGACAGCTTGCATCCACCTCCTCTCTCTAGCCCCCATACTTGTTGTAGACACTAAAGGATAGAGAGGGTGGTTGATCCATGGCTGCCTTAGTTCAAAAGGTAGTTATTTTTAGTCGGTTAACTAAAAATATACCTGACGGACCCGGGATTTGATCCCGGTACCTGCGGTTCGTCAAGTTGGCAAGCAGTTGTCAGTTTTATCCTGATAGACTATGACCAATGCTAAATGCTATAGTATGTGATAGATATATATTTATTTAGGGAGGAATAAATCCATTTAACTGCAACTGCATTCGGCATACAGAGATACAATTTTAGAAAGTACGTAGTACGATACTAATCCGAAACGGATACCACGCATTTTATTTCGACAACGAAACAAATGACGCGCAAGTATTTATAACGGTTAAGATTGCATTTCGCCTAAAATCCAATGGCGCACATCATCGCCGAAATCACAGAGTGGTCACTTTGGCGTTTTGTGACGTGGCATGACCTGGAGCCTCGTGGAGAGATGACATTCGGTCATAGGAATTCCGAAGAACGTACGGACGAGTCAAAAGCGGACACGCGTCCGCTTAATAGCCTTGTCGTACATAGGCCGTACAAAAGGTACACCGACAGTAGTACTTTTTTGTACGGTACAGTAATATGAATGGTCCGTACTTCAGTAGATAAAAGTTATTAGAGAGAATCAGGACTTAGAAAATTTTGGTAGGTAGTCACCTCTCCCTTTGAGAGTTTGTACAAATTGGCATTTTTACTGCCTCATAACTTATCGGCTGGTTGGCTGTTTTCAGTGATTCTTTTTGCTACGGACTCAAAGGGGTCTAGGCTGCACAAGGGTGCATTCAAATTGTCAGTTTGCCTTTTTGGGCAGCAGTGGTTGTGGCTTTAAGTGGGTTAGTTAAATACTATCTAGAGACTTCCTGTATTCTGTAGTCCAATGGAGGACACAGAATTGCAGGTTATGGACCCACCCTCTAGGGTGCCCACCTTCAATGGATTTGGGTTCATCTATTGGGAAGTCATGATGATGGGAGCTTTGTGCGAAAAACGATACTGGGGTATTTTCAGTGGACAAGTGAAACGTCCACCTCAGCGGAGGAGGCAGATGATGGGGACAGCAATGTGTCCGAAAAGGGGAAAGGGGAAGAGTCACCCTACACTCCTATTTCCACAGTACCAGGAGCGGCGACCGTGAAGACCGCGGAGAACGATACTCAAATGTGGGAGGATGTAAACATGGCTGCCAATAACTTCATTCTGAGGCACCTCACTCAAGCTTTGGCCACTCCTCATCTTCACATTTACAAGTCCGAGGAGTTGTGGGTGAGTTTGGTGGAGATTTATAGATCTAGAACTATTCAGGAGCTTCAGTTGGCTGAGCAAAAGCTAGTGAGTTACACTTTGAAAGGAGGAAAGATGTTAGATTACTGTAATGATCTTTCTTGTTTGTATATGGAGATGTAAAGTGTCGGGTGGACAGGTACAATGAAAATGAAAGTTAACACTCTTATCATGAAGTTACCACATGAGTTCGAGAACATACTGTATCGAGTACACGAAATGCGTGATAGTTCATGGAAATGAAACACAGTGGTCAGGATGATACTTGTGCAGGAAAACACAATGGAGATTAGGAGAGGAGGAAAGAGCATTTTAGCTGTAGCAGCAGGAGGTGACCGATGGGGGAAGGACTCAAAGAAACCGTACGAAGGGGAAAGAGATCATTCTCGAGGACTGAGGCCCCCAAAGGGTCGTGTCATTTTTGCAAAAAGCCGAGACACTTCATCGCAGATTGTGTTAAACCGTGGAGGGGGTTCTTCCGGAGGGAAGAAAAAGGCACTTGTGGTTACAAACGTGACAGGAGAAACCGAGGATGAGTCTTCTGACGAGGATGGGGAGCTTCTTCTTGACGAGAGTCTGCAGGAGAAGGAGATCCCTCGGAGACCGAAGTATGCCCTTGGAGAATTTCGGGAAGCTCCACATGAAGGATGGATCATCGACTCTGGTTCATCCATGCATATGTGTCGTGATAAGGAACTTTACACTAAGCTAAGAAAGATCCCTACTGTAGAGATAGAGTATGGGGATGGGAGAGTGGTTGCTACAGATCTAGTGGCATCAGTGGATGTGAAAGTCTTAGTGGAGGGTAAGACTTATATACTTACATTCTCAAATGTACTCTACATTCCTCAGCTGAGTAAAAATCTTGTCTCTACATCTGTGTTAGATGACAAAGAGTTTGATACCTTCACTAGAAAGGGAGTCTTTACAACTACGTATGGGGATGAAGTTTACTTCACGCCAGATAAGGGTAGCCAAGGAATGTTTAGTCTTAACCTGAGTAATGAAAAGAAGATTGCTTACTATGTTGGTGTTCCTAAGTTGATGATTTGGCATATGTAGAAATTAATGGTCTTTTAAAGTATTTTCTAGGTCTGAATAGAAATAAGAAAGAAGCCGAGGCAGTCTACCTCTAACTTCTCTCTCCAACTCTCAAACTTGTCGCAGTTACTGAGAAATTGGAGAGGGAGCTAGAGCCATGGCTACCTAGACTGTCCAGAGATTTACGGGAAATATATATTAGTTAGGGGTTTATTTACTAAAAGGTATGTGCTGGCCATAGGATTTGATCCTGGTACCTACCGGCCGGCAGACTGCCGGTAGCCCGTAGCCTTAGCCGTTAAGTCTAGCATCAGTGTTAATTAATATATAGTTTGATAATTAATTAAACAATTATACGTATGATAGTTCATTTAACTGAAATAGTTTTACGGGAGACATAGATCCAGTAATATAAAAGTACGGATTACGGTACGGATAAGAAACAAAAACCGCGCATTTATTTCTTTACCGAAACGAATACCGCGCATGTATTTATTATGGCTACGATTAAATGTGAATTTAATCGGACGGCCGAAATTAAACGCTGAGATCGCGGAAGAGAATTTCAGCGGTTTTTGATCATAGCCACATCAGATGACACGTGGCGGAATGACATGAAAGGATCGAATAATAAAACATTGAGTGCAAATGCAAGCGGAAGCATAGAAAAACACACATTCGAGAAAGATAACCCCATGGAAGCCAATATATTCCAAAGGGAAACTTTTCTTACATAATTCCTCACACCCTCAAAACGCACTCACTTCTAACTCCTCTTAATCATATAAAAGTTAATCTTCACTAACCTCCTCTAACTCCTCAAGAATCACCACAAAGCTATCAAACTCCCTTAACTCCTTGAACTCCTTCATAGTCTACAAGGAGGATCAACTCTCGCCCAATTGATAAAAAACCTCTCTCTCACTACGCCTCAATATACTTCTTCAAACGTCACGTAACAATACCACGGTACACGATTAGAAACGCGTAAGAGTCAACGTGGTGAAAACATCCGACCAACAACTGCGAACCGACTTGAACTACACGGTACGACTAGACAAGTCAACCACGGAACAACTTGAACCACACGGTACGACTAGAACTTACGTGAACCAAAACGACCAAACAATTTCCACGTCACTTCTATAGTACGAATCAAACTTACGTGAAACGAAACAAACATTCAATTTCTACGTCACTTCAAATATCTAGCGACGAAACTACTTCGTCGCTGACACTTCAAATATTCAGCGATGAAAATACTTCGTCGCTGGTCGTCGCTACTTTAGCTACGAGAATGTCTCGTCGCTAAATGAGTTCTCAGTACTAAATCCTAACACTTCTCACGCCCCATCTTATGTTGACCTTGATGTATTTCTTATAGATTGGGCCAATTGAGAAGGATACACCTTACAAAGCAATGGGCCTAAAGTCAACGTGGAATGTAAATTCAAGGAGTATCATTATGGATTTAATGGTCATCCTCCATTAAATTTGTTAACGGGCATAAAAGGAAGAGCCAAATACACAAAATAGGGATGTACTTTTTCGATATGGGCGAAAGGAGAACAATCGAAGTGGGCTAGATGTCAAAAATTGTGCAATGTATTGAAAAATTATAATAGTTCCAGGGTGGGATTTGATGAAATCAATACACTTTTTAGAAAAAATTAGAATATAAAAGTTTGATGGGGGCACGGTGGAACTTAAAAAGGTGTTAGGAATCTTAGTTGCAAAAGGACGAGATGAATAACACTACGTCGGCAATGCACAGCGGAATAGCCATAAGGATTCACTCGTAGCAACAACAGTGATACACGGCATACACAAGAAGAATCGGGAATTTATTAAATGGAAAAAGATTACAAGATTAATTGCTCGTTGCAGAAGTCTACTTCCAAAAGAGTTGTCTTTGACTAGGCCTGCTGGACTATTAATATTGGCTAGCTGCTGGTCAACCAAGTGCTACACTTATGTACACGTGGACCTTCTCGGTCAATCGATACTTATCCAAACTATATTCTACAACAACGCAGATTAATTTACAATCTGCTGCGTTGCTATATTGCTACGCTGCGCTGCTCTGCTGCTATACCAGACTGCTATGTTGTTATGCTGCTGCTATACCAGACTGCTATGTTGCTATGCTGCGCTAGTCTGACATCACAGTTGCGATGCTCTGCCTTCGCAACTGTAGCAATCTCCCCAATCTGCTCCAAAGTGACACTCTGCTCCAAAGTGCTCACTTCTGTAACCCTGTTACACTTGTGAACCGGTTTCCAAAGATCGATTAAAAGACAGAGAATTTGAGCGAAAGTTGACCCGATACCAAAAATTAAAAGAATTGCGTGCAATCACGAGTTAACTTAGGATTTGCATGGAACGATCCAGGAGTAACGATGTGTTGAGTAGGTAGATACATTTTTTAGAATTTTTGTACCAACACTTCACTTAACTATTAGCATTCGTCAAAATGGTCGATTGGTCGATAGGGTGTGTTGGTCCATTTCTCACTAGTTTAACTTGCAAATGGGTTGTCGTGGTGCTTTGTGTTTCATGTGTAGTATGCCCGTTGAACAAGTAGGTGTGTTATTGAAAACGCTGGTGTAAACACACCTTTGTGTCTAAAACGTCGACAAAGTCATAAATACATCACCCAAAAGTATGGTTTTTACGCTTATATTTAATAGTTGTAACGCGGAGCAACATAGAGCTACACGTTTGCAATGATTCTTTTAATACATATCGAGTCAACACTTCACCTAACTATTAACATTCGTCAAAATGGTCGATTAGTCAATTCGGTGGGTTGGTCGATTCGGTGTGTTGGTCCCTTTCTCACTAGTTTAACCCGCAAAAGGGTTGTTGTGGTGCTTTGTGTTTCATGTGTGGTATGCCCCTTGAACAGCTAGGTGTGTTATTGAAAACACCATTATAAACATACCTTTGTGCCTAAAACGTCGACAAAGACTAAAATACATCGCCCAAAAATATGGTTTTTACGCGTATAGGGTAATGTTTATCGTTGTAACGCCCAACATCAGAAGGTTACACGTCTGCAATGATTGTTGTTACACATATCCAACCAACAACTCACCTTACTATTAACATTCGTCAAAATGGGCGATTGGTTGATTGGTGTGTTGGTCGATTTCTCACTACTTTAACCCGCAAATGGGTTGTTGTGGTGCTTTGTTCTACTTTTCCCAATTAAATGTACCATGTGATTGTCATACGCCAATAATTATTGAAATCCGAAAAACTTGTCGTTTTTGAACTCTCGTCTTAATACAAACCATTTGTGGATATTTAACGTTACGTTTAATTTCCGGTTTAACTATATAACCACCCACGTGCAACTTAAAATTTACAAGTAATAACCTTGTGGGTTATTATCCAACCATCAACTTTGTGGTTATTATTCAACCACTTATAACCATACCCTATAAAAACTTAAACAAGTATAAGAGGAAACATCATGGAATTCATAAAACATAAATATCACACGCTACAACTAACTCTAAACATAAAAGGCAAACCCGTTGTTTAGATTAATAGGATGATTGTTATGCAATTATGTATCCTCCATTGGAATACAGAATACATGAAGCCTCTAAATAGTATTTAACTAACCCACTTCAAGCCACAACCAATGCTGCTCAAGGAGGCAAACTGACAATTTGACTGCACCCGTGTGCAGCCTGGACTCCCTTGAGTCTGTAGGAAAAAGAATCTCTGAAAACGCCCAACCAGGCGATAAGTTATGAGGCAGTAAAAATGCCAATTTGTACAAACTCTCAAAGGGAGAGGTGACTACCTACCAAAATTTTCTAAGTCCTAATTCTCTCTAAAAACTTCTATCTATTGAAGTACGGACCAATCAGATTACTGTACCGTACAAAAAAGTACTACTGCCGATGAACCTTTTGTACGGCCTATGTACGACAAGGTTATTACGCGGACGCGTGTCCGCTTTTCACTCGTCCGTACGTTCCTCGGAATTCCTATGACCAAATATCATCTCTCCACGTGGCTCTAGGTCATGCCACGTCACAAAACGCCAAAGTGACCACTCCGGGATTTCGGCGATGATGTGCGCCGTTGGATTTTATGTGAAACGCAATCTTAGCCGTAATAAATACTTGCGCGGTATTTGTTTCGTTGGCAAAACAAAATGCGTGGTATCCGTTTTGAATTAGCATCGTACGACGTACTCTTTAAAATTGAATCTATGTATGCCGTCTATAGTTGTAGTTAAATGGATTCAATTCACCCGAACTATATATATATTTATCACATACCATAGTACTAAGCATTGGTCCTAGTCTATTAGGATAAAGCTGACCGCTACCGGCCATCTTGACGAACCGTAGGTACCGGGATCAAATCTCTGGTCCGTCAAATATATTTTTAGTAACCTACTAAAAATAGCTGCCTGTTGAACTAAGGCAGCCATGGATCAACCACCCTCTCTAACCTTCAGTGACTACAACAAGTATGGGGGCTAGAGAGCGGAGGTGGAGGCAGGCTGTCCTGTCCTTTTCTTTTCCTTTTATAAAAACATATTTAAACCTAGAAAATACTTTAGAAAGCTATAAATTTCAACACTCCCCTTACTTTCTAGTCTAATTTTAATTTTTCTTTCAACCTGCATTTTTCCCGACAATATTTTAATTTAGGAGAGGGCACAGGTTTGGTCATCATGTCAGCCACCATTTCTTCATCAGGTCTATACACAAGATTTACAATTTTATTTTCAACTTTTTCTCTTACGAAGCTTAATCTTATGTCCATATGTTTTGCCTTTGAAATGGTGTTTTGGATTGGCTGCAATTGCAATTGCAACTTGATTATCGCAAAAGATTTCATGCACTCCCTCCTTCATAAATCCCAGTTCTTGTAACAATGACTTCACCCACATTAGTTCTTTTACAGCAGAACAAGACGCCATATACTCAGCCTCCATAGTAGACTGAGCAACCACCTTTTGTTTCTTACTGCTCCAACAGCAAGCACCTTCCCCCACATACAATACATATCCAGAAGTGCATCTTCTCATAGGTGCATCCCCATAACTGGCATCACTCCAAGTGGTGATATCAGTGTGCTCCCCTCCCAAATGCAACCATAATTCTCAGGTTCCAACCAGATATCTCATGAATCTCTTGGCTGCCTCCCAGTCTCTCTTCTTAGGATCATTAAGACTCCTACTGAGTACTCCAACTGTTGCCGTTATGTCCGGCCTGGTACAGTTCATAAAATAGATTAAGCTTCCTACGACCTGTCTATAAGGGATAGACTTTATGAACTCTCTCTCCTCTCGACTCATCTGATCGTCTAAGATCATCACTCCTCCTTCTACACTCCTATCACTTACTTTTTTCAAGTCCATGGGAGTGGTACAACTCTTAGCACTTTCCATCCGGAATTTCTCAAGCATATTACCTATTGCTTCTTTCTGAATAAGTCTGATAATCTTCTTCCCTCTATCTTCCTCCATTTGGATCCCTAAAATATATTTTGCCTCCCCTAAATCCTTCATATCAAATCTGCCCCTAAGATCTTTCTTTAGTCTATTGATCTTCTCCAAAGACTTACTCAACACAAGCAGATCATCCACATAAATTGCAATAAAAATGACACCATTCTCATCTTCAAACATATAGATGAAATGGTCAGAGCTGATCCGGATATATCCCAAATTTGTGAGAAACTCATCTAGTTTCTTATTCCACTGTCGGGGAGCCTGTTTTTGTCCGTATAAGGACTTTATGAGCCTGCAGACTTTGCTCTCTTCTCCTTCTTCCACGAACCCCTCGGGTTGGCTCATGAAAATTTCTTCCTCTAACTCACCATTAAGAAAAGCAGTTTTAATGTCCATCTGGTGTATTTCTATGTCTTCCGCTGCTGCCAGACTGAGAAGAATCCATACTGAGGGGAACCGAACAACAGGAGCAAAGGTCTCCTCATAGTCAATCCCCTCCTTTTGGGTGAACCCCTTCGCTAACAATCGAGCCTTATATCTCTCAATGGTATTATCTGGGTTCAGTTTTTGTTTAAATACCCATTTACACCCAATAGGTTTTCTGTCTGGAGGACAATCCGCTAGTTCCCAAGTATTTGCTTCCATGATAGAAGCCATCTCATCGTTTATGGCTCTAATCCATCTTTCTTTCTCTGGACTATTCACTGCCTCCGAGTAAGACTGAGGCTCATCTGGGTGAGACAGCTTAGTTACCTTATGAGCGGCCTGTTTTTCTTGTATCTTTTTGCTGCTCCTCCTTCCTCCTTCAAACTCTGAAGCTGGAATGGATGGAAGTCTTGGGTTTCTTCTCACTGTCTGAACGGCTCCCCTGTCCATAGAAGCCGGTTCTGTTCCCGCTTCTTCTATGTCCTCGAAATCCATAGGAGAGGTTTTCGGTGAGTCTAACGTATCTCGTATCTCCCCTGAATTTGCTATCACGGTTTCACTCATGTCCCTTTCGGGAACAACCGAGTTCTCCTCACTTTCGAACTCAAATCTGATTCTTATCTTCTTTGTATACTTAAAGGGATCAAACGACTTCCCTTCATCCATGACAACTATGTGTTTGACAAGAATGATATCTTTCTGTGCTAAGTCATAGAATCTATATCCCTTAACATCCTCATCATATCCCACGAAGTATCCAGGTTTTCCCTTAGCATCTAGTTTCCAGTTTTTCCTATCCGTGTCAAGACTATAAACTTGGCTACCGAATACTTTAAGGTGTGAGATATCTGGTTTCCTTCCAACCCATCTCTCATAAGGTGTCACTCCCTTTACAGCTGAGGTAAGGACTCTATTTTTAATGTAGTTGGCACAGTTCATTGCTTCTGCCCAAAATCTCTTTCCTATTTTCTTGTCTGCCAACATACTGCATGCATTATCTCCTAGTGTTCGATTCAACCTCTCAGCTACCCCATTTTGTTGCGGGTTATATGGTACAGTTTTCTGGTGCTGCACTCCTTATCTCTCAGATATTCCTCAAACCGGTTAGAGGTATATTCCCCCTTATTATCACTACTTATCCTCTTAATGGGGGTTTCATGCAACTTCTCACTCCAAGCCTTATATTCTTTGAAGTAAGTTGATGCTTCAGACTTTGTTTTTAAAAAATACTCAATAGTATCTAGACCAGTTATCGGTTATTGTCATCATAAACCTCTTTCCTCCAACCGACGGTACTTTTGCAGGTCCCCAAATATCTGTGTGGACCAAATCTAATACTTTCTCACCTCTATATGTGGCGGCTTTTGGAAAGGGAAGTCTATGAGCCTTTCCCTGAGCAAAATCACTACAGTCATCCATCATTTCATTATCCCCAAACTGAATGCCTTCTACTACCCCAAGCTTTTTCATTTCCCTCAACCTATCAAAATGCACATGTCCCAACCGCTTATGCCAAATCATCAACTTAGGAACACCAACATAGTAAGCATTTTTCTTTTCATTACTCAAGTTAAGCCTAAACATTCTTTGGCTACCCTTATCTGCCGTGAAGTAAACTTCATCCCCATACTTAGCTGTAAAGACTCCCTTTCTAGTGAAGGTATCAAACTCTTTGTCATCTAACACAGACGTAGAGACAAGATTTTTACTCAGCTGAGGAATGTAGAGTACATTTGAGAATGTAAGTATAGAAGTCTTACCCTCTACTAAGACTTTCAGATCTACTGATCTCGCTAGATCTGTAGTAACCACTCTCCCATCCCCATACTCTATCTCTACAGTAGGGATCATTCTTATCTTAGTGAAAAGTTCTTTATCACGACACATATGCATGGATGCACCTGAGTCGATAATCCATCCTTCCTGTGGAGCTTCCAGAATTGCTCCAAGGGCACATTTTTGTCTCCGAGGGATCTCCTTCTCCTCCAGGCTCTCGTCAAGGAGAAGCTCCCCGTCCTCCTCAGATGACTCATCCTCGATTTCCCCTGTCACTTTAGTAACAACAAGTGCATTTTTCTTCCCTACGGAAGAACCCCCTCCACGGTTCTCTTGGAGCCTCAGCTCCGAAAGCTTGACACAATTTGCAATGAAGTGTCCTGGCTTTTTGCAAGAGTGACAAAAACTCTTTGGAGGCCTCGGTCCCCCAGAATGATCTCTTTCCCCTTTGTAAGGTTTCTTCGGGTCCTTCCCCCATCGGTCCCCTCCTGCTGCTAGAGCTTGAATGCTCTTTCCTCCTCTCCTAATTTCCATTGTGTTTTCCTGCACAAGTATCATCCTAACCACTGTGTTCCATTTCCATGAACTATCAGGCATTTCCTGTACTCGGTACACTATGTTTTCGAACTCATCTGGTAATTTCATGATAAGGGTGTTAACTTTCATTTTCATTGTACCTGTCCACCTGGCACTTTCCATTTCCATATACAAACAAGAAAGATCAATACAGTAATCTAACATCTTTCCTCTTTTGTAAGTGTAACTCACTAGCTTTTGCTCAGCCAACTGGAGCTCCTGAATAGTTCTAACTCTATAAATCTCCACCAAACTCACCCACAGCTCCTCGGCCTTGTAAATGTGAATATGAGGAGTGGCCAAAGCTTGAGTGAGGTGCCTTAGAATGAAGTTCTTGGCAGCCATGTTTACATCCTCCCACATTTGAGTATCGTTCTCCACTGTCTTCACGGTCGCCGCTCCCGATACTGTAGCAATAGGAGTGAGGGGTGTCTCCTTCCCTTTCCCTTTTTCCGACACACTGCTGTCCCCATCATCTGCCTCCTCCGCTGAGGCAGCCGTTGTTGCAGGAAACCTTACTCCTCCAAATCCTGGTGAAGTTCCCGAAGGTGGACGTTTCACTTGTCCACTGACGATACCCCAGTATCGTTTTTCACACAAAGCTCCCATCATCATGGTTTCCCAATAGATGAACCCATATCCATTGAAGGTGGGCACCCTAGAGGGTGGGCCCATAACCTGCAATTATGTATCCTCCATTGGACTACAGAATACAGGAAGCCTCTAAATAGTATTTAACTAACCCACTTCAAGCCACAACCAATGCTGCTCAAGAAGACAAACTAACAACTTGACTGCACCCGTGTGCAGCGTGGACTTCCCTGAGTCTGTAGGAAAAAGAATCTTTGAAAACGCCCAACCAAGCGATAAGTTATGAGGCAGTAAAAATGCCAATTTGTACAAACTCTCAAAGGGAGAGGTGACTACCTACCAAAATTTTCTAAGTCCTGATTCTCTCTAATAACTTTTGTCTATTGAAGTACGGACCAATCAGATTACTGTACCGTACAAAAAAGTACTACTGCCGATGTACCTTTTTTACGGCCTATGTACAACAAGGTTATTACGAGGACGCGTGTCCGCTTTTCACTCGTCCGTACGTTCCTCGGAATTCCTATGACCGAATGCCATCTCTCCACGTGGCTCCATGTCATGCCACGTCACAAAACGCCAAAGTGACCACTTCGGGATTTCGGCGATGATGTGCGCCGTTCGATTTTATGTGAAACGCAATCTTAGCCGTAATAAATACTTGCGCGGTATTTGTTTCGTTGGCAAAACAAAATGCGTGGTATCCGTTTTGAATTAGCATCGTACGACGTACTCTTTAAAACTGAATCTATGTATGCTGTCTACAGTTGTAGTTAAATGGATTCAATTCACCCGAACTATATATATATTTATCACATACCATAGTAGTTAGCATTGGTCCTAGTCTTTTTGGATAAAGCTGACCGCTATCGGCCATCTTGACGAACCGTAGGTATCGGGATCAAATCTCTGGTACGTCAAATATATTTTTAGTAACCTACTAAAAATAGCTGCCTGTTGAACTAAGGCAGCCATGGATCAACCACCCTCTCTAACCTTCAGTGACTACAACAAGTATGGGGGCTAGAGAGCGGAGGTGGAGGCAGGTTGTCCTGTCCTTTTCTTTTCCTTTTATAAAAACATATTTAAACCTAGAAAATCCTTTAGAAATCTATAAATTTCAACATGTTATACTGCATATACCAACACAACACCATACCGTTTGTTTTTTCAAAGAGACCAAACATATAGGAACAATGTTTGACTACGATAATGTACCATTGGGCGAATGAAGAAAAAAATATTTAAAGAAAATTAACAAGTTTAACAATTAGGTTATAAAGGTGCGACGTGTGTAAAAAAATGTTTTACAACAATTTTTGAACTAATATTTGTAATGCAACATATGTTCGCCATTATGGCTTGTTTACATATTACTACTTCGTGTCGACACAGAGAAAAAATGCGCAAAAATAGCACACTCTACTACAACATTTATGGATATCCACACTTTTATTAAGTCTTAATAACAATATCCATTAAATGTTAACAAACACTCATCTTAAAGTCATAAACATGGGTTTGTACTAAACACTCGTTACTAAGGGAAACCATATGTTATTGTCATTAGCAAATTGTACACCCTAATAATAGTTAGGTGTAAGGAGACGTGGATAACTGCATTCGACTATCTTAAATATTATTCCTGACTTTAGGTCATGATTTAATGCCAACTGTGCCGCGAGCGAATCAATTTAAGTTTAAGGGGCAACTGAGCCGCAATCGAATAAGCGTTATTGACGATGACACGATGACAATTACTGGCAAATGAAAATTAAACTGACAAGGTTATGCGACATATACCCGCTCTGGTCGACGAAAGGACTAAAATGACATCATTATTGTGGGAAATAGTCATAGTTACCGTACAAAGTTTACTACAAACAATTCAAGTAAATTAAAAATCCGTGTACAGACCATGGTCAGATTTAACGTCCCAAAAAAAAAAAAATCTTGCAAATAATTGCAAGATACTCGTCAGTATCTTGCAAAATGGTGAGCGTAACGCCTTTTTGGCTCTAAAACTCCATTCTCACCAAACTCACCATACGGGCCAAATTTTAACGAACGTAGTCTGTACTTAATAGACTAGACCATGAAGACCTCCTTTCTCCTACCCCTTCATTGTCTCATATACGCCGCCTCGATATATCGGTGCAAATCAGGTGCCGATATATCAGTCGTCTTTACCTTCCGAACCGACAATACTGGATATTGTAGTTTTCGCTAATAGTATTTTACCGATAGACAACAAAGTAAAAATGGTTTGCGACTCGGAAGTCGTCAAAATTCAGGTTTTTACCTTTTTCGTCTGGGTCTTCAACGGTCGTCTCGAATGCTGTCAATATTTTCCAGGTGAAAAAAGCATAACGGAGTGAGCCGACGGCCGTCAGACTGGCTGTCATAGAATTTCACACCAGGTGACTGACAGCCGACGCCCAGTCTGGAAGTCCTTGTCCCGGCAGCAAATTTCTCCTCGTACTCGCAGTATTTCCCGAAACTAATTTTGTACGGATATTCGGCCGCAGGATGGCTTGTACGGTGCTCAGATTTAGTTTTGTAGGTTCCTGCAGTGGGCCAATTTCACTAAAGATCTACACCGTGAATCGCTATTAGCGTAATAAAAAATATAGCGTAATGAAACAATTAGCGTACTTTACGGCAAATTGTGTTTTTTCGGGTACACCATGATACTACTGTAATTTATCATGTACTCTAATTTGTAAACTGCTTTGTAAAAAATTTCAGCACATAATATGTCCACACTAAAACATGTAAATGTACGAAATTGTTCAAATCGTACGCCGTTGCGTTTTTTTGACATCTGCGTATGCCGGAAAATACTTACGCAATTATATATTATTATATTTTCTATACTTTTAAATTTAAAAAGGTACGGAATAGTACAGATCTGGCAATCCGTACACCACACTATTTAAAAGGAAACTAAATTACAGTTATGAACCGTATTGAGCGGGGTACCTCAAATAACGTGCAAAAACATTTAGCGTACTTTATTCTATTTGAGAATTTGCCCCAAAAAAAGGGGTACCCCAATTAGCGTCATGCACGCTAATAGCGATTCACGGTGTACAGTACACCTTGAATCGTTATTAGCGTATAGTAATTATTAGTGTAAAGAAAAAATTAGCGTCATTCATTTTAATTTAGTGCCAGGATTTATTATATTTAAGGTATCAATGTCAAAATTTTGAGGTGCCGATATAGCGTACATAAGGCTAATAACGATTCACGGTGTACCGAGCTCTTGTCGAAAACGAAACAGAATTAACTTGTCAGAAACGAAAACGAAATGAGTAAACCATTGTTCAGTACACCGTGAATCGTTATTAGCGTCAATGCTTTTTTCGCCACTTAAACCATATTTGTCGGATTGTGGATCTGACGGTAGCGATTGAAATTTAGCATTCTCAGCTACCTATTGGCGGTCTCAAATTGAAATCCAACATGTGTGTACGGGGAAAAGGTGTTTTAAGTAGCGAAAAAAACAGAGACACTAATAGCGATTCACGGTATACTGTACAGTGTGTACTTTGCGCGCTGGTTGCTAAAATTCCGGAAATTTTATGGTTGTCCTTTGAGAGGCTTAGCCAACCGCGTTCAAAACGCGTTCGCATGACAGGTGTTTTTTTTTTTTTTTTATTTGATTCTTCATTCATTTGCCGCGGCATGTACGAGGATTTTATACATAATAGAGGGTTTTATTGTCGTTATCCCTATCGTGCTCAGATTTAGTCGACTGTGACAATAATCACATTTCCTATAATCAAAAGCTCGTTTCTTGTCATTTCATTCTTAACTAAACCGCGAATCGTAATTAGAGTAAATTACTCTAATTCGGTCCCTCGAAATTTCGACTCTATCACATCAAATAGAGTAATCGATTCTATTTTTTTCATTATTATAATTTAGGTGAGGTTTAATTAGCGTAAAAAAATCTAATATAGGTTAATTTTAAATAGTGTGGAGTACGAACGACGTCTGACCGTGCAAAATTGTACTTTTATAAGTAAAAAGGTACAAATAATGATTTAATATAATCGCGCTCGCACGTGAAATCGCACTAAACAAAAAAATCAATCACATCGAAAAAAAAGCCGTTTGCATAACTCTCGTCCGTCGATAGCATCGTCATCAGTGTGAACATTAATTGACATTCAATGCGACAAATATTATCAGCGTCATAATGACGTCAATACTATACCGGACTGACACATTTTGTACGTCTACGTAATTTAGTGTTCATAATTATCGCGCACATAATTATCGCCGACATAACCCAATATAGAATAACTAAATAAATTAGAGTAAACTTCATAGTTGAAAAAGCTCAATCACATAAATTAGCGTCAATTACTCTAATTGGCTTTTTTGGTTTTTTTACTCAAATTTTTTCATTACTCTAATTACGATTCGCGGTGTACCTTTCGTCTCTGTAACTATCTTTCCTATTATCTACCGTAATTGAGATGATCTAAACTTGTGCAATCACATTGTCTTGGTTCATAGTTTGTATTCTAAGATACATTTACTAAATAGACACTTCCAAATTGGTTTTTCATCCTTATTAATATTCAATTTTACTGCTTAGCTCAGCAATAGCCAATTGGAGGACTAAAAAATGTCACCTCTACCTCGTCCCTTTTCCCCCTCCATGTCCCTCCCTCTCCCTCTCTCTCTCCTCCTCTCTCTCACAGACATTTTTCTTCCCCACCTGATAGGATCTTACACAAAATCAGAGTGCAAAACTACAGCGGAAGCAATCACAAAATTCACACGAGAGAGAGTTGTCCACAAAAACCAATACAGTTTTATAGACATTTTCTCCCATAAAAGATTAAGTTCCCCACTCCCTCTAAGCTGCAGTATATAGTACTGCTGTTGTAGTGTAACGTCACACTATCAAACTAAAATCAAACCAAACAATAAAGTTTGCACGAAGCGCCTACTAAACAAATCGCGTCTACAGCGAAACTACATAGTCATGGAGTACAAAACACACGTACAATTAAACAAAAAATAAAGACAAATCGTACATACATACCGTACACACCAAACGACACAATACCTGGTCGTTGCCAAACTAAATCTCCGCGAGACCTAAGAACTACAAACCATATTACACGACTTAATGAATCCAAACCAACCAAGACCACTAACTTGACGTAACGACAAACTAGCGGGCCGCGCGACAATCCGCGATTGCCGATTACAACTTTGACTGAACAACCCTCTCAAACTTGTAATCATTATATCATTCCTAATTTTAGTCTCCCCCTCAATAACACATCATGAGCCGCGGCTTTCGTCAACATATCCGCGGCTTCCTCCAACGTCGAAATGTACAAAAACTCAATCTCTTTTGCAGTGACCAAATCGCGTACGAAGTGCCACTGAATCCTAATATGTTTTGTCTTTTTGTGAAAGACATGATTCTTTACCAACGCCATAAAACTCATGCTGTCAAAATATATTTTCATGTAGCCAATCGCAATCCCCAATTCTCTAAGTAGCTCCTTCATCCAAATCGACGCTTTAGATGTGTGACAAGCTGCCATATATTCTGTTTCGGTTGAACTTAGTGCAACAGTTGGTTGGAGTCGCAAACTCCAAGAAACTGCCGCGCCGCCAAAAAAAAAAGCATATCCAGAAGTTGAATTTTTTTGTGTAAAAGTCTCCACCCCAATCTGCGTCACAATATCCCACGCACACCAGAGAAGTCCGTTCAGATCGAAACAATAAACCAATCTCGACCCTACCTGCAAGGTAACGAAATATCCTCTTCACGGCTTCCTAATGAATTTTTTTAGGAGCCTGACAAAATCGGCTCACGACAGAAACTGCGGCTAAAGTATCCGGTCGCGTGGCCACACTTAAATACATTAAACTTCCAACGGCCTCACGATAGGGCACGTGGACAGTTTTCTCCTCAAATTTGCGATATTGAATTTTGGAATCTAGTGGTGTCAAAACCGGCTTAGAATCGAACATAGCAAATTTTGTTAGTACTTCTTTTCAATATTGCGATTGCGACAATTTAATATCCCCATTATCGTACTTTGAAACTTTCACTCCAATAATATATTGTACGTCCCCCAAATCTGTGACTATAAAGTGTAGTCGCAGGTACTCGTTCAATTCGGCGATTCGCGTTAAGTTGTCACATATCATCAAAAACCCATCCACGTAGATAGAAAATATGATTTGATCCTCCCCCTCACCTTTTACGTAAACTCCAAAGGCTGAAATTGCTCGTACAAATCCAAATTCGGTAAGGACTTTGTGTAACCGTAAGTACAAAGTCCTTGGCTCTTGCTTAAGTCCGTACAAGGACTTTCGCAGCGGCCATACCTTCCCCTCCTTCGACACCACTCCTTTTGGAACTTTCATATCAACCTCCTCCTCTAAGTCACCATTCAAGAACGCGGTCTCTACGTCCATTTGGTGATTGTGTTTTTTGCATGCAGCGACAATAGCAATAATCATCCTCAACAAATCAAACTTCACTACCGGTGCATGTGTCTCCGTATAATCTACTCTTTTCCGTTGTTGAAAGCCCTTACAAACAAGCCGAGCCTTATGTTTTATATTTCCTCGATGCACCAGTTTTAGTTTTGAAAATCCACTTCGCATCAATAGCCTTTTTACCCTCCAGTAAACTTACCTTCTCAAATGTTCGGTTGTTGATAATAGATTGAAGTTTTCCTTCCCAAGCAAGTTTCCAATGCTTCTCCCAATCGCATGATTTTCGTGCTTCCACATACAATTGCGGATTGCCCGGCATATTATCGCATAATGATTTCTATAAGATGAAATCTTCCTCCCTCGCCACCGAAATATAATAGTAAGAATTTTCAATATTTCCCTTACCGTCAAAAGAAAGACGAGCCGGTTTCTTTCCTCTATATTCCCGCATACTCCTCCTCGGCTCAATTTCCTTCTCCTCCTTCGCCGGTTCCTCCTCAATGATATTCAGTTCACTCAATTTAGAACACCAAGATTTCCTCGTGTCCGAAGACATTCGGGAATTTTCACTTCGTGAATCCCAACCAATGTTTCCAAGATTTACATTTTTCACAATTTTATCTTTCCCCCTTTTAACATTGGAGGTGGATTTCGGATCAATTTCCGAATCTGAACCCTCGATGTCATTAAGGTCACCGATTTCAAATTCTTCATGAAAATCAAGATTAGAATGTCGCTTAGCCGATCGAGAGATTGTGGATAATAAATCCTCGTGAAAATCCACATTCTTCGATTCCTCAATGATATTTCGAATCGGATCATAAACTCGATAAAGACTCCCCTTAGTGCTATATCCCACAAAGTAACCACTCTAACTCCTCGATGCAAATTTACCCTTTCTCTTTTGTGCTTGAATATAAACCGACGCACGGCATCCCCAAATCCGAATGTGGTGAAGAGTAGGTTTTCGTCCATACCACAATTCGTACGGAGTTTTATCACCCTAAACCGATGTAATTCTCCGATTGCAAATATAATTCGCCGTCAAAATCGCATCGCCCCATAAATTAATGCTCATACCGGATAGGTGTACTATGGATCGTAGCGTCTTTTGAAGAGTGCAGTTCTTTCTTTCGGCTACGCCATTTGATTTCGGTGAGTAAGATGCGGTAAATTGGTGAGAAATTCCCCACTCTTTACAATAAGGATCAAAAGCAAGAGTTTCCCCTCCATTATCTGATCTAATAGACTTTAGTTTTCTCTCACATTGCCTTTCGGCCATCACATGCCACTTTTGAAAGCGTAAAAATGCTTCGAACTTGTGTTTAAGTAATATTACCCATGTGAAGCGAGAGAAGTCGTCCACCACCACCATCATATATTTGTTTCCTCCAATCGTCTCCGTTTTGATGTCCCCACATAAATCAATATGCACAAGATCAAGCGGATGCTTAGATCGCATTGGATCCTTAGCCGGATGCGGCTCTCAGATTTCTCTCCCCTTACTACATCCCTCACACCCATTAATCTTCTCCCCCGACTCCAAATCTATTCCCTTTACGCTCTTATTTTTAATCATCCGTCGCAAATTGTCTCGGATGTGTGACACATCCGGTGGTGCCACAAGGTTAAATCCCCTTTCAATTTGGAGATTTGCAAAATAATGGCATTGGAATTTGGAGGGGTTTTTGTCCGATGCCATTTTAGCCGACTATGTATAAAATCCGTGACCTCTCCTTCACCTATTTGTACACCATCAGATCGTACAATTTTTATTGTAGAGTCGCCGTACGCAATTACGCTGCCGCCCGCTCGCTGAATTTGTGGCACGGTGAGAAGGTTTGCTGAATCTTCAGGTAGATACAAGACATTTGTCACTTGGATTTGCGTAACCTTTTCTACGCCACGTGAATCCAAGCTTGGTAAGTCCAACCGTACAGTACCCACTGTACCGATTGAAATCACCTATCCACTTGCGACAGTGATTTTTTTCGGTACCGTAAGTTGACCCTTCTCGTTAAAAAGTGACGCGTCAGTACAAACGTGGTGTGACGCGCCCGAATCTATGATCCACTCCTTTTCTTGTTGTGTAGTACTTGCCAACAAATCGAATGACGGTTTAAGGACCGCAAAAAACCTGCGCGCCTTCTCCTCCTCATTCAAACTGATCGTCGCCCAAAAAATGTCCTCCTCCTCTTCCATGGCGGCCTCCGCGACCACCGCGGCCGCCAAGACAGCCGCCGCCGCGACCACCGTATCGGCCGCTGCCGTCTCCTCTACCGCCGCCGCTCCACTATCGGCCTTCGAATAACATTGGGGGCTTATATGGCCCTATTTCTGGCAAAAATGACATTGGCGCTCCTTATCCGGGCAGGAAGCCGCCATATGACCAAGTTTGCTGCACTGAAAACATGCAATATTGGTTAGATGTGAATATCCGGGCTGGGAAGGAGATCTCTCCGCCCTTTCGTGTCCTCTTCCCCTGTTCCTCTCGGATCCCCCCTCTTCTACCTCCTCTTCCCCATAGATAATTTAGATCAGGCGTTTTTGGTGTTGTTGCGTTTAGGGAACTGGTCGGTTGGGTTCCCCTCGATGAGCTTGGACGATTCACCTGCAATTCTGTGTCCTCCATTGGACCATAGAATACATGAAGCCTCTAGATAGTATTGAACTAACCCACTTCAAGCCACAACCACTGCTGCCCAGGAAGGCAAAATGACAGTTTGACTACACCCCTGTGCAGCTTTGAGTCCGTAGCAAAAAAGAAACACTGAAAACGGCCAACCAGCCGATAAGTTATAAGCCGGCAAAAATGCCAATTTATACAACCTCTCAAAGAGAGAGAAGACCATCTACCAGATTTTTCTAAGTCCTAGCTCCCTCTCACAACCCCTATCTACTAACTGTACGAACCAATCAGAATACTGTACAGTACATAAAATTACTACTGCCGATGTACTTTTTGTACGACCTTTGTACGAGAAGGCCATTAAGCGGACGCGTGTCCATTTTCCACTCGTCCGTACGTTCCTCGGAATTCCCGCGACCGAATGTTATCTCTCCACGTGGCGCCCGGTCATGCCACGTCACTAAATGCCAAAGTGACCATTTCGGGATCCGAGCGATGACGTGTGCCGTCCGATGGGATTTCGCATTTGATCTCAGGCGTCGAAACAAATGTTTGATTCATTTGCTTCGTGCGGAATCATATTAGTACTGTATATTATCCGCTCCATGCATTTATGTCTGTATTTCCGTTAATCGGAATACCTACCGTAACACTAGATAACTAATTATCAAACCATATACTATCTAGCGAACTTCTACGACAGAACGGTTAGAGCTAACGGCTACGCTATGCTCTGCCGGTCGGGGGTTCGAGTCCTGTCGGACTCAACCTTTTGTTGAGAGTGACTTAGGTCACTCTTAAGTCTTGCACAAATGGAGTTGAGGCAGCCATGGCTCCACTGCTCTCTCTCTCTCCTTCAGTGACTACAACAAGTATGGGGGATGGAGAGAGAGAGGTGGCGACAGACTGCTTGCGCTCTCTTCATTTTTTATTTAATTTAGACCTAGAAAATACCTATTTTCAACACTCCCTTTATTTTCTAGTCTAGTTTTAATTTGTCTTTCAACCCGCATTTTTCCCTACAATATTTTAGTTTAGGAGAGGGTACAGGTTTGGTCATCATGTCAGCCACCATTTCCTCATCAGGTCTAAACAGAAGATTCAAAATTCTAATTTCAACTTTTTCTCTCACGAGCTCAATCTTATGTCCATATGTTTACCTTTAAAATGATGTTTTGGATTGGCTGCTATTGCAATTGCAGCTTGATTATCGCAAAAGACTTCATACACTCCCTCCTTCATATACCCCAGTTCTTGCAATAATGACTTGACCCACATGAAGTTTTTTACAGCAGAACGAGAGACCATATACTTAGCCTCCATAGTAGACTGAGCAACCACCTTTTGTTGTTTACTGCTCCAACAGCAAGCACCTTCCCCCACATAAAGAGCATATCTAGAAGTGCATCGTCTCATAGGTGTATCCCCATAATTGGCATCACTCCAAGAAGTGATATCAGTGTGCTCCCCT
Source organism: Zygnema cylindricum (assembly GCA_037447655.1). Taxonomy (NCBI): domain Eukaryota; kingdom Viridiplantae; phylum Streptophyta; class Zygnematophyceae; order Zygnematales; family Zygnemataceae; genus Zygnema; species Zygnema cylindricum. Next base: position 94,916 of record JBBHKE010001354.1, on the reverse strand, counting down.
CCCAAATGCAACCATAACTCTCTGGTTCCCACCAGATATCTCATGACTCTCTTGGCTGCCTCCCAGTCTCTCTTCCTATGATCATTAAGACTCCTACTGAGTACTCCAACTGCTGCCGCTATGTCCGGCTTGGTACAATTCATAAAGTAGATCAAACTTCCTACGACCTATCTAGAAGGGATAGACTTCATAAACTCTCTCTCCTCTGGACTCATCTGATCATCTAAGATCGTCACTCCTCTTTCTACACTCCCATCACTTACTTTTTTCAAATCCATGGGAGTGGTACAACTGTTAGCATTTTCCATCTGTAATTTCTCAAGCATATTACCTATTGCTTCTTTCTGTGTAAGTCTGATAATTTTTTTCCACCTATCTCTCTCCATTTGAATCCCCAAAATATATCTTTCCTCACTTAAATCTTTTATATCGAATCTGCTTCTAAGATCTTTCTTTAACTTATTGATCTTTTCTAAAGATTTACTCAACAAAAGCAGATCATCCACATAAATTGCAATAAAAATGACACCATTCTCATCTTCAAACATATAGATACAATGGTCAAAACTGATACGGATATATCTTAGACAGTAAAAAACTCATCTAGTTTCTTATTCCACTGTTGGGGAGCTTGCTTTAGTCCATATAAGGACTTTATTATCCTGCAAATTTTGCTCTCTTCTCCCTCTTCCACGAACCCCTCAGGTTGCCTCATGAAAATTTCTTCCTCTAACTCACCATTAAGAAAAGCAGTCTTAATGTCCATCTGGTGTATTTCCATAGAGCCTGCTTCAGTCCATATAAGGACTTTATGAGCCTGCAGACTTTGCTCTCTTCTCCTTCTTCCACAAACCCCTCGGGTTGTCTCATGAAAATTTCTTCCTCTAACTCACCATTAAGAAAAGCAGTCTTAATGTCCATCTGGTGTATTTCCACGTCCTTCGCTGCTGCCTGACTGAGGAGAATCCTTACTGATGGGAACCGAACAATTGGAGCAAAGGTCTCCTCATAGTCAATCCCCTCCTTTTAGGTGAACCCCTTCGTTACCAATCGAGCCTTATATCTCTCAATGGTATTATCTGGGTTCAGTTTTAATTTAAATACCCAATTTCACCCAATAGGTTTTCTGTCTGGAGGACAATCCGCTAGTTCCCAAGTATTTGCTTCCATGATAGAAGCCATCTCATCATTTATGGCTTTATTCTATCTTTCTTTCTCTGGAATATTCACTGCCTCCGAGTAAGATTGAGGCTCATCTGGGTGAGATAGCTTAGTTAACTTATGAGCGGCTTGTTTTTCGTGTATCCTTTTGCTGCTCCTCCTTCCTCCCTCAAACTCTAAAGCTGGAAGGGATGGAAGTCTTGGATTTATTCTCACTGTCTCATCGGCTCCCTTGTCCATGGAAGCCTGTTCTTGTCCCGCCTCTTCTATCTCCTCGAAGTCCATAGGAGTATGTGAGGTTTCCAGTGAGTCTCTTGTATCTTGGATCTCCCCTGAATCTGCAATCACGGTTTCACTCAAGTCCCTTTCGGAAACGATCGAGTTCTCCTCACTTTCGGACTCAAATCTGATTCTTATCTTCTTTGTATATTTGAAGGGGTCAAATGACTTCCCTTCATCCATGACAACTAAGTGTTTGACCAGAATGATATCTTTTTTTGTTAAGTCATAGACTCTATATCCCTTAACATCCTCATCATATCCCACAAAGTATCCAGGTTTTCCCTTAGCATCTAGTTTCCAGTTTTTCCTATCCGTGTCAAGACTGTAAACTTGGCTACCGAATACTTTAAGGTGTGAGATATCTGGTTTCCTTCCAGCCCTCTCTCATAAGGTGTCACCCCCTTTACAGCTGAGGTAAGGACTCTATTCTTAATGTAGTTGGCACAGTTCATTGCTTCTGCCTAAAATCTCTTTCCTATTTTCTTGTTTGCCAACATACTGCATGCACTATCTCCTAGTGTTCGATTCAACCTCTCAGCTACCCCATTTTGTTCCGGGTTATATGGTACAATTTTCAAGTGCTGCACTCCTTCATCTCTCAGATATTCCTCAAACTGGTTAGAGGTATATTTCCCCCCATTATCACTTTTTATCCTCTTAATGGGGGTTTCGTACAACTTCTCACTCCAGGCTTTATATTCTTTGAAGTAAGTTTATGCTTCAGACTTTGTTTTCAGAAAGTAGACTCTAGAGTATCTAGACCACTCATCGGTTATTGTCATCATAAACCTCTTTCCTCCAACCGAAGGTACTTTTGCAAGTCCCCAAATATTTGTGTGTACCAAATCTAACACTTTCTCACCTCTATATGTGGCGGCTTTGGGAAAGGGAAGTCTGTGAGCCTTACCTTGAGCACAGCCACTACAATCATCCATCATTTCTTTATCCCCAAACTGAATGTCTTTTACTACCCCAAGCTTTTTCATTTCCCTCAACCTATCAAAGTGCAGATGCCCCAACCGCTTATGCCAAATCATCAACTTAGGAACACCAACATAGTAAGCATTCTTCTTTTCATTACTCAGGTTAAACCTAAACATTCCTTGGCTACCATTATCTGCCGTGAAGTAAACTTCATTCCCATACTTAGTTGTAAAGACTCCCTTTCTAGTGAAGGTATCAAATTCTTTGTCATCTAACACAAACGTAGAGACAAGATTTTTACTCACCTGAGGAATGTAGAGTACAAATGAGAATGTAAGTATAGATGTCTTACCCTCCACTAAGACTTTCAGATCTACTGATCCCACTAGATCTGTAGTAACCACTCTCCCATCCCCATACTCTATCTCTACAGTAGGGATCATTCTTAGCTTAGTGAAGAGTTCTTTATCACGACACATATGCATGGATGCACCTGAGTCGATGATCCATCCTTCCTGTGGAGCTTCCCGAATTGCTCCAAGGGCACACTTCTGTCTCCAAGGGATCTCCTTCTCCTCCAGACTCTCGTCAAGAAGAAGCTCCCCATCCCCCTCAGAGGACTCATCCTCGGTTTCTCCTGTCACTTTTGTAACCACAAGTGCCTTTTTCTTCCCTCCGGAAGAACCCCCACCACGGTTCTCTTAGAGCCTCAGCTCCGACAACTTGACACAATCTGCGATGAAGTGTCCCGACTTTTTGCAAATCGTTCCCCAGAATGATCTCTTTCAACTATGTAAGGTTTTTTCGTGTCCTTCCCCCATCGGTCCCCTCCTGCTGCTAGAGCTTGAATGCTCTTTCCTCCTCTCCTAATCTCCATTGTGTTTTCCTGCACAAGTATCATCCTGACCACTGTGTTACATTTCCATGAACTATCAGGCATTTCCTGTACTCGGTACACTATGTTCTCGAACTCATTTGGTAACTTCATGATAAGGGTGTTCACTTTCATTTTCATTGTACCTGTCCACCCAGCACTTTCTATCTCCATATACAAACAAGAAAGATCATTACAGTAATCTAACATCTTTCCTCCTTTGTAAGTGTAACTCACTAGCTTTTGCTCAGCCAACTGGAGCTCCTGAATAGTTCCAGCTCTATAAATCTCCACCAAACTCACCCACAACTCCTCGGCCTTGTAAATGTGAAGATGAGGGGTGGCCAAAGCTTGAGTGAGGTGCCTCAGAATGAAGTTCTTGGCAGCCATGTTTACATCCTCCCACATTTGAGTATCGTTCTCCGCGGTCTTTACCGTTGCCGCTCCCGGTATTGTGGCAATAAGAGTGAGGGGTGTCTCCTTCCCTTTCCCCTTTTCGGACACACTGCTGTCCCCATCATCTGCCTCCTCCGCTGAGGCAGCCGTTGCTGTAGGAAACCTTACTCCTCCAAATCCTGGTGGAGATCCCGAAGGTGGACGTTTCACTTGTCCACTGACGATACCCCAGTATCGTTTCGCACAAAGCTCCCATCATCATGGCTTCCCAATAGATGAACCCAGATTCATTGAAGGTAGCCACCCTAGAGGGTGGGCCCATAACCTGAAACTCTGTGTCCTCCATTGGACTACAGAGTACAAGAAGCCACTAAATAGTTATTAACTAACCCACTTTCAATGGCAACCACAGCTACCCAAGTAGACAAGCAGACAATCTGACTGCACCCCTATGCAGCCTGGACTCTGTTGAGTCCGTAGGAAATAAATCTCTGAAAACGCCTAACCAGGCGATAAGTTATAAGCTGGCAAAAATGCCAATTTTATACAAACTCTCAAAGAGAGAGAAGACCTCTACTAAATTTTTCTAAGTCCTAGCTCCCTCTCACAACCCCTATCTACTAACTGTACAAACCAATCAGAATATTGTACAGTACATAAAAGTACTACTGCCTATGTACTTTTTGTACGACTTTTGTACGACAAGGCGTGTCCATTTCCCACTCGTCCGTACGTTCCTCATAATTCGCGAGACCGAATGTTATCTCTCCACGTGGCACCCGGTCATGCCACGTCACTAAATGCCAAAGTGACCATTCCGGGATCTCGGCGATGACGTGTGTCGTCGGATGGGATTTTGCATTTGATCTCAGTCGTCGAAACAAATGTTTGATTCATTTGCTTCGTGCGGAATCATAATAGTACTATATTTTATCCCCTCCATGCATTTATGTCTGTATTTCCGTTAATCGGAATACCTACAGTAACAATGGATAAGTAATTATCAAACCCTATATTATCTAGCGAACTTCTACGACAGACTGGTTAGAGCTAACGGCTACGCCATGTTCTGCCGATCGGGGGTTTGAGTCCTGTCGGACTCAACCTTTTGTTGAAAGTGACTTAGGTCACTCTTTAGTCCTGCACAAGTGGAGCTGAGGCAGCCATGGCTCCACTGCTCTCTCTCTCTCCTTCAGTGACTACAACAAGTATGGGGAATGGAGAGAGAGAGAGGTGGAGACAAACTGCTTGCACTCTCTTCATTTTTAATTTAATTTAGACCTAGAAAATACCTATTTTAAACAAACTACGGCCATACGTCAAGTTACGCGTTGAAATAGCGTGGCGTGTTAACCCTTTCTGTAAACGTTAAACAAAAAAAACTGTAATTAAACTTTACGTTACGCGGTATAGCATTGACACGTAACCGCCGTAAATTTTTCTCATCGCTACGGATACTCGATTTGGCGTCGACGTACAATTTTTAAGTTTGTGTACGGTTACACATATTAATGTGTATAATCGTACTGAGAATATTCCATTTTTGCTGTCCCCAAATTAGCGTTAACGCCGAAATTAGAATAAACCTTTTTTTTATAATTTTCAAAATCTTAATTTGCATCAATGACGATATATTTACTTCCACACTATCTAAAATTTGACACTAATAACGATGCGCGGTGTACACCGTGTATCACTACACTGCCTATTGTTACTATAGTTGACAACGCTAAGGGTAACCTTCCACCAAGCGTTCCTAGTAATCGTACGGTCAGGTTTACAGGCAGTAATACTTGTAACACCTTTCTTTCAGGTCGTGCTAGTGAACCAAAAATTGCTTACGTGTTAGATTGCGATTGGTACCACGTAGGATCCTGTTGAGCCGGGAATAAGGAAAGTTTTGAAAAGGACAAAATCGCAACTGCGTATCTGTACGGGCGGACGCCGATTAAAATATCTAGTACCGTGACGCTAATGTACAGTCTGAATGTTCTTGTAGTTGTCGTCGTACCGACGGCCACTAAAACCAATCGCGGATGACACGTATATCGTGGGTCCGCGCGATCAAGTTTTTTCTGCTTTCTCTCATTTTGCGGAACCAACTTCATCGGATCACGCTATCTGTTAGACCATGTAAGTGTGTGGCTTGGTGCCCTCAAGAATTACCATCTGATTGCCCGCTCCCCAGCGGTTTTCGTCTTGCATCTCACGATGAGGGTAACAAGGCTTTAGGTTGCCCTATTGGTGGTACTTCTTTTATCAACCAGGTGGAGGATGATGCGTTGTTGGAGGATCTTTCTCATAGCGACGATATCCCTAAGCTGTCAGATGCACAAGTGGCGTTTTTGACATTGATCTGTTGTTTTGCTCAGCGCCCCTCTCTATCTTGCGCGGACTTTACCTCCCACGACTTCATTTTTGTCTTCCCTTACAGATTTTGACGACAAAATTTTCGGTGTGCTTCATCACCTCGTTGGTCATGGGATTTTTTATCGTCCCGAGGGGCCACTCGCTCGTCAACAAGCAAGTCTCCCTATTACCAGCGGCGGTTTAGGTTTGATTTCCGTGGCCAAAGTTGCGCCAACCACGTATTAGGGTAGTTGGGCTTTGGTGGTTCCTACCATCACTTCTCGTTTCATTGTGGATGATGTCCCCATTCTGGCGTAAGTTGTCCCTAAGGTGGAATACGGGTTGTTTCCATTTCACCAAGCTCTCCTTTCCGCTCGTGCGTTACTTCCCCATGATGCTCGAAACGAAGTTCCATCATTTCATTCTCTCATGGCCGACCCTAATTTCCAGCTTCAACAATACATATCTGAACAAGTGGTTGCCGCTGATTTTACGAACCCTTTGGAGGCCCTACCTTCTGCTCAAGCGCGTGCTCGTTTACGTTCGTGTTCTGCGGCTGGGGGTGGTACGTGGCTTCAAGCAACACCAATCTTGTCGACGCTCCTTCTGTCATCCGTCCAATTTACTTCTGCTCTACGCTTGCGGTTGGGTTTGCCTCACCCTCTGCTATTGGGAGGGCCTCTGTGCGTTTGTAACCAACCCATTGATGTTGAGGGAATCCATTTGCTTCGTTACTCGCATGGGGGGGAACGAATTGTTGCGCATGATTTGGTGCGCGATGCCATTGTTGCCATTGGTGTCGAGGCGGGCTACACCGTCAAACGTGAGGTTTCTGATATACTTCCACCTCGGCCCCAATCTAAGGGTTCTCAGAGCCCTCAGGTTAACTTAGTTTTTTTTCATGGTGCTGGGAGGACGCTTGGCGATGTGGTCTTCACGGATCCGACTGGGACACACATTTCATCTCGCGCGGCTTTGCATCCAGGTGTGGCGGCTCGAGACGCAGAGGCTACAAAAGAAAGAGACTACGCTCATCGAGACCCGTCGGACCAACTTATCCCATTTGCAGTGGAGATTTTTGGATATTTGGACAAGTCCTTCGATGACTTCCTTCGCCAGTGTGCGCAGAAAACGTTTGAATCCCGGAGTCCAGGGAGTCCAACACCGAGTCTTTTGGTTGCGTTCTATCGACAGCTTGTCTCAATTGCACTTCAATGGGCGCAAGCTGCGGCTCTTCTTCGACGTAGCATACTAGCTGAGGACCGGCGAGGTCTCCCAGACCTTCCGCTAAGGGACGCGGTTCACATCCATGATCTCCGTGGTTGTGGACCTTAGTTCGTCTAAGGTCAGTCTAGTCTAGGTTTTTTCATTTTGTCGACGGTCTAAGTAGGTTCTTGTTTAATTTTAATTCGTTGCTCTTGTTTGTATTGCTCTGTTTCGTTTCAGTTTTTAGGCGTAGATTACTTTATTGTGACTCTTGTAGTCTTCAAATGTTTTTTTCGGTTTTCCTCTTTTTGTACTCAGATGGTTTTGCCATTGCAATATTTGCAATAGAGACTTCCTGACTAAAAACCGTTGCAAAATGAAAGTTGGTACAAATGTCCATGAATGTACCATTTGTACGTTCATGTATTATCGCTTGTACTGTACATGGTTGTGCACATTTATGAAGGAGGCGTGACAGGATGTCCTACAACCAAGATTTTGTCGTCGAACAGGGTGGCTTTGATGTCAGAAGGTACACGCTATTTGCCACATGTAAGTTTATAACTTCAGGTCCGTCATGGATCGACTCTGACTTTTACAAGTGGACCAATACACGCGTCTAGTAAGCGCAAATTGTCCTCTTGAGGACAGTCGGAGGAGATTAGCCAGACACTGGATAGAAGGGGCGTTTGCCTCGAACACTCGAAATCGGACAGTCGAAGTTTTCGCCAAAAAGTTTGGAGAATCTTAACAAATTTCTCGTAAACATCTTTTGTAAAAAAAACAAAAAAAAAACAGTATGGCTTAGTACGGAAAGGTACTTTCTCCAGTAAACAACCCCACTTTTCGCCCGATGTAAGGTTATCCTAAGTCGCGGATTTTTTTGGCCAAAAATCCATAGTTCTCCCGTACGCACAATACGCACGAAACGAACGCGCGAATACTACGCACGATACGCATTTAACGATAAAAAAAAGTGTTATAAAATGCGTACTTGACTATGTACCAGTACATTTCCGTACTTTTCCTGACAATGTTCGTACATTTTTGCACCTTTTAGGGTTATTTAAGGGATTTTTAGGGCTTTATAGTACATTTCCTTACATTCCGTATATTTGAGTATAACCGCCCCACATTTTTCATACATGTACGCATATCGTCCGTATTTTCCGTACCTTTTAGGGTTATACAATTTATGGTTTGTAGGATACATTCCCGTACATTCCTGTACATTCTCGTATACTTCAGTACAGCTGCGCTACACTTTTCGTACAGTTACCTACAGTGGTCTTACATTTTTGTACATATTAGGGTAATTAAAGGGGGGATTTTAGGGTTTCTACTTTCTAAGGTACATTGCCGTACTTTTCTTTATATTTCAGTACGGCTACCGAAGATTTGCCGTACCATTAGGTTTTGTAGGGTACATTTTTCGTACAGTGTCGTACATTTATGTTAATTTTCCGTACATTTTAAGATTTTTGAAGGATTTTCTATGATTATGCTTTCCGTACATTTTCGTACACATTCGTACAGCGAAAACTAAACGATTTTTACGAAAAATATAAAAGTCGCGAATACTACGTAAAAATCGGAAAAAAAAAATCAAAATCCGTACGAATAGGACAACTAGGCAAAAATCATAAATCAGTGTTGACAACATTATTAGTGGGATTGGATTACAATCTGCGGAGTCTCCTTTCACTTAGTACAATATATTACAATTTCGCATCAACGCGAACAAATCTTTCAGGCTAATAACGATGGGCAGTGTACTTTTGTAGGAAATAATTTGTATACATGTAGCTGATCATTGAGTAAATGTACATACAGTAAGGGAGATAGGAAACTAAGTTGTACATTCTCTAAAGTCATCATAAGGTGAGGGCTTTGAATAAAAACACGGTCTCCCGTGTAACTTGTTAATTGGGTTAATCTATGTGGGACATTTGGGAAACAGATTGATTTTGTTAGGTACTCTGCGTGCTTCACACGTTTTATAAATTGTTCACAACATTGTTGACCTATAGTTATGCATAAAAACAGAAAGTTATTCTTGAGAATGTTACAAGTTTGGTTGGTATGATTGCGATACGCATGAGAATCAATTGCTTGTCATGCTCATTGCTACGTTTGCGCTGATCTTAAGGTGCTTCGACCGCGTAGAAAGGCCACCAAACAAAAAAGAGAAGAAAAGACATCGCTTATGTACATTGAAGACATGCGTCCATATCCATTAATCCTAAATGAACAAAATTGATATTTTTTCCCCATGACCCAACATTGCCCATTCAAACGCGCGTCCTCTAATTTTCTCATTAAGAAATAATTATTTTAGGACACCTCTCACTCCTCCATCAGTGTCGTGGAGGTGTGGTCTCTTTTTTAAACCTCAGCAAAAACTGAGCAAACATCACCAATTGCGTGATCGGCCACATGTGTCCATCTGAACTAATCCAAAATGACAGTTGTTGATACTACTTCGATATTTTCAAAGTTTTCATATTTAGACGGGCCTCTATTTTTTAACTATTACCCTCGTTCTCATGCGAAGGTGGACTTGTTTCGTTCTCCTCTCCTATTGGCACCTCGTGAAGGAGGCCCTATAGGAGGCACTATCCGTACATTTCGGGCTACCATTAAAACTTCATCTTCCTTCCTTTCCCTTACACACACATAGTTGGCATTGCGACTCAGGTTCTTCCGTCTCATATTAGGTTGTTTCGCCATATATATACTTATTAAAAGTGGCTTCAGAGTATTGTTTTTAGGTCCATCTAAAGGCACAATATGTATTTGGATGTCCATGAATTGTGATTTTTTTTTACCCGTTTTTAATTGAACTCTTTAAGATGGCCAAACTCACATGGAATTCCTCCACAAGCTCCATGAGCCTTAATTGGTTCTTTCTTTATTGATGAGGAGTTTTAGTGACAACGTCGACGTCACTGATTCAAGAACTTTACGCCATGGTTTCCCGATTTATTTTTTTCTACTTTTCTCATTCGACTTGCCATTAAAAAAAAACCTAAAAATTGTCAAAACAAATATTTTTCAAAGATCTTTCATTTTATATCAATATTGTCGTGTCTCGTTCTAAAAAGTGTGAGATACAAGCGATAGTGTGTGAGAGAGAGGGGAGAGGCGACGACGGCGCAAAATTTTGCAAAGGACCCCATGAATGAAAGTGGGTCCCAGACCCCTGCAAATTCTTTTCCGTTCATGCGCTTGACGGGCACGGGGAAAAATAGCGAGGACTCTCCCTCGTCCTAAAATTTTCCCACTCTTGTGGCGCGTGCGTGGGTCGTTTTTCATTCGCTGTTTGGGCGGTACTTTAACTAAAATCACCCCCTCGAGGTGATTTTGGATGAAGTTTTTTTCTGGGCTGGATTCTCTTGCCCGGGGGTCGAAAAGGGAAAAACGCCAAAATGCGTTCATATGACGATAAACACGCCGTACATCCAAAGTATGAATTGACGTTCACTGTACTTTGGTAAACATGATTTTATCATACAGCTTAAGTTTTTGTCAAAGTTCCCTGAATTTTAGGGCAAAAAGAAAAAGAAAAGTAGATACTTTAACACATGGGGACGTACCCTAAGATGCAGTATTTATGGAAGCTAGTGTAATATTTAGTGTGGACTTGGAACACTACACCGCGAATCGTAATTAAAGTAATGATTTTTTTTTTAATAAAACGTACAGTTTATCGTCACTATGACGTTTGCACTACGTGGTTTGTTAAGACGCAGTTACATGATAACGGCCTGTATTAAATCATTATTTGTACTTCTTTACTTAATAAAGTACAATACTGCACGGAGGTCGTCCGTACTCCACACTATTTAAATCGAACCTATATTATAATTAAAAACGTTAATCAAACTTTACCTTAAATAGAATAATGAAAAATTGGAATCATTTAAATTTTGAGCGATCGAATTAGAGGTATTTACTCTAATTACGATTCGCGGTGTACAGTACACCGTGTATCGCTACAATGCCTATTGTTACTACAGTTGAAGTCGCGCATTTATTTGGCATGCATAAAAACATAAAGTTATTATTGAGAATGTTACAAGTTTGGTAGGTATGATTGCGATGCGCAAGAGAATCAATTGCTTGTCAAGCTCATTGCTACGTTTGCGCTGATCTTAAGGTGCTTCGACCGTGTAGAGAGGCCACAAAACAAAAAAGAGAAGAAACGACATCGATTGTGTACATTGAAGACATGCGTCCATATCCATTAATCCTAAATGAACAAAATTGATATTGTTTCCCTGTGACCCAAACTTGCCCATTCAGATGTGCGTCCTCTAATTTTCTCATTAAGAAATAAATTATCTTAGGACACCTCTCACTCCTCCATCGATGTCGTGGAGGTGTGGTCTCTTTTTTAAACCTCAACAAAAAATGAGCAAACATCACCAATTGCGTGATTGGCCACACGTGTCCATCTGAACTAATCCGAAACGAGAGTTGTTGATACTACTTCGATATTTCCAAAGTTTTCCTATTTAGACGGGCCTCTGTTTTTTAACTATTACCCTCGTTCTCATGCGAAGGTGGTCTTGCTTCGTTCTCCTCTCCTATTGGCACCTCGTGAAGGAGACCGTATAGGAGGCGCTAGCTCTTTTCCGTGCATTTCAAGCTACAATTAAAACTTTATCTTCCTTCCTTTCCCTTACACACTCATAGGTGGCATTGCGACTCAGGTTCTTCTGTCTCATATTGGGTTGTTTCGCCATATAACTACTTATTAAAAGTGGCTCGGGGACCTTAACCATTAAGTCAAGCATCCAGAGTATTGTTTTTAGGTCCATCTAAAGGCACAATATGTATTTGGATGTCCATGAATTGTGTTTTTTTTTACCCGTTATTTTACTCAACTCTTTAAGATGGCCAAACTCACATGGAATTCCTCCACAAGCTCCATGAGCCTTAATTGATCCTTTCTTTATTGATGAGGAGTTTTATGAACTATCCTTTGTACGTCACGCGAACCTCGCCTCCTATAACTTTTTTTTTGTTCATCTCTTTTAGCATTCCATGGTTGCCACTTTGACATTCTCCACAATTTTCGTGAGCACGAGTTCGGGTATCTCCCTTTTACCTCAAGTGATGTATGGTACGTGCAGCACAAGTAGTACAATTAGAGAGTTAATGTCTCACCCCCCTTCACTCTTCACTCTTTGCTTAGTTGGTGACATACATATCTTCACCCGCATTACCCCACGTGCCTCGAACGGTGATCTCCCTAACCATTGGTCTCATTTGAGCACCATACAACCTCCCTCCCACTCCTTGGTGGTGATGCCCTTTTTCTCACGAGTCTATGATTTGGATTCGATAAGGTTGTCACGACCACTTGATCTAAGTTTTCGAAAGGCAAATCTAGTAAACGCTTATCCCACACATTTTCTCTCTTGTATAAGTTTGCTTACGGGGCTTGAACGAGAGCTCTTGTTTCTACCCGGTACCTTCTACTGAAAGGTATCCATTTCCCCACTTCTCACATGGGGCCGAGATGATTGAGGCACATCACAATGTTTGGGACAATGTCGTGGTTATAGCTTGGGATGCACCGCATTCTTTTCAACGTGGTGTTACACATATTATTATTTCACACGGGGATTGAAGGTGTCATGTTTGACGGTGCCCGTTGTATTTTTTGACACATTTAAGGACGGACTTATTTCAGGAATTTAACCTTTACTGTAGTCGTGGATTAGGTGGCCCGGTGTGGTGGTCCGAGGAAAAGTCAAGCGTCTAGGCTCTCTAGGACATTATGGTCAATGTTTAATCAGAGAGCAATCGACATATTTGGTTGCTTGGGTGTTTTTAAATGAATTCCTCCGTACTTGTGGTCGACGCTCATACCAAAGGGAGGGGACATGGCTTTTTTTGTTTGCTTGTGGCTTTAAATCGTGTGCAAGATTTGTGCCGTCCATGGGGTGATGGCAAGGACACGGACTGCCGTCTTTCGTGTTTCTTTTTTCTTCACGAATTCAGATGGTTTGCACACTTTCTTAATAGAGCTCACGTTTTTTTCTTAGCTATATAAATAATTTGATTACAATTGTCCAGGTAAGTCCTTTTTGTTTTTTGGAGCGAGGAACCGTTCTAATCTTAAGTCAATATTTGTACTGAACCCAAACTAATCATGGTGCCATCTGTTGGAGGGCAGTTCCGGAGAAAAAATTATACACATTGCCAATAATTACATCAGAGATCCGTAAGTGATAACAAAATGTTGATGCGCTTCCTTTCTTGCTTCAGGTCGTTCTGGTTCAATATCACATTAACATCGATAAACTATCACTTTCAACATGTCATAAATTGGTCGCATATTTGCTTGGAGGACTCCGTATTCAACCACCTTTTGCATAAAAAAAAATCCATACACATTTTGAAGCAAGGCAACTTAGACACTTTGGAATGAAGGGATATTAGACTTCGTTAATATAACAATGTACGACACAAAAAACCGAACTTCTACTGCTGTAGCCCACGAGTTCGTGTCTCCACAAGTTATTTCTACCAGTTTTAGATTGATAATGACCACCATATCACCAACACGGAATCAAACGAGAACTCCATGATGAAGTACATGAAGTACATTCCATTATCAGTTACAAAAATGCATAATTTCGCATTATGTATCATAACATTAGGCACAAATGATTGGTTACTTCCTGTTTCTGCCACTAGGCAAACGCTAAAACTACACTCTAAATCCGATTGAAAAAACTGAATGTTCTTACAGTTTATGGACACCAGTAGCCTCTATTCGAAGCAACAAAGCCAGAATTTCATGGCCCTCATCACTATCATCCGTAAAAGTTCAAAAATCACCGACTTCCCTGATTCATACGTTTTGACTAACGTGTATTTTATTTGTATTTGACGATTCCATAATTTGAAATAAAGAAAAACGATCAGTTTTGACTAAACTTATCACCAAAGTCCCTTCTCCAACATCTACCACTCTAATATAAAATGCCAGACAAAAAGTCCAGCCACCTTACACAAAATAGTGCACCAGGATAAACTAAAACTAAATACCCAGAAACAGAAGATGTCCTCATTAGACACAATCTTCACTAAAAAAAAAAGAACATATTCCCCAAATATCATTCGCCAGTGGCGAACTGAAAATAGTGACTGCACATTTCGAAAATTTGTCGCACCCATTTCGGTTTGTCGCGGGAGAGAAAGAAATCTCTGTCATAAAAATCTTTGTCTTTGACGTAAAAAATTTAACAGCTCGCCATTGCAAAAACGCTCTTATCCGTAAAACGAGAATTCAACTTCCCAAGTGTGGACTCTCTCCAACTCCTTCCGCCACATCGAGATTCATGGCCGGCGGAGACGATTGTGGTTCCCGTAATCCATACGAAGTGCCTGGTTTATGATCCTCCGGAAAACTATTTAAAGTCCCGGGTTTCTGTTCAATCCCTTGCCCGAAACTCTGGGAAGGCCCTAAAAGTATTGGAGCCTGTCGTCCCGATGGCCTACATTGCTCTATCACATAACCTCCATTTTCTGCAACTTGTACATCCATAGAGCCACCCTGTAGAGGACCCGAGTTCTGCCAAAACCCTGGTCCTGAGAAACTCAAGCCCTGAGCTACAACTCTTGGGCTTGACCCACTCCAAAAGTTCGCAGGAGGAGGAGGTCCCGAGGGCACCGTTTCCCTTCCCAATCTCGAAATTGCCTCCACATGAAGGGCTTGACCCGGTTGTGGACTTTGCGGATACGGAATGTGCTCTAATCCCTGTCCCCATCCTTGAACCCATCCATGGACGGCCGATCCTGCGACTGTAGAGACGTGACCTGCCTCTGGTGTCATTCCAGAGTTGTGTGCGAATTCCTGAACCCTTTGCGTCACATTTGGAGTCGGAGGAGGTAGAGGCATGTGGGCTAATTGCTGAGCCTGCCAAGAATAGGCTCCCCCAACAGCTGAGAGAAGAATACGTCGATACATGTCTTGACTAAAATCAGTAGGAGGATACCCTGGACCTGACAGAGATCCAGGACTTAAACCTGCGCCAGTTCCTAAAGGGAACGGGCCAGGCATTGGCCCTCCCATTGGCCCACCCATTGGCACACCCATTGGCCCAGCCATAGGTCCACCCATAGGTCCACCCATCGATCCTCCCATAGCTCCTCCCATTGATCCTCCCATTGATCCTCCCATCGATCCGGCCATGGATCCCAGCATTGATCCAGGCATTGGGCCAGCCATTGGTCCGGCCATCGGGCTGGTTATCGACCGAGCCATTGGTCCTGAAGTTTGTGGATCTGGACCGAGAAGGGCCCTAAACGTGACAGGTGGTCCATTATCTAGAGTTGGACGAGCCTCTGGTGCTTCTGGCTCTACTGCACTTTCACTCGAAGATGAGGCAGCTGATATTGGGAGGTGTACAGGGGCTGGTGAGGTGCTATACATGACTACTCGTCGTACAGGCTGAGTGGGTGGGCTGTGGTTGTGCTCCCCTTCATATGTTACTCGAAAGGTACTTGTGTCGTTTCGATCTCTATCAACTAGTCGTTTTGCAGGACATCCAGACTGGCGCTGGGCACAGCGAAAATAGGCTCTGCGAAGCATAAGAAATAGAAGGGCGGAGAGGTTTAATGCTTAAGAAGAACCATGGGCGGAAAGACATGACAAGAATGCCTTCCAGGAACCCTTCAATTGGTAGGATTAATCCATTGGTATTGATAGACATTGCATAAATAAGCAAGCAATGAAGCAAAACATACATATTATTAAAAGGCAAACATGGACTGGGGGAGATGCATACCAGACACACCAAAAGTAAAGAAGATATTCTGTCAAACACAACTGTTAGAACCTGAGCGCCAAAAAGATCGTTCACTGTTAAAAAATCTTAAAGATGAACAAAAAGACTCCATCATGAACTGTTCTCGGCACAATAGTCCCTATTGTCTTTACAGACAGTAGCACAGTATTTGCTGTCTTTACAGCTTGCACATTTGCATAGCATACAATCTGTTAACTGGTAGCGTATATCACTGACCTCAGACAAAACAAAACTCACCGTGTGAAAGTTGATCCAACAATGGCCTTCTGGCCGTATTTGTGCCATTGAAAGCCATCATCTGGCTGGACTGCCTCCTCTTTGAATCTTCCCTGTTTCTGTCTGCAGACATCACCTCCACGGAAAAAGTTAAGACATTGGATAGAAACAACTTTTTCTACATTCTGCATCAGCGTCTTTCCCTTCATTCCCATATTATTCAAGATCAAGAAACTTCACTCGTTGTCCATACAAGTAGCTAACCTTGGGGTCACATATGCTAAGCCCTCTACCTGCTTGTAGAGCTTGAACATAAACACAAATAAATCCTTAGGATTTCATACCTCAACCAGAAATGTCAATCAGCAATCCACCTCATGCCAACCCACAGCAGGCCACTCTAAAATCAGATTTTAATCGTTTAGTCGGCAAAAATATGCACAGACCACAGTAACATAGCAACCGTCCAGGTAAAAGATCAATGCACATAATGCTCTCAGACCAGTAACCATCAATCACCATGCATCCTAGTATCTGTTTCCAGAGCTGAGTGAAAATACTAAATGGCACATGAACACTACAAATAGCTACAGTGAGAAAATCGATACAAACCGGCACAAACTAATGCTTGTTTTAATGAATTGTGAGCTGCTGCATATCTGATATATATCATGCTTAGGTTCTAAACGCAAAATGCAACATCTGCTTGTGAATAATACCACCTTCATGCCTGCAATGCAACATATCCAAAAGATGAAAAAAATTGATACACAGTATCTGCAAAACACCTTAAGTAATGATTCCTCATATTCGCCACCACAGTGACTCTGCATAGCAATGACAAGTTAGAACTAGGCTCCACTAAGCTTTACATTGCAACCTCTACCAAAATTCCCACCTATAAAAAGACAAACCAGAACAGCAAGGAAAAAATCTCAAAACTGTGCTGCTTCAGGGCTTCTCATACACTGCTTTCCGTAGAAAAAAATAAATAAATAAAGCAAGCAAGCAAGAAAGAAAGAAGAAAAAATATATAAAGGGAAGAAAAAAAAAAAACTCAGGAGTGATTGATACTGGTAGCGACAAAACATTCTATCGAGGTAAAATTGAAGGAAATCATACGAATTGATGGTAGCGCAGGGTACCAACCATTTACTATGCCCTACACACTAGATTAATTGAGTGCCGGCTATCAGCAAAAGGGTTTAATCACAAACTAACCTCCCATGCTGTGGTGCAAACATTGTTTGCTGTAATGACCTACGCTTAACCTGCCTAGGGAGAGTCAACTATGTCAATTGCCATAAACTCTCCTGCAACAGTCCAGGATCACAGAATCTCCTTCTGAACAACACAGTAAAAAAACATAAACAAGTTTTCCACAAGATATTCTGATCCCATTGCCCACGGACAGCTAGAAACGTTTGCTATAATGATTGAGATCAGATACAAAATAAATACTCGTGACACATTCAGAACTGACCAAGACCACGCAGCATCAGGAGCAACAACAAATGAGACTTGTAGGTACAGTCAATATGGAAGCATTAGTCAGCGAATATGAAAAGAATAACAAAGTGAGTAAGTCTAACCTTTTTTGTGGTCGAGGATGTACGGTTCCTCCCCTTGCCATACGAGCTTGTCCAGGTGCTGCACTTGAAACTTCCTCCTCTTCTCTTGGCAACAGAGTTCCATTAACAGCCGGCTCCGCCATTGGAGGAGTACAACTGACTGCTGGAAGTAAAAAGGTTTTAATGGCTTTTAGAAGGCTTTAAAAGGCTGTTAAATGGCTATTACATGTAGGCCTTCCAGCTGCACTCCTACTACAAGCTATTTCAAAGGGAAATATTACAGTCTCGATTGCGACTGCGACGGAATGGTTACAGAAAATAAAGTTCAGATCGAATCAAGGTTCTTGATAATCAAGTTGTCTAGACGAATTGAGCCTCCCCTTGGTTGTTGATTACGCTGATTTGAAGAAAAATATGTTCTCCACGGGGAATGAGGGTTTAAGAAAGGTGAGGATGACCTAACAATGGCATCGCATGGAACAAAATAATCACATGTGTCACGCTTATCATCCAAAATAGTTAAATTCTCCAAAGCTCTGCACAGTCAAATTCGAACACACAGATCAGCATTGGCCCTTCGTTTTCAGCACGACATGCTCTTGACAATTATGTAAACATGCTTCAACTTTCTTAAGAAAACAAGGAGATAAGACATACACAGTTGAATGAATAGAAGAAAAAGTTGGCATACTCGAGCATTCCTCCAGCGCAGCAATAAGAGCCTCCAAAGGCCGACCAGGAAGCCGTTTCGGCAGCGTTGAAGACCGTCCTGGTATGTAGGAACAGACGATTATGGTTGCGTATGGTTTCATGCTGCGGCACATCAAACATGTGTATGCCAGTATGCCCTGTGCCTGTCATGGACATACATGTCCTTCGACGACTAAATGACTAAATGTCATGTGTATGTACATCATGTGTGTATCATTTCGTCCCTTATAAATTGTGATATTCTGAATCCCAGAATTTCGTGCCAGGTGCCACGACCACACCGTCGAATGCTTGTCACGTCTCAGTACGGTGTTTGCCAATAAGGCAATAACACTGGAAGTGTGTAACCGTGACAACGAACAGGTACAAATTACAAATGCCGCACCTACAGTAGAATCAATGCATGGAGATACCTGTTCGTTGTACCGGCAAGATAGCATTTTTAGTTTTTTACTGTAACGTATGAACAAAGGGGAGCTACCCTACGGAGAACTGTTTCGGGGAGTACAGTTAACACTCGGCTGGGTTCGGTTCGGCTCAAATTTGTAGACCAACGGTTTCGTCTGAAACCGGCATTGAGATTTGCAAATCGAACCAAACCGTTAGATTCTGCCGAACCGAATGGTTCATTAATTCCTTAAGAGCATAGTTCAAAATTTGGTGATAGTATGCCCATACAATATGCCTATTGTATGTAAAACATACAATATGACCTTAAGACCCATATTGTATTGGTCACAAAATGAAAAAAAATAGTAACAAGGTTGAGTTGCACATTGATCGATAGAGAATTAAATGTCATGTCTAAATTTTGAAAAACATTCGGACAAAAAAAATAAAATCTGTGAGTTTTGAGGTATTTTTTATTTAAACCGTCATATTTGAACGATCGGACTGCCGCTGATCAAAGTAGCGATGTAAGAATATCAAATGAAAAACCCATAACACAACTCATCCTACGCTATGTCAGTTCGCTAAAATTTCGTCCAGCGGCGTGCGCTGTACTATGATCATACGTCAAATTCGTACGTTCATACAAAACTGTGCACAAACGCACACCCATACAGTATGCCTACTCTACGCGAGTTTTGTGCCAAGTTTTGTGCGTCTACAAAAAGCCTACCTTAAAAACGCCTACTTTTAAACTATGCTTAGGAGTCCTGGAACGCTATACTGTACACCGCGAATTGTTATTAGTGTCAAAGTCACTAATTTGCAGTATTGGGTATCGAGGACCATTTGTCGATGTTCGATATATATCGAATTTCAGGTACCCGATAATCGATATATCGCTTCGATATATCGAAAATCAAAATATCGCGATATATCGTTGATATATCGTATCCTCGATATATCGAGGCTTCTTAAAAAAAAAAAATCTTGATAGTTGCTACTGCTGCTAATACTATTGTTGCTGCCAGTACTAGTGCTACTGCAGCTCTGGTAGTACTAGCTAAAGCTATGACTGCACCTAATACTAGTTGCAGTTACTAGTACTAGCTTATGTCAGTACTACTACTATTGTAGCTACCAGTACTAGGTGCAGCTGCTGCAAGAACTAGTGCTACTACAGCTGCTATTACTACCTACTGCTGTTGCCAGTACTAGTGCTACTACAACTGGGACTAGTTGCAACTTAGTTGCAACTGCTGCCAGTAGTACTAGCTGTTGGCAGTGTTACTGCAGCAGCTAGTACTAGCTACTGCTACTCCGATTAATAGAAATAATAATAAGAATTCACAATTTGTACACTTCATAAAATAATTAATAAAAATAATAATAATAAAATTTCATTTTGTACACTTCCAAAAACAATTAATAAAAATAATAATAAAATTCACATTTTGTACACTTCATAAAATAATTTATACAAAAAAAAGTAGAAAATCACATTTCAAACACTTAACAAAATAAACCTTCAGAAAAATAATAAAAAAATTTACCAATTTGTTTGCAGATTGCAGATTGTTAGGTATTCATGCCTTCCTGAATAGTGCAATTTATTTTTCCATATCATACTTTGACTAAATTAGTGTGAAATTTCAAATTTATATATCTGAAGTTTTGTACGTAGTACGTCCTAAATAAGTAACTATATGAATTATTAAAAAGTAAGCGTTAGTATGTCTTAGAAATTTGAGTATAGGACTTAGAATATTTTTGGAATACCAACTGTTCAATATTGACCAAATTTAGTGTGGATTTTTTGTAGTATCTACACGAATTAATATCTTTAAGTTAATTAGTGTGTAGGGCCGCCAATGAATGTAGACGTGATAAGAATCACCCGGATTTTTAGGGTATAGATATTGTTAGTGGACAATTCTGGTCCAAACACTTAGATTTTAAATGAACAAAATTGATATTGTTTCCCTGTGACCCAAACTTGCCCATTCAGATGTGCGTCCTCTAATTTTCTCATTAAGAAATAAATTATCTTAGGACACCTCTCACTCCTCCATCGATGTCGTGGAGGTGTGGTCTCTTTTTTAAACCTCAACAAAAAATGAGCAAACATCACCAATTGCGTGATTGGCCACACGTGTCCATCTGAACTAATCCGAAACGAGAGTTGTTGATACTACTTCGATATTTCCAAAGTTTTCCTATTTAGACGGGCCTCTGTTTTTTAACTATTACCCTCGTTCTCATGCGAAGGTGGTCTTGCTTCGTTCTCCTCTCCTATTGGCACCTCGTGAAGGAGACCGTATAGGAGGCGCTAGCTCTTTTCCGTGCATTTCAAGCTACAATTAAAACTTTATCTTCCTTCCTTTCCCTTACACACTCATAGGTGGCATTGCGACTCAGGTTCTTCTGTCTCATATTGGGTTGTTTCGCCATATAACTACTTATTAAAAGTGGCTCGGGGACCTTAACCATTAAGTCAAGCATCCAGAGTATTGTTTTTAGGTCCATCTAAGGGCACAATAAGTATTTTGATGTCCATGAACCGTGTTTTTTTTTACCCGTTATTTTACTCAACTCTTCAAGATGGCCAAACTCACGTGGAATTCCTCCACAAGCTCCATGAGCCTTAATTGATCCTTTCTTTATTGATGAGGAGTTTTATGAACTATCCTTTGTACATCACGCGAACCTCGCCTCCTATAACTTTATTTTTGTTCATCTCTTTTAGCATTTCATGGTTGCCACTTTGACATTCTCCACAATTTTCGCGAGCTCGAGTTCAGGTATCTCCCTTTTACCTCAAGTGATGTATGGTACGTGCCGCACAAGTAGCACAATTAGAGAGTTCATGTCTCATCCCCCTTCACTCTTCACTCTTTGTTTAGTTGGTGACATACATATCTTCACCCGCATTACCCCACGTGCCTCGAACGGTGATCTCCCTAACCATCGGTCTCATTTGAGCACCATACAACCTCCCTCCCACTCCATGGTGGTGATGCCCTTTTTCTCACGAGTCTATGATTTGGATTCAATAAGGTTGTCACGACCACTTGATCTAAGTTTTCGAAAGGCAAATCTAGTAAACGCTTATCCCACACATTTTCTCTCTTGTATAAGTTTGCTTACGGGGCTTGAACGAGAGCTCTTGTTTCTACCCGGTACCTTCTACTGAAAGGTATCCATTTCCCCACTTCTCACATGGGGCCGAGATGATTGAGGCACATCACAATGTTTGGGACAATGTCGTGGTTATAGCTTGGGATGCACCGCATTGTTTTCAACGTGGTGTTACACATATTATTATTTCACACGGGGATTGAAGGTGTCATGTTTGACGGTGCCCGTTGTATTTTTTGACACATTTAAGGACGGACTTATTTCAGGAATTTAACCTTTACTGTAGTCGTGGATTAGGTGGCCCGGTGTGGTGGTCCGAGGAAAAGTCAAGCGTCTAGGTTCTCTAGGACATTATGGTCGATGTTTAATCAGAGAGCAATCGACATATTTGGTTGCTTGGGTGTTTTTAAATGAATTCCTCCGTACTTGTGGTCGACGCTCATACCAGAGGGAGGGGACATGGCTTTTTTTGTTTGCTTGTGGCTTTAAATCGTGTGCAAGATTTGTGCCGTCCATGGGGTGACGGTAAGGACACGGAATGACGTCTTTTGTCTTTCTTTTTTCTTCACGAATTCAGATGGTTTACACACTTTCTTAATTGAGCTCACGTTTTTTTCTTAGCAATATAAATAATTTGATTACAATTGTCCAGGTAAGTCCTTTTTGTTTTGTGGAACGAGTAACCGTTCTAATCTTAAGTCAGTATTTGTACTGAACCCAAACTAATCATGGTGCCATCTGTTGGAGGGCAGTTCCGGAGAAAAAATTATACACATTGCCAATAATTACATCAGAGATCTATAAGTGATTACAAAATGTTGATGCGCTTCCTTTCTTGTTTCAGGTCGTTCTGGTTCAATATCACATTAACATCGATAAACTATCACTTTCAACATGTCATAAATTGGTCGCATATTTGCTTGGAGGACTCCGTATTCAACCACCTTTTGCATAAAAAAAAATCCATACACATTTTGAAGCAAGGCAACTTAGACACTTTGGAATGAAGGGATATTAGACTTCGTTAATATAACAATGTACGACACAAAAAACCGAACTTCTACTGCTGTAGCCCACGAGTTCGTGTCTCCACAAGTTATTTCTACCAGTTTTAGATTGATAATGACCACCATATCACCAACACGGAATCAAACGAGAACTCCATGATGAAGTACATGAAGTACATTCCATTATCAGTTACAAAAATGCATAATTTCGCATTATGTATCATAACATTAGGCACAAATGATTGGTTACTTCCTGTTTCTGCCACTAGGCAAACGCTAAAACTACACTCTAAATCCGATTGAAAAAACTGAATGTTCTTACAGTTTATGGACACCAGTAGCCTCTATTCGAAGCAACAAAGCCAGAATTTCATGGCCCTCATCACTATCATCCGTAAAAGTTCAAAAATCACCGACTTCCCTGATTCATACGTTTTGACTAACGTGTATTTTATTTGTATTTGACGATTCCATAATTTGAAATAAAGAAAAACGATCAGTTTTGACTAAACTTATCACCAAAGTCCCTTCTCCAACATCTACCACTCTAATATAAAATGCCAGACAAAAAGTCCAGCCACCTTACACAAAATAGTGCACCAGGATAAACTAAAACTAAATACCCAGAAACAGAAGATGTCCTCATTAGACACAATCTTCACTAAAAAAAAAAGAACATATTCCCCAAATATCATTCGCCAGTGGCGAACTGAAAATAGTGACTGCACATTTCGAAAATTTGTCGCACCCATTTCGGTTTGTCGCGGGAGAGAAAGAAATCTCTGTCATAAAAATCTTTGTCTTTGACGTAAAAAATTTAACAGCTCGCCATTGCAAAAACGCTCTTATCCGTAAAACGAGAATTCAACTTCCCAAGTGTGGACTCTCTCCAACTCCTTCCGCCACATCGAGATTCATGGCCGGCGGAGACGATTGTGGTTCCCGTAATCCATACGAAGTGCCTGGTTTATGATCCTCCGGAAAACTATTTAAAGTCCCGGGTTTCTGTTCAATCCCTTGCCCGAAACTCTGGGAAGGCCCTAAAAGTATTGGAGCCTGTCGTCCCGATGGCCTACATTGCTCTATCACATAACCTCCATTTTCTGCAACTTGTACATCCATAGAGCCACCCTGTAGAGGACCCGAGTTCTGCCAAAACCCTGGTCCTGAGAAACTCAAGCCCTGAGCTACAACTCTCGGGCTTGACCCACTCCAAAAGTTCGCAGGAGGAGGAGGTCCTGAGGGCACCGTTTCTCTTCCCAATCTCGAAATTGCCTCCACATGAAGGGCTTGACCCGGTTGTGGACTTTGCGGATACGGAATGTGCTCTAATCCCTGTCCCCATCCTTGAACCCATCCATGGACGGCCGATCCTGCGACTGTAGAGATGTGACCCGCCTCTGGTGTCATTCCAGAGTTGTGTGCGAATTCCTGAACCCTTTGCGTCACATTTGGAGTCGGAGGAGGTAGAGGCATGTGGGCTAATTGCTGAGCCTGCCAAGAATAGGCTCCCCCAACAGCTGAGAGAAGAATACGTCGATACATGTCTTGACTAAAATCAGTAGGAGGATACCCTGGACCTGACAGAGATCCAGGACTTAAACCTGCGCCAGTTCCTAAAGGGAACGGACCAGGCATTGGCCCACCCATTGGCACACCCATTGGCCCAGCCATAGATCCACCCATAGGTCCACCCATCGATCCTCCCATAGCTCCTCCCATTGATCCTCCCATTGATCCTCCCATCGATCCGGCCATGGATCCACCCATGGATCCGAGCATTGATCCAGGCATTGGGCCAGCCATTGGTCCGGCCATCGGGCCGGTTATCGGCCGAGCCATTGGTCCTGACGTTTGTGGATCTGGACCGAGAAGGGCTCTAAACGTGACAGGTGGTCCATTATCTAGAGTTGGACGAGCCTCTGGTGCTTCTGGCTCTACCGCACTTTCACTTGAAGATGAGGCAGCTGATATTGGGAGGTGTACAGGGGCTGGTGAGGTGCTATACATGACTACTCGTCGTACAGGCTGAGTGGGTGGGCTGTGGTTGTGCTCCCCTTCATATGTTACTCGAAAGGTACTTGTGTCGTTTCGATCTCTATCAACTAGTCGTTTTGCAGGACATCCAGACTGGCGCTGGGCACAGCGAAAATAGGCTCTGCGAAGCATAAGAAATAGAAGGGCGGAGAGGTTTAATGCTTAAGAAGAACCATGGGCGGAAAGACATGACAAGAATGCCTTCCAGGAACCCTTCAATTGGTAGGATTAATCCATTGGTATTGATAGACATTGCATAAATAAGCAAGCAATGAAGCAAAACATACATATTATTAAAAGGCAAACATGGACTGGGGGAGATGCATACCAGACACACCAAAAGTAAAGAAGATATTCTGTCAAACACAACTGTTAGAACCTGAGCGCCAAAAAGATCGTTCACTGTTAAAAAATCTTAAAGATGAACAAAAAGACTCCATCATGAACTGTTCTCGGCACAATAGTCCCTATTGTCTTTACAGACAGTAGCACAGTATTTGCTGTCTTTACAGCTTGCACATTTGCATAGCATACAATCTGTTAACTGGTAGCGTATATCACTGACCTCAGACAAAACAAAACTCACCGTGTGAAAGTTGACCCAACAATGGCCTTCTGGCCGTATTTGTGCCATTGAAAGCCATCATCTGGCTGGACTGCCTCCTCTTTGAATCTTCCCTGTTTCTGTCTGCAGACATCACCTCCACGGAAAAAGTTAAGACATTGGATAGAAACAACTTTTTCTACATTCTGCATCAGCGTCTTTCCCTTCATTCCCATATTATTCAAGATCAAGAAACTTCACTCGTTGTCCATACAAGTAGCTAACCTTGGGGTCACATATGCTAAGCCCTCTACCTGCTTGTAGAGCTTGAACATAAACACAAATAAATCCTTAGGATTTCATACCTCAACCAGAAATGTCAATCAGCAATCCACCTCATGCCAACCCACAGCAGGCCACTCTAAAATCAGATTTTAATCGTTTAGTCGGCAAAAATATGCACAGACCACAGTAACATAGCAACCGTCCAGGTAAAAGATCAATGCACATAATGCTCTCAGACCAGTAACCATCAATCACCATGCATCCTAGTATCTGTTTCCAGAGGTGAGTGAAAATATTAAATGGCACATGAACACTACAAATAACTACAGTCAAAAAATCAATACAAACCGGCACAAACTAATGCTTGTTTTAATGAATTGTGAGCTGCTGCACATCTGATATATATCATGCTTAGGTTCTAAACGCAAAATGCAACATCTGCTTGTGAAGAATACCACCTTCATGCCTGCAATGCAACATATCCAAAAGATGAAAAAAATTGATACACAGTATCTGCAAAACACCTTAAGTAATGATTCCTCATATTCGCCACCACAGTGACTCTGCATAGCAATGACAAGTTAGAACTAGGCTCCACTAAGCTTTACATTGCAACCTCTACCAAAATTCCCACCTATAAAAAGACAAACCAGAACAGCAAGGAAAAAATCTCAAAACTGTGCTGCTTCAGGGCTTCTCATACACTGCTTTCCGTAGAAAAAAATAAATAAATAAAGCAAGCAAGCAAGAAAGAAAGAAGAAAAAATATATAAAGGGAAGAAAAAAAAAAAACTCAGGAGTGATTGATACTGGTAGCGACAAAACATTCTATCGAGGTAAAATTGAAGGAAATCATACGAATTGATGGTAGCGCAGGGTACCAACCATTTACTATGCCCTACACACTAGATTAATTGAGTGCCGGCTATCAGCAAAAGGGTTTAATCACAAACTAACCTCCCATGCTGTGGTGCAAACATTGTTTGCTGTAATGACCTACGCTTAACCTGCCTAGGGAGAGTCAACTATGTCAATTGCCATAAACTCTCCTGCAACAGCATTGCCAGGATCACAGAATCTCCTTCTGAACAACACAGTAGAAAAACATAAACAAGTTTTCCACAAGATATTCTGATCCCATTGCCCACGGACAGCTAGAAACGTTTGCTATAATGATTGAGATCAGATACAAAATATTTACTCGTGACAAATTCAGAACTGACCAAGACCAGGCAGCATCAGGAGCAACAACAAATGAGACTTGTAGGTACAGTCAATATGGAAGCATTAGTCAGCGAATATGAAAAGAATAACAAAGTGAGTACGTCTAACCTTTTTTGTGGACGAGGATGTACGGTTCCTCCCCTTGCCATACGAGCTTGTCCAGGTGCTGCACTTGAAACTTCCTCCTCTTCTCTTGGCAACAGAGTTCCATTAACAGCTGGCTCCGCCATTGGAGGAGTACAACTGACTGCTGGAAGTAAAAAGATTTTAATGGCTTTTAGAAGGCTTTAAAAGGTCTGTTAAATGGCTTTTACATGTAGGCCTTCCAGCTGCACTCCTAACTACAAGTTATTTCAGAGGGAAATTATACAGTCTCGATTCCGACTGCGACGGAATGGTTACAGAAAAAAAAGTTCAGATCGAATCAAGGTTTTTGATAATCAAGTTGTCTAGACGAATTGAGCCTCCCCTTGGTTGTTGATTACACTGATTTGAAGAAAAATATTTTCTCCATGGGGAATGAGGGTTTAAGAAAGGTGAGGATGACCTAACAATGGCATCGCATCGAACAAAAAAATCACATGTGTTACGCTTATCATCCAAAATAGTTAAATTCTCCAAAGCTCTGCACAGTCAAATTCGAACACACAGATCAGAATTGGCCCTTTGTTTTCAGCACAACATGCTCTTGACAATTATGTAAACATGCTTCAACTTTCTTAAGAAAACAAGGAAAAAAGGCATACACAGGTGAATGAATAGAAGAAAAAGTTGGCATACTCGAGCATTCCTCCAGCGCAGTAATAAGAGCCTCCAAAGGCAGCAGACCAGGAAGCCGTTTCGGCAGCTTTGAAAACCGTCCTGGTATATAGGAACAGACGATTATGGTTGCGTATGGTTTCATGCTGCGGCACATCAAACATGTGTATGCCAGTGCCACTATGCCTGTGCCTGTCATGTACATACATGTCCTTCGACGACTAAATGACTAAATGTCATGTGTATGTACATCATGTGTGTATCATTCGTCCCTTGTAAATTGTGATATTCTGAATCCCAGAATTTCGTGCCAATTGCCACATGACCACACCGTCGAATGCTTGTCACGTCTCAGTACGGTGATTGCCAATAACACTGGAAGTGTGTAACCGTGACAACGAACAGGTACAAAATTACAAATGACGCACCTACAGTAGAATCAATGCATGGAGGTACCTGTTCGTTGTACCAGCAAGATAGCATTATTACAGTAACGTATGAACAAAGGGGAGCAACCCGACGAAGAACTGATTCGGGTACACCTTGAATCGCTATTAGCGTGTTGGTCGCTAATTGAGGTACCCTGTTTTTTTGGGCAAATTCTCAAATAGAATTAGACATTCTAAATGTTCCTACACGTTATTTGAGGTGTTCCATAAAATGGATTCATGACTCTAATATAGTGCCATCGTAAATACTGTGGTGTACGGTCTGTCAGAGCCGTACAATTTAGTACTTTTTTTAGTAGAAAAGTACAGAAAAGATATTCACGCTGTCCCGTAGTCGCGCTAACATGTAATTGCGTAAATTTTTTCCGGCATTCGCGGATGAAAAAAAAATGCGACGGCGTACGATTTGAACAATTTCGTACATGCACATATTGTAGTGTGGAGATATTCTGCACCGAAATTTTTTACAAAGCATTTTGCAAATTAGAGTGTACGAAAAATTAGAATAAAAATTATTTCCAAAAAAAACGACATTCCCAATTAGCGTAAATAACGCTAATTGTTTCATTACGCTATCTATTTCATTACGCTAATAGCGATTCACGGTGTAGTGTTGGGTATCGGGTAAAATCATATGGCGATAATTTCGATATTCGATATATCGAATATCGATCGAGCAAACTCTTCCATACATCGTACCGGGACCAGCATAAATCCTCGCGATATATATAAATTTTTATATTTAATATTTTATATAATATGTTATTTTATCGAAAAAGACAAATTGTGTGATACGCCACGTACGACATGAATTTTGTTCCGGTACTTCAAGGTACACGCCGCAAAATGTAATGGAATAAAAATTACTAAGGGTGAACTTCCATTAAAGGAAAAGTGGGGTTATTTACTGGACGCCGTACTATTTCGTACAGATTCGTACCATTATTTTTTTTGTTGTCAGACGAAACATGACGAAACATGTCTACTGGATGGCTCTAATATTATAGGCGTAAGTATCCACCGTTGGATTTTTTACTTTTTTAGATTCGTGGGGCAATCACGCACATCGTCCAGTTTGAAGAGACTCTCCTCGGCGAGGAGGGATTCTTCACACTGGTCGCGTACCATTGGTTCACGTGAAAAGTATAAATAAAATCCACCACGAACAGGCAATGAGAGTCGAGCACGTCATACACGCCATGTGCCTTCCGCCACGGTGTATGAAGGTCGACCGAAATATCTTCGCAGGCTCCTTCTGACAACCGCTAACCTTAAAAGTTTGCGGCGCCTTTTTGACATTCCGTTTCGAAATTTTGATTTTCAATTTCAAAATTAAAATCTGGTCGCAAAATTTTCATTCGAAACATTAACTTCCTCCACCCGTACAAATATTATGTACAGATTTTCAGCTTGAATAGTATTTCTAGATTTTAAAAATCTGAAAATTAACCTAAGTGGCGCCAATCATAATTGAGAAACGATGTCTACTGACACGACATAATGGAAGGTCGTGCCAGTAAACACTAGAAATAGACGTATCCGCATGTTTACTGGGGCTGCCTAATGGAGAACAAGCATAGATGTCTCATTCGTACGGATTTTGACATTTTTACGAAATTTCGTTATTTTTTCTAGTTTTTGAATCTTTCGTAAAATGCGTATACTTTTCGTACGGATAAAATATACGGATATTGCGTACGGATTAAGTGTACGGGAATTTCCAAAAAAAAGACGCGCGCGCGAAGACGGTCTCGTCCATAGTTGTCCAATTTGTACGGATTTCGACTTCTTTACGAAAACTGCGTAATACTCGCCGATTTCACACATTTCGTAAATTTCGTACAGTTTTGTTGTACGGGAATGTACGAAGATGTAAAAAAATATACCGAAAGTTTGACCAAAAAAATCCATAAAGAACGGAATATATACGTAAATGTTTAGCATTATTCGGAAAGTGTACCCTAAAATCCTTAAAAGTACGAAAAATTTAAGCCAATTGTACTGAAATATGAGGGAACGTAAGGGAATGTACCTTAAAAAGTAAAAACCCTAAAATCTCCCTTAAATAACCCTAAAAGGGACAAATAGGTACCACCATTATACTTTAATGTACAAACTATGTAAAGAAGTTATATTGAAGTAAAAGGGAATGTACGAAAATGTAGCCAAAAAACTCTAAAATATATAGCCCTAAAAAGTACGCAAAAATATAGACACTCTTAGTAGATGCACGTAAAATGTAAGGCAGCTGTACTAAAATATACGAAATGACGAAAATGTACCTTTTTAAACAGCGCCACTGTACACCCTAAATCGTTATTAGGGTATTTTCGCACGTGCTAAAGTTACAATTATTTTTTGTCGTTTTCCTCCATAACTCTAACACTAATAGTGGATCGATTTGTTCGTAAATGGATATTTAAGTGTTAGGAAAATAGAGTTTTGAATTTGATAGACGTCCGCGAAAGAATGGCACGATTTGGGGATGTATTTTAAAAGATATAGTGATTGATGTATTTAGGCGAGAGCGCGAGGTCAAAATAACGATTAGGTGTTCATTGTTACGGGTTAAGGGTCAAACTATCCGCGGAATTTTAGGCGTACGTTTATGAAGTACTAAACGAAATCAATATTTCGTTGGGTACACACGATGGTTCGTTTCGTACAATTTTTAGTACGAAACGTCACTTTCACTTTATGGAATTTCATATGAAGTTTCGCGTGCGAAATTTGCAACGCACGTTCGTGCGAAGTCGCGTTTCGTTTGGCGCCCACTTTTGCGAGTAAATGTTACGCAGTGAAACGTAGCATTTGATTGGTTAGAAATGCTACATAGTTAGTAAGTGATTTCGCACGCTTTTGCATTGGCCAGTCTGAGTCCTTATTGATCAATGATTGGCCCAGGTAAAACCTGTTCAATGGAGTGTTGACTAAAACCTGTTCAACGGAGCGTTGACTCTGGCCTCGCGAGTCCAGGGTGATGATGGAGAAATAGTAAAGTCTAAGAGGAGAGTAAACATCTTTTCTTTTGGAAAAGTTTGTGGAAATTCTGACTGATCTTGGTCTGAGCGATTAAAACCAAATTGGAGCATTGGAATTTTGACATTGAAATCTTTTACAAACTAAGTAGTGTTTTAGTAGTTAAGAGAGAATTATTGAGAGTGGAGAGTAGTGGAAAACACTTTAAAATGAAGGGTTGAGCCACGAGGGCAAGATACTAAGCTAATGTTATGTGGACAGAAGCTTCTTATAATTTAAAGTTTATCCTTATGTGAGTGCTTTCGAATGTGGATGTGTATTTTTCCAATGTGTGGAATGTGTGGTTGAAATTTGTTGTAGTAATGGGATTTTCTGAGAGGTAAGAGATCCTATTACATATGGTATCAAAGCTTTGGTTAGAAATCAAGGAGAAGTTTGCTCACTCGAATATCGACTGTCGTTACCGATGAGGGTGCTCTAACCTGTGTCCGTAAAACCACAATATGAAGTGGTAGGGGATTGGAGGGAAATTGAGTGATCACACTGCCAGCGGCCGCTAGTTAGATGTGGGGCGTGCTCAAGTCCTAAGGGCTATGGCGCGGTGGGCAGTGTAGCCATGCAATTCTGTGTCCTCCATTGGACCACAGAATACAGGAAGCCTCTAGATAGTATTTAACTAACCCACTTTAAGCCACAACCACTGCTGCCCAAGAAGGCAAACTGACAATTTGACTGCACCCCTGTGTAGCCTGGACTCCCCTGAGTCTGTAGAAAAAAGAATCACTGAAAAAGGCCAACCAGGCGATAAGTTATAGGGTGGCAAAGATGCCAATTTATACAAACTCTCTGAGAGAGAGGACTATCTACCTAAATTTTCCTAAGTCCTAGTTTTTCCTAATTCCCTCTCACAGCTCCTATCTACTGCCTGTACGAACCAATCACAAAACTGTATAGTACTAGAAAGTACTACTGCCGATGTACTTTCTGTACGGCCTCTGTACGACAAGGCCATTAAGTGGACGCGTGTCCACTTTCCACTCGTCCGTACGTTCCTCGGAATTCCCGCGACCGAATGATGTCTTCCCACGTGGCGCCAGGTCATGCCACGTCACTAAATGCCAAAATGACCATTCCGGGATTTCGGCGATAATGTGCGCCGTTAGATTTGACGTGAAATTCAATCTCGGCCGTAATAAATACTTGCGCGATATTCGTTTCGCTTTCGAAACAAAATGCGCGATATCCATTTCAAACAAGTACAGTACTTCGTATTTCGTAGAACTGTATCTATGTGTGGCGTTGAGGGTTTCAGTTAAATGAATCTAGTACATTACAATAGTTTAAATACTAATGAAACCCTATATCTCCTAACGGACTTCTACGACAGACTGGTTAGAGCTAACGGCTACGCCGCGCTCTACCGGTCGGAGGTTCGAGTCCTTCCGGACTCAACCTTTTGTTGAGAGTGGCTTAAGCCACTCTTTAGTCCTTCCTATGGAGTTGAGGCAGCCATGGCTCCATTGCTCTCTCTCTCTTTCCTTCAGTGACTACAACAAGTATGGGGGCGAGAGAGAGAGAAGAGATAGAGGCAGGCTGCCTACTTTTTCTTTTCTAATAAATTTAGACCTAGAAAATATATTAAAAACTACTTATTTCAACAAGCCACCGCTGAAAACTCACTCCAATTACCTAGAGGCCAAAAAAACTTGCTTTCTCCTAGCAATGACTCATGTGTAGAGGGAGGGCTTGAAGCCATGAAGGGTGAGGATGTGAGGATTAGAGAACAAAAGATCCTGATGCAGAGGGAAATGGGATTTTTGCTAATGGTGGAGAAAGAAAGTGGAGAACTTTACTTCTTCAAGAGCAAACGAGTCTAGAAATGACTTAAAACTTTTCTAACCCTAATTGTTACCTTTGAGAGCTTTTCAATTTTGCTGTTGCAAAATTAATGGTTAAACCTTACTTTTAAGAGCTTTCAATTTTGCTGTTGCAAAATTTGTGGGGAAATTCTTCGCTTTTCCATCATTGTTTGGGAAATTGAAGAATTGAATTTGCACTAACTTACTTTGAATGTCTTATTGATTACTCAAATTTTGATCTTATTCAAAGGATTTGTTAAGGAGAAGAAGTCTTGGATTGGAGCAATCATAAGACTTTAAACCTGCAGCAAATTTATCTGAAAAATTATATTCTATCTTTCTTTTACTCAATTTCATTTTTGTGAGAATGGCAAATTGTGCATGGAAACGTGAAATGGAAAATGCCTTGAATGTTTTGAAGAAACGTAGTGTGAAATTGGTCAAAAGATTTAATAATCATGTTACTGAAAAGTGAATTGAAAGATGTTAAGGAAAATGGAAATGTTTCAAATCAAAAATTGGAGGAGCTAGTTAATTTAATTCACATGAAAAATGATGTTAATGACCAAAAGGGTGAGAGTAGTAAGAGAAATGCCAGTTAAGGGAAGATAATCACGATAGACCTAAGTAAATAAGGGATCAAAAATTGTTTATCAGTGAAGCACCATCATTTGATGGTAGATGAGTTAGATGCTTGGATTTTTCATATGGAGTATTATTTTGGAATCTAAAAACTGTGATGGTGATGAATACACTTCTTTTGCTATAGTTGTCTGAAAGATGATGCTCAGATTTGGTATTACACTCAGAGAGGTCTAATTTGATACCTCATAATGCTGATTGGGAAGATTTTAAGACCGCGATCAAATCACGTTTCTTGTATGTCACTTATAAATCCAGAATGGAAGAAAAGTGGCTTAACTATAAGCAGACTAGATCTGTGAAAGATTATATTGTGGAATTTGACTCATCTAACATTCATGTCATAGGTTTGACTGATGAAATGGCTAAATTGCATTTCTTGAACAATCTGAATCATATACTGAAATCAGAACTGAAACATCAAAAATTTATTAATTTGAATGAACTACAAGATAAGGCATTGGAATTAGAGGATCACTTGGGGTATAATCGCGAAGCTCGAACACTCAGCGGAAATTTCAATGAAGTATTAGAGTGAGGTGAGGAGGAGTTTAAGGAAAAAGGTCTGAATGCAGGTCTGGTGAATAGGCAGAATATCTTCAGAGATAATCAGAGAGGTGGACAGAGTGTTAATACATGAAACAAATTTCACAATAGAGCGGGATACATTTAGAGTCCTAAACCAAGTATTAACGCTCAGAAACTCAATCTAAGCATTCCCACATGCACTATTTGTCAGAAAAGAGGTCATAGGGCATCTGAGTGTGCACAACTCAGGAAAATTAACTATTATAATTGTGGGAGGAGGGACATTTCAGCAAAGAATGCACAAAACCGAAAAAGAAAGTCACTTGTTTTAAATGCCGGGGTCCAGATCATTACGCTAAGGATTGTACAGATAAAGGATATCTTAAAACAGTTGATGTCAATGACGGTATTCAAGAAGATATTGCATTATACTTAGCTGAGCAGGAAGCCCAAGAGGTGGGAAACAGAAAGAACTAGCTGAAAGTCCTCAGTTGAGTCGATCAGATCTAGAGGTTAATGAGTTAACTCTGGAGGGCAAGTTAATGAATGGAAAGGCTAGGATAGCTGAATTTATTATAATGCTAACTATACTCCATAGTTTGAACAATCATTCTGATGAAACTCTTAACAATAGACCTATGTTAAGACAGTTAAGTAACGATGACACCAGACACAGTTTGATCATATTCGAGTCTTTAGTGGAAGGAAAACCATTGAGAGTTATGGTAGATTCATGTGCTACACATAATTTTGTTTCACATATGTTTGTTGAGGAATATAAAATTCCTATTGTTATAAGGGAAAAACCTTTACATGTTCAAGTGGCAAATGGTAATAAATCCACATTAGATTAACAAACTGACACAATAGAAGTTGATATCCAAGGTCATAAAATGAAAGTTGTGTGTGAAAATAATGAATTTGGGTAGTGAGGAGCTAATACTGGGAAAGCCTTGGTTAACTGAACATAACCCTCAAATTAATTGGGAAACTAACACCTTGAGGATGTGTGTCGACTATCGTAGTTTGAACAAGATTACGCCGAATGATAACTATCCGTTACCTTTAATTTCTGATTTGATAGATCGTTTGAAAGTTGCTAAATTGTTTTCCTTGATTGATCTGCATGGTGGCTTTAATCAGGTGCCAATCAGAACTGAAGATGTTGATAAAATTGCTTTTAGAACTAGACTCGGTCATTTTGAATGGATACTGATGCCATTTGGTTTGACGAATGCACCACCTACTTATCAAAGATTAATGAAGAAAACATTTTTATAGTATATAGATAAGTTTGTTCAGGTGTTTATAGATGATATTATAATGTACAGCAAATCTAAAGAACAATATGTAATTCATCTAAATTAAGTATTGGAAAGGTTAAGGGAAAGAAAGTTATATGGAAAATTGTCAAAATCCAGCTTTCTTATAAGTGAACATTTTTTTTTGGGACATATAGTTAGTGGGGAAGGTGTTAAAACAAATTCATCCAAAATTATTGCAATACAAAATTGGAAGCAACCCACTAATGCCACAGAAGTTTCATCATTTTTGGGATTGGCCACTTATTACAAGAAATTTATCAAGAACTTCAGTATGATCGCCGCACCATTGACGGATTTACTTCGGGAGAAGAAGACGTTTGTGTGGGGAACCGATCAAGAGAGAGATTTCGAGGAACTTAAAGAGAAGTCGTTTGCCCCTACACTAGTGTATCCTGATCTTGTAGGGGAATTTGAAATTCATATCACTACTGATGCATCTGATAAAGGTCTAGGTGCAGTCATAAGTCAAAAAGTCGGCAAACATTTTCATCCTATTGCTTTTGAGTCCAGGAAATTTAATGATGCTGAAAAGAACTATACACCACAAGAAAAATAATTACTTGCAATTGTTCATGCATTGGTGAAATGGCGTTATTATTTGCATAATAAAGAATTTACAGTTTACTGTGATAATAAAGCACTCTCCTATTTGAAGAAATGAAGTGATGCACAGATTATGACTGGCAAACAGGCTATGTGGATGCAAAAATTAGCATATTTCAAATTTAATGTCAAACATATTCTTGGAAAGACAAATGTAGTCCAAGATCTTTTAAGTAGACGTTTTGAAATAAGTGTGATGGCTCGAGATGAATTGTTTTTAGATGCAGTTAGAAACGGTTTTGATAGAGATCCTTATTTTGCTGTGATTTGCAAGAATATTTCGAGAGTGACAGACCCATTGAATGGAAGACATGTCAAAAACTTTAGAATAGAAGATGGTTTACTGTATCTGCAAACAAGGGATAGATTATGCATTCTTGAAATAGGAGACTTAAGAAAACAGCTTTTACAGGAAGCCCATGAGCATTTAGGACATCTAGGTCAAGATAAAACTCTTAGGCGGTTGCAAAGTATATTGTTTTGGCCTGGGATGGCAAAGGAGGTGTCGAAACACGTGGAAAGTTGTGTCCTTTGCCAACAGAGTAAACCTAGTAACGAGAAACCTACAGGTCTCTGAAAACCTTTAGATAACCTTGAATGACCATGAGAATCTGTCAGTATGGATTTTATTGTCAAATTACCAACTACATCTAGAAGAAATGACAGCATCATGGTCGTAGTCGATAAGTTCAGTAAAATGGCAATCTTTATTCCTTGCAAAACTACTCATTCGGTAATAGATATTGCAAAGTTATATTTTAACAACGTGGTCAGACATCATGGAGTTCCCCTGTCTATAGTCAGTGATAGGGATTCTAAATTTACGTTTGCATTTTGTAAAGAATTGCAGCAAAATTTAGGCACTGAATTAAAAATGAGTACCTATTATCATACTCAGACAGATGGACTGACAGAAAGGGTGAACCGTACACTAGAAAAAATACTTATTACTGTTTGTAGTGGAGTTCATAACACATGGGAATCTAAACTGCCATTAATGGAATTTGCATACAATTCATATAAACATGCTAGTACATGATTCTCATTGTTTCAAGTTGCATACGGATACCAACCAAGAAAAGCATTAGACTTAAGAATAGGGGTCACTCAAGATAATAGGGGTTCTAGAACGGAATTTTGGGAATACATTCAAACGGTTTGGAAAACAGTTTGGGATGCATTAGTGGAGGCACAAAAAAGGCAAGAACTAAATGCTAACCGCAAACAGGGTGATTTGGTGGTAAACACAGGTGACAAGGTTTGGCATTCAACAACTCATTACAGGTGCGAGATCGAGAGACAATCGGATCCTACGGGGAAATTTGCTCGTAAGTACATTGGACCATTTACTGTAATCCAGATGATATCGTCAGTTGCTGCCAAATTGGACTTTCCGCCTTCAACAAAAATTCATCCAGTGATACACATCAGCTAGTTGAAACTAGCAAATCTTCAACCAGCTGAAGGAGAATTGGAATTGAATCCGTCAATAATTATAGAACCTGAGGTTCACAGATGGGTAAAAGATAGGGTTGGTCAACGGTTTAAGGTAGGCAATACTATATTATGGCAAGTGCATTATCTAGGAAGGCCAGAAGATGAGTTAACCTCAGAAGATAAAAATTCTGAGTTTTTACAAAGGTATTTGTAAAAGAGGCAACAATACACCACAACACGTCACAGTGCACAGCGGAAAACACGAAGGATCTTCCCGTAGCAACAGCAGGAGCACACAGAACTCACAGACAAGGTTGCGCTTTATTACTTGAAAGAGAGTACAAGGTTGCGCTAACTGTGTAGGTCTACTTGAGGTGTCATTCACTAGGTCTTACTCGACTATTTAAACTAACTAACTGTTAGTCAACCAAGTACTATACAGTTGTACACGTGGACCTTCACGGTCAACCGAGATCTATCCAAAACTTCCATGTAGAACTATACAGCTCAATCTACATTCTGCGGCGTTGCTATGCTGCGCTGCTACGCTGCTGCGCTACTAAGTTGCTACGCCGCTAAGGTGCTATGCTGCTATGCTGCGTTGGTCTGGAATCGGAGCTGCACTGCTCTGGAATCGCAACTATAGGAGCCTAGCCCTAGCCACTAAGTACCCAATTCTGTAACCCTGTTACAGTGCCTCCCACTAAGGATTCAGTGTCCCGCTGAACTTTGATTGACTCACGGAAACTGCAATTGCTGGAGTATGTCATATGTTTCCTCGCGATACTCTTCGAACTCCTGGCGAAGGGCGTCGAGTTGATTTTGGAGCTGTTCACATCGGGTCTCTAGTAACGCGATGTGATGATTTGCCAACCGCCGCCGAGTGATTCGTTCCCGAACCTGATCTTCCCCTTCCTCAACCTTGGGTACTTCGGGTCGCGGCGGAACGTCCGCCGGTGCAGGCTCCTCGGGTGCCGGAATCCGGGGTTCTTCAGGATCGGCCACTGGGGATACTTCCTTCGCTACTTTGTCCGCCGGTTCCCACCGAGGTACCTTGCGTAATTTAAAGGACACGTGTTTCTTTGCAGCTCGAGCTCGCTGCAGAGCATTCTTTCGAGCCAACTTGAGTACCCGCACCTCAGGGGTGACCTCAGCTCTAGAGATGATGTCGTGGAGGCGGACATCCCACGGGTGATAATGACGGAGTAACCCGGGAACATCAATCCTGTACCTGTAGTTGTCCTCTACCACTTCCACGAATGGTAAGGCGTGAGGGTTTAGCTGCATATAACCCTTATGATTATTTCCCAAGTCTTTTGTCCGCATGAAATTCCACGCTGGGTGTGACGCAACGTCAACAGGAATACGGATAGGATCCCAGGCTTCCCTATACGCAATTCCTCGGGCCACTCCGAGGGGTTCCAATAAAACCTTTTGGCGAAGCTGAAGGCGAGGTCCGGATGCTGGGTGTCGACCAGTAGTGGGAAGAGGTAGTCGGGAATTTCCTCTCCCTGTTTGCTTTCCTCCTCCGGATCTCTTCGGTTCCCTCCCAGGAGGAACACATCGTCGCCACTGGGGTATTGTGCCTCTGCCTTCTTTTCCGCGCTATCAGACGAGTGCTCGTCCGCAGTACTCTCCTTGTTTGGGTCCCGCATCACCTCTAGATCTGAGGCGCGCTCTTCAATTGGCGGAGGCGTTGGTTCTCGTTCCGGTTCCTCCGCCTCCGATAGCTCATGGTCTTCTTTAAATTCCTGATCACCTTCCCGGGTTGGGGTGTATTCAGGGTCCTGTGAGTTTTCTGACCCCTCCCCTCCACTGGTCTCTGCCGGTCATGCCTCGCTACTGGCACTTTCCTCAGGTTCCGGCTCCACTTCTACTTCTCTTCGCCTGCTTGCTTCCACCATGGCCTCCGCCGCCCTTAACAATCTCTCGGGACGGTTCGGATCTCCTTGTCCCACCCGTACCAGTCTCCTCCTTTTTGGTGGTGGAGAGGATGACGACGCCATAGACACTGCTGAACCAGACAATTCCGGTAATTCCAGAAGCGAAGGTAAACTGATTGTGTGGAGAGAAGCAATTTCCAAGCTGCCGAGACTGGGTTGGTCGTGAGGACGGATGGCGGCTTTATTCACGGGGGTTGAGGGTTTCACTTTTGGACTTTGCGAAGCGTCTTAGCGTGCGAGGGTATCGTGGCGTCCATCATTTATAAAACTGCGCTGCTGCGGCGAAACTGAGGGTACTTCGTTTCCCACATAGTTAAACACAATTGCGCCGTTGCGCTTTCCTGTCAGCGCAGCGGTGGTGCTGGGATGGTGCTGCGATCCTTTGACGTCATGGTAATCATGTTGCGCTGCGTTGGTTGCGCTGCTATAGCGCTACGGTGTGGTAACATCCCAGCTGCGGTCCTTTGCCGCGTCCCCAAGATGATTACGATGGTTGCGACACTGCGATTCGCTCCTTTGTTGCGGCCGCTGCGATTGCCCCTCTGGTAAAGCTGAGTGGCCTCACTCTGTTGAAACCGGTGCAGCAACTCCGGGGAATGTAGATCCCTCCCGTCCACCGAAGAGTTGTCCTCAGCACCGTAACCCTTCCAACGCACCAAGTATTGGGTGGAGTTGGAATTCCGAGACTGGCGTGACTTAAGGATCTCTTCCACCTCATACTCGTCCGAGGTTCCTTGAACGGGTGGTAAACGAGTATGCCGTCGTCGATGAGGGAACATTGAATCAGAATCGCGGAATGGTTTAAGAAGGGAAACATGAAAAACGTTGTGGATATGCCAGTCCGTCGGGATATCCAATTTATAAGCCACGGCGCCCACACGGGAAAGAAGGGTGAACGGGCGCGTGAACTTCGGGGCCAACTTCTTCAAGAGGGCACCCGGCAAGGAGAGGTTTGCCATATCAAGGCGAACCTTGTCCCCCACGCTAAAGATGATGTCCTTCCGATGAGCGTTGGCCTGCGACTTTTGACGATTCTTTGCCATTTGGAGCGCCTTGGCCGCCTTTTCCAGGTTTTCTTGCAGCGTTTTGGCAAAGTCCAGAGCTGCCGGTGTTTGGCAGTCCGCTACCAATAAGTTTTGGGGAAGAGTGGGTTGTCGTCCATTGAGGGAGAATGGCGTAGCATTCGTCGAAGAGTGCACTGCACTGTTATATGCTACCTCAATCGCTGTTAAATGGTCCACCCAATCCGTTTGGTGCACCGAGACATAAGCCCGCAACGCTTCCTCCAAAGTTCGATTCACCCTTTCAGTCTGACCATCAGTTTGAGGGTGGTAGGCTGTGGACATGGCCAGCTGCGTGCCACATAACGCAAATAGATTTTGCCAAAAGTGGCTCACGAATTTACGATCGCGGTCGCTAACGATCCTTTTTGGAAGTCCGTGATGGCGGAATATCTCCCGAAAGAATAAGTTCGCGATATCTCGTGCAGTAGCTGTGGTGGACGTAGGGAGAAAATGTGCCATTTTTGTCAGGTAATCCACGACGACGAAGATTGAGTCGTAGCCCTCCTTCGTCCGGGGAAGGGCCACGATGAAATCCATTGAGATCGCCTCCCAAGGAACAGATGGTATTGGAAAGGGTTGTAACAGACCTTGTTGCCCTGAATCCGATTTGTTCCTATTACACGAGTCACACGTCCGGACATATACTGCAATGTCTCGAGTCATGTTTGGCCAGTAATACGCCTCAGCGACACGTGCGGATGTTTTATCCCGCCCAAAATGTCCACTGAGCCGCTCGTCGTGACTCATTTTAAGAATCGTGTGACGAAGTTCCGTATTTGTTGGCACATAAAGCCGTGTTGTCTTACTCGGTCTCTATCGCCGCATACCATTGGCGGTTTGACGAGTACCTTCCGTTTGATGAGTTCCTTTAGTGCATCATCGTCGTCGTAGGTGTCTTTTATCCGACTTAACCACTGTTCGTCCACCTGCACCGTACTGGTGACTGCGCTGAGTTTCGGATCTTGCGCTGCGGTCGACGTTGCGGTGTTCTCTTTCACAGAGTCTCCGTTCCCTTGGGGCGATGCTTGCGGTCGTTGCTGTGCTGCCGGCGCATGTTGTTCTGAGACAAGTGTTGGTACTGAAGATGAAGAAGATGCAGCAGTAGTCATCGTAGAACAAATCAAGAGAGGAAGCTTCCACAAATACCGATGGCTGAACAGCAACTTTGACAGACTATAACTTTCAGAAAAACGCTCCAAACGTCCTGAAAATTTGCCACAATGTAGATAACATACAAAGAAACACACACACAAAATTTCATTCAATTCCGCTCACAAATCTGTGAGATATGTAGAAATGAAATTACATAAAACTGAGTGTACAGTTTTCATATCATTTGTTCCTA
This sequence comes from Zygnema cylindricum, assembly GCA_037447655.1. NCBI lineage: Eukaryota > Viridiplantae > Streptophyta > Zygnematophyceae > Zygnematales > Zygnemataceae > Zygnema > Zygnema cylindricum. Next base: position 52,840 of record JBBHKE010001354.1, on the reverse strand, counting down.
AAAATCAAATTCACTAAGTCCTACTTTTATACACCGAAACTACACTAAGCTGTACGGAGGCATTCCAGCCGTACATCTAACATTCTATCACACATATTTACACCGAAGTTCAGACAACGTAAAGTGATAATGATCTAGTCACGCCTCGTCACTATTTGTTGGCGGCGGCTGTCAGCGGTCCGATTAGAGGATTTGGCACCGTAGAATTGACTTCACGAAGTCCAGTGGTCCTGCCGAATTTCCGTACGTCCACGGAGGACATACTCACGCATTCTCCCAAGTGACGACACGTGTCCCAAGTGTGAATGAACCGTGAACTCCCAACTTCACTGTCACACTAATTTCGGTAAGTACTGAACCGAACTCAACCAAAAATAGCTTAAGTCCTGAACAGCTCTCTCTCACAGCTGAGGCATAAAGAGGACTAAAGCTTTCTAAAAACAACAGCGCAGCGACGTCGGGTCTTCTTGACAGCGCATCCGCCGGGTTCGTTTTGCCCAGCTTATATTCTATAACAAGTTCCGGACCGAAGGTTTGCAGAAACGTCATCCAGCGCACTTGTTTCTTGGACAACTTCGGCTGGGTTTGGAGATATTGTAAGGCGTGGTGATCCGTGATAACCGTGATCCGTTTCCCCTGAACGTAACACTTCCAAACCTCCAGCGCATTGATGATAGCTATTGTCTCTTTCTCATGGGTGGCCCAGTTCAGCTCTGCTGCCTTTAGTTTTCGACTGTCGTAGGCGATGGGTTGAAGGCCTTTTCCTTGATCCTGCATAAGGATCGCCCCAATAGCCGTATCGCTAGCGTCGGTAATTATCGTCCAAGGTAAGTGCGGATCGGGAACAGCTAACACAGGGGCGGTAACCAACCGCTCCTTTAGCGTGTTAAAGGCTGCCCTTTGCGGCGCTTTCCAATCATAGGGTACATCATTTTTGAGCAACTCCGTAAGCGGTGCCGCGATTTTTGCGAAACCTTCAACAAAACGTCGATAATAGGAGCATAGTCCTAGAAAGCTCCGTAACTCCGTGATATTTGTCGGCTGCGGCCACTCCTTAACGACCTTTGTCTTGTTTGGATCCACTGCGATTCCGTCCCGGCTCACCACATGGCCTAAAAAATCAATCTTCTCCTCGAAGAAGTCACATTTACTTCTTTTTGCTTATAACTTATGCTCCCGAAGGACTTGAAGGACCGTCCGTAAATGCTTCATATGCTCCTCCTGCGTTCGGCTATACACCAGTATGTCGTCGAGGAAGACGATCACAAACGCGTCCAGATATTGCCGAAAGACGGAATTCATTAAATGCATAAAGGTCGCCGGTGCGTTAGTCAACCAGAACGGCATTACCCGAAATTGGAAATGACCGTATCGAGTTCTGAACGCCGTCTTCTCCACATCCTCCTCGGTAATTCTGATCTGGTGGTAGCCGCTCCGCAAGTCTATTTTCGAAAAATATTTGGCACCTCGAAGTCGATCCAACAATTTGTCTATCCTCGGTAGGGGGTACGCATTCTTCACCGTTAATTTGTTCAGCGCTCGGTACTCTACACACATACGGAAACCTCCATCTTTCTTGTTCACAAAGAGAACGGGGGCTCCATACGGTGACTTGCTTGATTCGATTGTTCCGGCTTCGACCAACTCCGCGAGTTGCTTTTTCAATTCGTCCAACTCGGTGTAGCTCATCTTGTACATCCGATTAGCCGGGGGTACCGCTCCAAGAACAAGCTCTATCTTATGGTCTACTTCGCGCTTTGGAGGTAATCCTTCGGGGAGCTTCGGGGGAAATACATCTGCGTACTCCTCGAGAAGTTTTGTCACGACATCCGGGGCCTCTTCGAAAGTCTTTCCAATGTCGTCACTTTCTTTGGAGTTGAAGTCGGGGTCCTTCTTCTTCCATTCTTCCGGGATCTCCTCCTTCGCCTCCTCCATTGGCTGGACGACCGCCATACCAATCATTTCCCCTTTCTTGAGTTCCCTCTTAAGCTGTAAGGCCGAAAGCAGGCGTCCCTCTTCCGCTCCCTTACCAGCCGCTCCCGCTTTTACCTCGAACTCTTCTTCACCTTTCTTTACTCTCATGGCGCCACTTCTCCAATCAATTGTCGGATTCCATTTTTGCAGCCACGGCTTCCCCAAGATTACCTCATGGTCCCCAAGAGGTAATACATGAAGCGTGTCGTACCATCGGAATTTCCCAATGCCGACGCGTAACCTCGGGGTATGATGGGTAATAAATAAGGAACTTCCGTCGGCCAATTGTACCGACTGATGATCATTTAGTACCAGAAGAGGAAGTTTCAACCTTTTCACCGTCGCCTCATTAATGAAGTTCCCCGATGCTCCGGAGTCCACCATGAAGTTAGCTGCACTTACTCCTATTTGACCCCGAAATATCAAAGGGTCTCCTCCTTCTCCGGCTAACCTCATAACGGTAAGTTTTCCCTTTTTGGGACCTTTCCGTTTTGGACACTCTCGAGCCATATGATTTGGAGAACCGCACTTGAAGCATAGGCGATTTTGCCTCCTCCGCTGGATTTCCTCGGGGGATAAGTCATTGGTCTTGGTCTTGGTAGGTTTCTTCTTTCTCCGCAGGACATTGACCACTTCTTTTTCCTCATTAATTGCGACGAGCTCCATGGGGGTTGGACCGTCGTCTCGTCGGTTTCCTCGCTACTGCTCGACCCGTAGTGATAAGGTCTTCGGAGGTTAAAGTCGACCGAATCGGTCCGCTCCGCAAACTGGATGATTGCTGAGAGAGGAGGAGTCATGCTTTCCCGAGCAAGCCATTGTTCCACATCTCTACGAATAGACGACTTAAGCCCCTTCACGAAGCGATCCACAGCTTCATCTTCCGTCATCGTAGGTATTTGAACTTTACACTCCAAGAACCGCTGCGTAAACTCCATCACTGAAGTTCGTTGCTTCAATACTGCGATCTTATCTCTCGCCGCCTTCATCGTGTTGACGGGCTGCCAAATGTCACGAAGGAGTTGAACGAAGAGCGCCCAGACGGTCAGTAACTCATTGTCCTCTACCAATGTTTTCCACCAAGCTCCCGCTGCCCCTTTAAGAAGACCACCCGCGTAGTGAATCTTCTGACGATCCGATAGGCTAGGAAAATTCTCGAGATAGTTCGCCACGGAGAATAGCCATGAGTCAAGGTTCTTGTGTCTTGCAGGGTCAAACTCATCGGGAAGCCTTAATTTCGGTCTCCTGGAGTCTCCTTCTATGCCTCCATGAGGTCGCTCCCCTAGACGAGACTCCAAGGCTGCAACGGTGTTACTTAGCTGCGCGTTCTGTAATCTCACACTTTCCAACTCCTTGAGAAATTGCGCCAACATTTCTGTAGTGGATACGCCGTGTTCATCCATGCTGTCGAGTCACGGGTAACAGCTCCGATACCAGTGTAAAAGAGGCAACAATACACCACAACACGTCACAGTGCACAGCGGAAAACACCAAGGATCTTCCCGTAGCAACAGCAAGAGCACACAGAACTCACAGACAAGGTTGCGCTTTATTACTTGAAAGAGAGTACAAGGTTGCGCTAACTGTGTAGGTCTACTTGAGGTGTCATTCACTAGGTCTTACTCGACTATTTAAACTAACTAACTGCTAGTCAACCTAGTACTATACAGCTGTACACGTGGACCTTCACGGTCAACCGAGATCTATCCAAAACTTCCTTCTAGAACTATACAGCTCAATCTACATTCTGCGGCGTTGCTATGCTGCGCTGCTACGCTGCTGCGTTATTAAGTTTTTACGCCGCTAAGTTGTTATGCTGCTATGCTGCGCAGGTCTGGAATTGCAGCTGCGCTGCTCTGGAATCGCAACTATAGCAGCCTAGCCCTAGCCACTAAGTACCCAATTCTGTAACCCTGTTACAATATTGGAGGGATAATAATATAGAAGTCCCATCTTGAGAATGAAATGTGTTTTAACTAAGGTCAGCTAAATATAAGGAGGGGATTATATAACAATAATAGTGGATCAAACTTGCTCGTAAATGGGTATTTAAGTGTTACGAAAATAGAGTTTTGAATTTGATAGACGTTCGCGAAATAATTGCACGATTTGGGGTTGTATTTTAAAAGATATAGCGATTGGTGTATTTAGGCGATAGCGCGAGGTCAAAATAACGATTGGGTGTTCATTGTTACGGGTTAAGGGTCAAACTATCCACGGAATTTAAGGCGTACGTTTTTAAAGTACTAAACGAAATAAATATTTTGTTTGGTACGCACGATGGGTTGTTTCGTACAATTTTTAGTACGAAATGTCACTTTATTTTATGGAATTTCATATGAAGTTTCGTTTGCGAAATTCGCAACGCACATTCGTGCGAAGTCGCGTTTCGTTTGGCGCCCACTTTTGCGCGTAAGTGTTACGCAGTGAAACGTAGCATTTGATTGGTTAGAAATGCTACATAGTTAGTAAGTGATTTCGCATGCTTTTGCATTGGTCAGTCTGAGTCCTTGTTGATCAATGATTGGCCCAGGTAAAACCTGTTCAACAGAGCGTTGACTCTGGCCTGGCGAGTCCAGGGCGATGATGGAGAAATAGTAAAGTCTAAGAGGAGAGTAAACATCTTTTCCTTTGGAAAAGTTTGTGGAAATTCTGACTGATCTTGGTTTGAGCGATTAAAACCAAATTGGAGCATTGGCATTTTGACGTTGAAATCTCTTACAAACTAAGTAGTGTTTTAGTAGTTAAGAGATAGAATTATTGAGAGTGGAGAGTAGTGGAAAACAATTTAAAATGAAGGGTTGAGCCATAAGGGCAAGAGACTAAGCTAATGTTATGTGGACGGAAGCTTGTTATAATTTAAAGTTTATCCTTATGTGAGTGCTTTCCAATGCGGATGTGTATTTTTCCAATGTGTGGAATGTGTGGTTGAAATTGGTTGTAGTAATGGGATTTTTCTGAGAGGTAGGAGATCCTATTACAATAACTTAGAAAAAAACGTGAAAATCCGCAGCCGTACCAAAAAATAGAAATTACCACCGTACTAGTTGCGTTACCCTGAAACTTTACACGTACAATAGTTTGTCGTCTAGTGCAATACAATTTGTCGTTTGGCTCATTTCGACCCACTTTCGCGTCCTTTCAACACATATTCAAACTTTACATCAAATCACCTCGCGAGGTGATTTGAAATAAAGTCCAATAAGGTGAGCGAACAGGGAGAAAATGTCGCATGTGTCTAAAGATTTTTACATTTTTTGTGCGCGGAGTACCAAAAAAAAACACTGCACCTTTCCAGCCTGTCCGTAATGTTTTGCGTGCCCTGATTCGTACAGGGGTCGTCTCTCTCAAAAACACGTGTCCTCATTCATACGGCTTATGGAAAATATTGGCAACCTGTCGGCAAGTGGGAAGACGATAAACGAAACCACAAATTTTGTGCGACAACGAAAGGTATTTTAGGGTTTCGACATGTCGACAATGTGGTGTACGGACATTACTAAGTCACAATAATTGTACAGCGTGCGAAGGAACGCCTCAAATTGAAGGCGAGTGGAAGTTTCGCCTCATTTTATGTACCACTTCATCTGTCACAATTCTTCGTACACGTCTACGTAAGTCACTTTTTTAAGTGACAAGTTATTTGCGTTTACATTCGAATGCTCTGAAAGCTGTACGGAGAACTTTGCTAAAAAAAAAAGTAGCAAGACTAAGTTCCGGTTACATGCGAAAATACCCTTAGGGTTAATGTTTTTTTTGCCACTTAAAACATATTTTCTTCGTACACACATGTCGGGTTGTGGATCTGACGGTTGCGATCTAAATATAAAATTCTTAGCTTCATATTAGCGGTCTCAACTTAAAAACCGGACAATTGTGTACGGGTAAAAATGTTTTAAGTGGCGTAAAAATTAATAACACTAATAGCGATACACCGTATTATGAAGTCAAAGACGGTCAACGCATGCTAAAAAATTTTGAATTTTGTTTCGTGCGCATATTCGTTATTTTTGTGAGTTTCATGCGTGCGTTCTATGCGCATGAGACATCTATGAGAACATGCCTAATTGTGTAATTCACATAATTACTTATTTAGTACGTACATAACTTCACGTACGAAAAGTTCACACAAATTTAGTCAAAAGATAATTTGATAAAACTTTTTTTTTTCATTCAGGGAATTAGATTTGGAATTTGGGAAAGTAAATAATTAATATTAATGTGGAAATATGGGTTACTTGTGGCCACATGTTGCTTTTAGAAGTCGGTTGGAATTATATTACGTTTTTTGAAGTGTAAAAATTGTGAATTTTTAATATTATTTTTATTAATTTGGAATAGTAGTAGCTAGTACTACCAGCTGCAGTAATACTAATACTGGCAACGGCAACACTACTAGTTTTAGCACCAACACAACTAGTACTAGCAGCAGTAGCACGAATTGTAATAAAAAGTAAGAAAATGAGCTTTGACATATCCCAATAGGATATATCGACGATATATAGCTTTTCGATATATCGAAGTGATGTATCAATTATCGGGGACCTAAAATTTGGTACATATCGAATATCAGCAAGTGGTCCTCGATATCCAACACTAAAGTACTGTAGTTTCGGGGAGTACAGTTAACTCTCGGCTGGGTTCGGTTCGGTTCGGTTCGGTTATGCTCAAATTTGTAAGCTAACGTTTTTTTTTGAAACCAGCATTGAGATTTGCAAATCGAACCAAACCGTTGGATTATGTCGAACCGAAAGGTTTATTAATTCCTTAGGGGTCATGAAAACGCTATGGTAACCTAAGTTATGTAATGACGTGTGTCAGATTTAACGTACTATTTTTGCTTATTCCGTAAAGTATACGGTCCTTTATGCACTCTTATTAGGGTACAACCCCATGTGACTAAATACACGTTTTTTTCATTCTTTTTCCTTTAACTTAGCGCATTACTGCCTAAGTTGCGACCGTACAAAGAAATCACAAATTTGTAGATTACAATTTGCATCATCGTAGAACTTAGGATGTAAAAAAATTGGTCGTCTGTTGTTGTTTCGACCCACTATCACGTCATCTTCAAACTTATCATAAACCATATCGGCAATGTGTTTAAACAAAGTAGAATCGTTTACACAAATAGGAAAAAATATTCCCACGTGTGAAAAGTTTTCAAAAGTATTTGACGACTGAAAAAAGTACAGGGTTGTTCGTTTTTGTCCGCATGCACCTTGTATGGTTTTCTTTTTAGGGGTCTCGATGGTGCAGTGTCATTTTACGTAAAGGTGAAAATTTTGCGAAGGTGAAAATTTTGCGAAGTCATGGCTGCCGGACAAGAGAGGTTTACGCAAAGGCATGTCGTACGGCTACGACTGCAAGGCGGTATGTCTACGATGTTGTGCAACGACATTTAACATACCAAATCGTTTCAAAATTTACGATGTGTCTTGCGACGCTTCAAAAAGTTTCAAAAATTAGGGTTCGGCAAGACAAATTGTACACGTTGACAACCGTCACGAGCATTGTCGACGCATGCAATTATCACAGAGTTAAGTAACAATTTTGAGTAAACATATAGAGACACTTGAAATCCGGGTCCATCGGATCCGCGCTAAAAAACAAAGTAAGTTCGCTAAGTTACAAGTACACGAGCCGTACCCTTAGGGTACTTTTGCATGTGTGAAAATTACAATTATTTTTTTGTGTCGTTTTCCTCCATAACTTAGACAAAAAATGAGAAAATCCGCAACCTTACCAAAAAATTGAAATTACCACTATACAATTTGTGGTACCTGGAAACTTTCTATGTACTGCAGTTTCTCGTCTAACGTGATGTAATTTGTTGTTTAGGGCATTTCGACCCACTTTCGCGTCTTTCCAGCTTATGTTCAAACTTTACATAAAATCACCTCGCGAGGTGATTTTAAAAAAAGTTCTATGAGGTGAGCGGATATGCAGATGCTGTCGCACGAGTCGAAAGTTTTTTACAATTTTTTTGCACGGAGTAACTAAAAAAAAACCCACTGCATGTTTCCAGCCTGTGCGTTTTGTTTTTCGTGCGCTGATTTCTGTATAGGGGCTGTGGAGGGGTTTCGACCAACGAAGCCATTTTGCAAAAGCGAAGTCCGTGAAAGCGCCTCTCTCTTTCCCTCTCTCACTATGCGTGTATCTCACAATCCTTGTAATGAAAAACGTCAATAATGGTATCAAATGAAAAATCTCTAAAAACAATTTCTATTTACTATCTTTAAGCGTATTTTGATGGCAAGTATAGTGAGAAACGACTAAAAAACAAAATCGAGAAACCATGGCGGAGTTTTAGGATTTGTGACGTCGACGCTGTCATAATTTGAGCGTGACGTCAAAATGTCACAAATCCTAAACATCTACAATGTCACAAGTAGCTATGCATCTACAACCGTCGCTATTTATAGTGTTGTGTATTTGTAAGGATTTGCGGAGAACCGATATGGGCCTTTTTTCGGGTAGCCGATAATCGATATATTGGTACGATATATCATTATCGGTGTTATCGTCGATAAATAACCGATTTATCGGTTATTATCGGCGATAACACCGATATTGATAACTATCAGCAATATCTGTATCGGTCGTACATATAAATGTACGGCCAGTACACTCAACTGTACGTGTTATTCCCTGGACGTGCCGCGGACCCTCTTCCCCCTGATTTCGGTAAAAAATCGCGATATTTCCTTCATTATTTGTAATTTAAGGGGGTTTTACTTGGTTTTACACCCTCCCCTAACCGTCCAAAATGTCCTTTTTACTGTTTTTTTATTTTTGCAAGGTTAGTTACTCCCTCATATCACTTCAATTGTTTGTCTACATTGGTTTTTTTTTAATGCATTTTTAGTCCATTTTAGAAACGATCCGCAATAAGGTCGAGAAAAATAAATACATAAGTTGAAATTTGGACGATTATGAGCTATTCAAAATTCAAAATCTGACAATTATAAAATTCTTAACCTATCAATTATCAATCTCGAGAAATCTTTAATGTCAGATTTCTCAAAATCCAATCACCACATTGTCAATGTTTTAAAATTCCAAAATCACCGAATTAAAAAATATAGGGACCTTTGACCGTTCGGTAATCGATAACTATCGGTATCGGTGTTATCGCGATAAATTTTTAACCAATACACAACACTACTATTTTGTAAACGTCATCAATCGTCGCGGTTTTTGTTGTTGTCTACAACTGTCACAAATTACACCCACGTCTACATCTGTCACAATCTAAAGTAACGATTTCATTTCTTTACTTACGAATCATAGTTCAAAAGTAGGTGAAAGTAGGCCCATAGAATATGCCTATTGTATGCAAAACATACAATATGACCTTAAGACCCATATTGTATTTGGATCTATTAGGACCAATTAAAACATTTGGACCAAAAATTTGACCAATTAAAACATTCGAACCAAAAAAAATTGTTTACACTGTCAGATTCGGACGATCGGACTGTCTCTGATCAAAGTAGCGATCTATGAAGATCACATTAAAAGCCCATAACACAACTTACGATAAAGAAGCCGACCAAAGGCCTACCATAAAAACGCATACTTTTGAACTATGATACAAATTCTCTGAAAAGTAGTACCGAGAATCTTCGCTAAAGTTTCAGTTACATGCAAAAGTACCCTTATTCTTATAGCGTTACTTAATGATACGGTATCCGTACATTCGGTACAGCGTTACAAATAGTGTTGGGTATCGGGTAATTTCATATCACGATAATTTCGATATTCGATATATCGAATATCGATCGAGCAGAATCTTCGATATATCGTACCGATACTAACATAAATGATCGCGATATATATCGCGATATATAGTATTTTATACATTAAATATTTTATATAATATGTTATTTTAGCGAAAAAAACAAATTGTCGGATACCCGACGTACGACGTGATTTTCGTTCCGTGACTTAAAGGTAGACGCCGCAAAATGTAACCCTAAAAAACCCTAAAACCCTAAAAAACCCTAAAAGACGCCGACAAACTGACCATTTTCGTATGGAAATCCGTACTTGCGTATTACGTACGTGTACTTTGCAAGTGTACCGTGTCAATGTACCTCAGAGATCTCCTTCACTCTGCTGACTTATAGGAAAAAACCGTACTTCTTTTCGGCAAAGATTTTACGGTCACCTTGTCCGAAGGCACGTGACTTTGGAGACCTGTGAAAAATTTCATTTTTTTTTTTTAAATGCCTCGATATATTGACGATACGATATATTGGCGATATATTGGAGATATATCGCGATATTTTGATTTTCGATATATCGAAGTGATATATCGATTATTGGGTACCTAATATTCGATATATATCGAATATTGGCAAACGGTCCTCGATACCCAACACTAGTTACAAACCAAGTTGCGTGATGGAACTGAACCAAGCAGTTTCTAAAGTCGATCAACCGAACCATTTCGGTATAAATCGTGAGCGAATTAAATATACTGAACTGGCGAAGCCAGTTTAATTCGTTTCGAAACGTAAGTGCTCAGTACAGTACCGTACCTTCCCTCCCCAATTCTAATACATGCTCAAAGAATCCATCGTACGGTAAAATTCGCAAATGGTCTTCTGCTGTGATGCCCTGAAGGCTGAATCAGACAGTACAGTGGTCTTGTCCCCACTATATGCTGTTACCAGCAATGCAATTATGTGCGGGTACACCATGAATCGCTCGGACACATGTCGGATTGCGACGCTGTTTCGGAAAGCTGAAGTTAACACATTTCGATTGGCGAGCTCCAGTAGAAAATTGGAAACAGTACAAACTCACTACCGTGGCGACTGGCAGCTGCCGCAGACGAATCTTTCTAGGCCACTCGTCAAGAACTGAATGGCTGGCGGCAGTGGCATTAAATCACATTACAGTAGCCTGCGGACCAGCCGATGCCGAGTCCGCACTGTGAATGTTTCGTTACGCGAGCATGCGACGCATGCATGGTGCACCGTGCATCGCTATTAGTGTTGATGTTCTTTCAGCCACTTCACATTTATAGCGAAACACGGTGTACCGTGGCCTATGTAAACACTGTGTGTTCGAAAACGTTTAAACGGCGCGGATGTACGCAAAGCAAAAACATGTGTGCACATATCCAACGTGCACCCATCCAGTGCATTGACCTATTTGGCAAATGCGGGAAGTCCCCATGGCACACAAATAAAAATGTGCCCATTCCCGTTATATACCTCATCCCTTTGAAAAATTCAAGTCCGCTTGTATCATTTGGAAACATTCTCCACTAGTGATTACAACAAATTACCTATCTTTTGTGTCTTGTACTTCTTTTAAGGGATGTCTTCTTGGGAGATCGGTTCAATGAGTGAACGCATAAGTATTCCTCAAATTTGAACTCTTCCAATTATGCCATTGGATTGTCATTGTATCGAGCTTTTATTTGAGCCAGTTAGTACGGCCCTTACCTGTTGGGTGGCAGCTCCATAGGTTGGATATTCGATAATAAGCGCATCACATGTCAAATTAACTTCTAACTCCCAAAAGTTACACTCTGTTGGGGTATCGACCCACGTTATGGGGAATTTTTTTTCGAGAGCCTCGGCCTCTACGAACCTCTTTGTGGTGGATAATGCTCTCAACTTCATGTTCATAAACGCCATCAATCACGGCAATGAAACGGGCAGTTGATCTGGACCGTCCAACTTCCAAGGCTTATTACACTCGTGTGGAAAGTTGGGTAGCACTTCCAGTTTCTTTGGAGGAGTTGAGATTAAACAGTGTAGCTTTGATGTTAGCACCATATATATTGTTTATTGCATACTCACCGAATTCACATATTCAAGTATTCATCTCAATTACTATGATGGGAGTTCACAAAGTGCCTTAGATATTCCTCAAGCTGAAAGTTAACCCGTCATGCCTATCCATCATTTTTGGATACAAGACTGTGGACGACTCTTGCTTGGTAACTCCGTGTACTTCACATCATATACCTAATTACCTATCATGATGAACTACTGCTCCCAATTTAATCGAGTTTTCAACTTACATAGGTTTGGACAATGGACGGTTAAGATTGTATTTTAGTTTGAACAACCCAACGCAATTCTCGGTTCTAAAACGTATGTCTCAAAATCCTTACAATTGCCAAAGCGTTTACAACACTTAACATTGAACGTATAAAAAATATGTCATTATTACCAAAAATACCATGAGCTACAGTGACCAAATCCTGATGTGACTTGTGATGTCACTAGCCTTTATTTGTACTTTGAGGGCTTGTAAGTTCAGTATGTTGAAATTTACTCGTGACATATATTGAACAATCAATAATTATTATTTCATTATTATGGGTATAAACGATACTCTTCTTATCTCCCCACCAAGATCATTTTTCGTTCACTTTACCGCACTTGTCAAAGAGCAAAGTTCCACAGGATTGCTAAGTTCAAATGACTTTCTTTGCAATTTTAAAAAAAATCGAAACAAAAAACAGAAGCCTTGGGCAAGCCACAAAGAAAAGAAAAGCTAGGAGCTATACTATGATATTTCCACCGATTTTAGAATACCGAATTAGTGCTCCACAAAAAAATCCATTTTTTGCGAGTTTACAAATGCGAAAAAAAGGCACAAATCATGAGATCCAATCCCATAACATATCGACAAACCAGAACAGCTGATAATGTTAGACTAGTCAAATTGAAAAAAAAATGGTTTTAACACAATGTCAATTTATCATGTGACCTTGATGCTTATTGTCTAAAGTAACTCTGCTTGACATCTGCTCACTTCCATGTGGAAATCCACAAAAAAGAAGGAAAAAAAGGAAAAGAAACAAAAAAAAGCGAGAAAATATTTCAAGCATGTTACTTCTCCTGGCATATCTAAAGCCGACCAAGCACCTTATTTGTTGGTGAAATAATTGAACGAATTTTATGACCGAAACGAAAGTTCCTCCAAACCGAGCTACTTTTCTGTTTGTGTTTGCGGTTGCAATGAAACCCCAATAATAGCCCTAACAATAATAATAATAAAAAAAAACTCTGAGATCTGTACACAGTTCACAGTCAGAAATGATGGCCGAATTGTCGACTTTCTCAACCTTTTCCTCACCGAGATGAAGAAAACCATTTAATGTCACTTCTATCTTATTTTCCCATTAAGATTAGTTATGGAATCTCTGCTTGGACACTTGTCGCAGTTTCATAAGTGTATCCTCGGTGAGAGTAAATTCGTCCTCCAAATGTCCATTATGAGAATATTTGTTCCCGAAAGTTCCAACATTGTCCAATTGGGAAAAATCTCGCCCTCGTGTTTTTTGACTAAGGCCATGCCATGCTTCAATTTGATGCTGTTTGTTGTTCCTACTCTGGTTTGGGTTTACTCTAAACAATCCTTCCTCCACCATCTCTCTTCTCCCTCCCTCGTCCTCTCCACTACTCTCTCGAGCCGGAATTTCCCTCACCTCCACAAATTCCGACCACGAGACTCTCTTCTGTCTCACTTTACTTTTGGGGTAAGCGACGGGAAATGTGCCCATGTGCTTAAGTGTTGACGACTGTTGAACTCGCCTGTCTCCCCTCTCTCCCCTCTCTCCTCTTTCTCCTCTGTTTCCCAGCTCCCCTCTCTCCCGTCTATCTCCTCCCTCTCTCGTCACACGACGTGACTCTGCCTTTTCCCATGTCTCATTACCACCGTCATGATCGAACAACTTAAGTCGAAAATCTTCCCTCGTTTCCCCTCTATCTTCATACATATTAGGACCGTACGGAAAAACTGCTTTGGCATTATATCCTCTCCCTTCCTGGACAAACCCTTCTTCTACGGCTCTCCCATCTCCATGATCCCTTACTGATCCTTCACCCACTTGTCTCCTTCCCCACGGTCCCTGTTCCCCCATTGTACCCAGTAGTCCTCCCACCGACAAATTGCGTTCCGCTTCCTTCCACGCCTTCTCCACTTCTCCTCGAGGAGCTTTTATGGCTGTACTCCTAACAATATTGTTATTTGAGACGTGGTTGTTATAACTATTATTGCTTGCATTGCTACCAGTAAAACCGTTATTACTACTAAAGCTACTATTACTGCTAATACTGCTATTACTGCCACTACTATTATGTCCCGACCGTAACGTCCCCGATTGGTTACTTATGTTATGCTCCACTAACGGCATAAGTTCTATATACGCTGGTCGCAATAATTTTCCAGGTGACCGAAGAAAAGTCGGGAGCTTCTCAAATTCGTTTGTCAGAGACGAACAGTCTGAAGACATCGACTGTGATTCGCTTTCATTTATGCTGACGTCATCACGCTGATCTTCCATGTGAGACGGTTGAATCCCGTGAATTTTTGCCCAGGTCCACGGGGCATACATAGAGAGTTCGAGCGCCAACCTTTGGTGCGGTGCTGAGTCAGCAGTGAGAAGCTGCCAGCTGGCATGTGCTTGGGCAATCGCAGCCATGGCTTCCTTCACATCGGCCGCCCGTTCGTTGAGACCGAAAATGTTTTCTCTGTCGTCTGCGAAAAAATTAAGAGATGCACATGGGAAATGATGAGTTACGAAGGTTTTTACAGGTAAAAAAATTTGGAAGCAGCATGTAAGGCGAGGTTTGGATCAATGGATCGAACCGGATCGGATCTTTGATTTTTTTTTGGGATGCGCGGCGCGGGATCAGTTCAGATCAGATCAATCTTAGGAACTTTCAATCCCTTCCCAAATTAACAAAAACACACATCATCCGAATTTTCCCTGCAACTTGACAAATGGAAACATGTAAAATATCCATGTAGGTTTTATACAAATATTAATATGTAATTAATGCAATTAGCAAATAAGAACGGTAAATTTGAAACGGTAAACTCGCAGACATACGATGAAGAACGACACGGCCCAAATGTCTTTTTTGTCTTTCTTTCGTAACAATAAAACTTAAAACTGTTATTTTTCCCTCTTTTGAAATTTGTCGTGCGAAAGTTAACAATAAGTTACTCCAACTAATGTCTCAATATATTATGTGAGAATTCCCTTTGAGGAAAACAGACAACAAAAGAAGAAACCTACTGGAAAAAACATTAATCAACCAAAGCATCTCCCTCCCTTTTTTTACTAAAATCACATTTAACCTCTCCATCGTTTCAGCTCCGTCTCCCACATCGTTTCCCTCTCTCTTTGCCCTCTTCCCACCTATTTCCCAACACCTCCCTCCTTCCTCCTATCTCCCCACTTCCTCCCTTCCTTTCCCCTCACCCTCTCCTCCCCTCCCCTCCCTTCCCCTCCCTCCCCTCCCCTCACCTGGCTGCGTGACGTGACAAACCCTCAACCACTCCCTTATCCTCTCCAGCGTCCCTCCCATCTTCTCATTCAAGTCTCTCACTCCCTCCATCTCCCCCGCCATCGCGTCCTCGGCCGCGATCGCGACCACCTTCCAGGAAATTTCGTAGGTCACCGCGTCGACCACTGCGAAAGCTCCCAGCGCCTTCACCGCATATACCTCCCCCCAAACCCTATTTTTAAACCCTATTTCTACCACCTCCACCGGCCGATTGTCGTTATTTAAACCGCCTTGTGACGTGACATGGTCCTCCTTGTCGGCCCAAGTTTGGGGCAAAATCCCAAAATTCCAAAGGGGCGCGTGGGAGAAAAAGGAGACGTGACCGTCTCGGAGACGGTGTCGTAGTGGGGTCCAAAGCTCTGCCAGCAGTTCTGGTGGGGTTTAGCCAATGGCGTGGAAAGATCTCTCCGGTTTATGAAAGTCTGGGGAGATACCGAAGATGGCATCAGAGAAATCGGAAGGTCGGTCAGCAATCGAGACCATCAGATCGGGAAAGAAGTATCACGGACCGAGGATTTCTGTGGCAGGATCAGACCTATCGAAAGCTCTACACATGTCGGACAAAAGAAAAAAAAAAAAAAAAAACAGTTTCGTTTACTTTAGTTGGTTGTTTTAATTTGTAATTTTGTCTTTTATTTGAAGTTTTCTTCTGATTTTGGGTGTCGTACGGAAAATATTTTCTTGTGCTGATTTTTTTCTTTTTGGGTCATTTTCATTTTCTTGGAGTTGGTGGGGAGGGAAGAGAGAGAGAGAGAGAGAGATAAGAGAGGGAGGGCGATTGGATAGAGGAAAGATGAAAAAGAAGAGTGGTGTCAAAGGAAGATTTGGAGGAGAGAGTCTTCATAAGTACACGTGTTCCAGTCAGTTCATTGGCTTTAAAAAAGCGTGTACGACTGTACGGCACGGAAATAATACGGACAAATGTTCGCTGAAGATTGTGAATAGCCAACCGCCGGTTGTCCCGTCATAATTTGGCAGTTTCTGTCGTACCTTGTACGGATTTGATGGGACGGCCGATGACATTGTACTGTTGGACGGCTCCGGATCGACGGCTGTGGCCAGCGCCTGGGGAATGCACAGACAATTACATTAATTTGTCGTTATCGTTACTCCGCGGCTAGCGGCTTTGAAAATGTCAAGAAAAGCTCGATGTACGGACGCAAATTGCATAGACAACAGACAATCGTGGCAGCATCGGAGTGGTGAGCTGAAATCCTGCAACAAAAATGTTCGATGACTTTGTTAATTTGACTGGAGAAAACTCGGAGGTAACTGAATGGATATTGAATTTACGCGTGCGATCTACAAGAGCAATTTGAATGGTACGGATGCTATGTCGCAAGTGGACCGCTGGTCCACTGGCAATTTTGGAATACTCGTGTCCGGATATTTAGGAAAAGTACACTTTTTTGATTTGTTTAGGAATGTACAGAGAGGTAATGAGACAAGCTTATACATTGTCTGTTGCCGACAAGCTTTTTAACATTTACCAATGAAGATGCAAAACAGGAGCTCCAGGTGTACGAATGGATTAACGCTGTAGTACGTATGGGTGACGTATCTGGATGCAGATCGTACGAATTTGAACTCTTGACAAGAAT
This sequence comes from Zygnema cylindricum, assembly GCA_037447655.1. Lineage (NCBI taxonomy): Eukaryota > Viridiplantae > Streptophyta > Zygnematophyceae > Zygnematales > Zygnemataceae > Zygnema > Zygnema cylindricum. The sequence continues at coordinate 35,940 of JBBHKE010001354.1, read as the reverse complement.
ATGGATTGATGATGTGGCTTGTCAAGATTACCACTGTTCATTTGCATGCTTGTCATTTGTGGCTTAACTTAGGGTTTAAAGTGAAAAAACACTCTACGCTAGACACGTCATCCCTCAATACTGCAGTAGACATGATTTAAGATACCGATTTCCAATGTCACGTCACGTACAGTACTGGAGAAGCTCAACAGCGACGTTCCTGTCGGCGGATGTCAACAGTATCCAGGTTTGTACGGTCGACCGGCACTGCGCCTCGTTGGCCGCCAAGTTGCAGAGAGCCAAACACATACATGTACGCAAAAAAACAAACTATATGTACGGCAGTGTACGGTACTTCTAGACGACGACCGCGTGTTTTTTTGTTTGTGTGACTAGAGGGAGGGGCAGCTTCGGCGTAGCAAACTCACCCTATGCTGGTCAACTGTACGGCCAGACGAGAGCAAAATAAAGCCGCCAACTGTACCGCTCGCTACTTCAAGCCTAGGCACGTCGAATAACATACACGTGGCAATTTCTTAAGCCTCAATCGCAAGCCATTACCATCTGTTGCCACCTCACAAACCTCTCACATCAAGCGGGATTTTAGGATACATTGGCCGGGCCTATTACACGAAAACAGTTTACTAGACTGTTCTTAGATTATGTTTCCATGTACTTGAAACTTAGCAAATTTACTTTGTTTTTTAGCGCAGTGTTTTAGCGCATTTCCGGCGGACCCGGATTTCAGGTGTCCCTATGTGTGACACCGAAATGTTACGTACAGGTGTGACGATTGCATACGTTGACAATGCTTGCGACGGCTGTCAACGACTACAATCTATGATGACGCACTCTATTTTTTGTAACTGCGTGTGACGTCGCATGTCTTATCGTGACATTGTAGGCGTACCGCCTTTCCAGCCTCTGCCGTTCTATGGTTGAAGGAGATGCGTTTTGCCTTTGACCCTCCTGTCCGGTCGACGTGAAATGGCGTCGGAATCTTGAGACTCCTTGCAAAAAAAAATCCATACCGGATGGAAACGGACAAAACAAAACAAGTTGTGTACTTTTCTTCGTCGTATTACACCGAAACGGACAAAACATAGCAAATAGTGTATATTTCCTCGTCGCTTGAAATCGTTTGAAATTTTTGAAATTTTTTTACACGCGTTAATATGTGTTCCTATTTGTTTAACGAAAATACTTTGTTTTAAAACACATCGCCAATGTGTTTTAAAGAAAAGTTTGAAGATGAAACGTGGCCGTGGGTCGAAAAACACAAGACGACAACATGTAGTACATTCTAAGGGTGTGTGCCCATGTGTTCAAGTAAGGGTTTTTTTCCGTTGTTTTCACATAAAATGGGACTTGCAACGAGAAAATCTTACGCGGTACGAAAAATGGGCAAGAACCAAAGTACATTATGCGTCACTTGGAACTTGGACAGTACATCAATTTGGCATTATTATCATCGCGACCCACTTCCACGTCATGCCATCTCATCTTCACACTTGTATTGAAATCAAATCGCGACTTGATTTTAGCCAAAATAACACCCTATCGACGAATAGAAAGCCAGTATTGCACGCGTGAAGCGTCTTCGAAAAAAATTGAACGAGGGAGAGTACATGCTATTGTTTTACTTTACGGAAAAAAATACGTTGGGGTCTCGAACATCCACTTTCATTCATGGGTCCTTTGCAAAAGTTTACGACGTCCTCGTTTTTCCCCATATTTTTCATTCGACCGCTCCTCTTTCTCTCATCTCTAAATGAAACGCAACAATAACAGTATCACATGAAATATTTTTTTTCCTTTTTTTTTATATTTTTTGTCTCAGTTTGATGGCATATCGAATGATAAAAGGTAAGAAAAAGAAATCGGGAAGCCATGGCGTACAGTTTACGTGCTGCTGACGTCACAAAGTAGCATGACTTCGCAATGTCACAAAACCCTAAACATCTACAATGTCATAAAAAACTCGACGTCTACAACCGTCGCCGTTTTTGTAGTTGCACTAATTGTAGTAAGTTTCGTAGTCGTCTACATTTCGTTTCGTACTATCGTAGGTTGTTGAACATTTTGTAGACGTCTACAACTGTCACATATTTGAAGGAATGAAAGCGCAAGTAATGGTTGACATAGGAACACTTTGAAAAGTACATCGTAAAATCTGCGCTAAAATCCAAAGTAACATTTCAAAGTTTCGGTTACATGGGCACACACTCGAAGTTCGACGATGACTAAAAATGTTTTTTTACTTTTTTTCAATTTCTTTCTACGGCTGCTACTTACGCGGTACGGTGCTAAGCTTTACAGGAAAACGACAGAAAAAACCCTTACTTTGGCACATGGGGACATACCCTTGTAAGGTAATTGTTGTATATCGGGAAATCTCCTATCGCTACGCTACTACACTACACCGCGAATCGTAATTAAAGTTATGAACGCTAAATCCGTCACCCCAAAATTTGACTCTATCACCATAAATAGAGTACATTATTCTAAATTATTCATTACATTATTTAAGGTACTATTTGAATGAGCGTTAATAACTCTAATACATTGGCGTTTTAAATAGTGTGGCGTACGGTCGGTGTCTGACCGTGCAAATTTGTACTTTATTAAATAAAAAAGTACAAGTAATGATTTAATACATGTCGTTATCATGTAACTGCGTTTTAATAAACCACGTAGTGCAAACTTCATAATGACGTAAACTTTTGATTTGGGGTCCTCAATTGGCATAAACTATAAACCCGTATCTCCGTAACATTATGAGCTTTGGTGTAGGATGCTCTTATTGAGGATCGGCGATATTCAACATATCGCATGGGCGCCAAAGTGAAAACTGGCCAAGCCGGGGTTCGAACCCGGGACCTGTGTTAGCCGTGCACTAGCTCTACCAAATGAGCTACCCGGCCGATTGTGCATGCAAGCGCCTGAAACTGAATTTACGGCAATGAACGGCGCACCGGCGTAACCACCATTTACCGCGATACACACGTGTGGAGTCCGAAGTGGACATTCTTCCAACACGCCCCCTCACGATGTACTCCATCTCGTGTGGCTTGCCAACGCCCCCTAGCTCCGATACCATATTGAGGATCGGCAATATTCAACATATCGCATGGGCGCCAAAGTGAAAACTTTGGAAAATGGCCAAGCCGGGGATCGAACCTGGGACCTTGTGTAGCCGTACACTAGCTCTACCAACTGAGCTACCCGGTCGCTACCCGGCCGATTGTGCATGCAAGCGTCTGAAACCGAATTTACGGCAATGAACGGCGCACTGGCGAAACCAGCATTTACTGCGATACACACGTGTGGAGTCCAAAGTGGACATTTCTCCAACACTCCTCCCTCTCACCCCTCAACAGTGTTCCCCCTCCCCCTTCCCCTCTTCCATTGTAAAACAAATCTTGCTCCCTGGGCGAGGAGGAGGGAAGACGAGGGAGGAGAATTTGAAGGGGGGGAGGAGAAGGAGGAGAATGAGGAGGAGGGAAGCAGAGGAGGAGGAAGGAAAGGAGGGAAAGGAGAATGGGCGTCTGAGAGGAGTCTCTGGCAGGTAATGGAAGCTTTTGAGATGTTTTTGTTTTTTTTGGAGGGGGAAAGGGTGCCTCTGTTTTTTTTGTCATTTGTGAAGCGAAGTGAGCTTTTAGCATTTTGGAGACTGTCGGCGATTCCATTTAAAAAAAGAAAGAAAGAAATGATAATAAAAATAATAATTAAAAGGAAATCAACAATTATGTACTTGTAGATCCTACAGATTTTTAGACAAATTTTATCCTAATTTTAGGGAAACAGCGGACGCATGAGAATGTGCGTTCTAAAAAGGAAAAAAAACCAGGTCGTAAAAAATCCCGTTCGCACATATTCGTCCGACAGCCGCGTTTCGACTGTGTGAATGTACGATTTGTGTACGATTTGTCAGATTTTGTACGGAGACCTATATTAGTGTAAGCATGTTTGCGACCGACATTTTTTTTTTCAAAGATCCAAATTACCATAACCAAACAATTAGAATGTATGATTTTTTCCAAAAATTTTAAATTCTTAAATAGCGTACACCACGGCAATAATTTTTATACGCTTAAAAAACTTACACGCTAATAACGATTGGCGGTGTACCTCTACCAACTGAGCTACCCAGCCGATTGTGCATGCAAGCGCCTGAAACCGAGTTTACGGCAATGAACGGCGCACTGGCGTAACCAGCATTTACTACGATACACACGTGTGGAGTCCGAAGTGGACATTCCTCCAACAACTCTTTGCCTTCCTTTGCCACACATCTTTACCGATCCTCGAAACTTCCTCCTCATGTTTTCCCTATAGGTTTTTATCCTACCATCCCAAGGAGGAATCAACGTGGATCGCGAAACCATGACCATTGAAGGAGGGGTCTTCGAGCAAATTGGAAGGTCCTCCGTGCTAACTATGTGCATCGACTTTTTAGAGGTTTGTTGGCATTCGTCATCCATCCTATTTTTGGAAATTCTCTTCCTCTTTACGACGTGCAATTCATTTGAGCCGCGTCGGCGAGTTTTTTTAGGAAGTTATGGCACTCTATCCGTACAACTTAGCTCCATCATCTTCCACTTTTTTCGAGGTTCGTCTTGCCTTCATTCGCCAACTCCTTCCCCTCTGTTCTCTTTCATCCATACCATGGAGCCTCCACAGGCTCGTCCTTCACAAGACAATTTTTTTTAAGCGCTCATCACTTTTCCTTGTATAAGAAGGTATTTCGAAAGTATAAGGATGTTTGGCCCATGAGTATGCTTTTGAGGCTTTGATATGTTTTTTTTAATTATTTTGCTATTTTATTGTTAGTGGTAAGATTCCTCCCAAGGTTTTTGATCTCCTCGCATAATTTTTTTTGGTGGTTGTTTACAAGTTGATGAGAGGGATTTGACCCATAGCTGACAGCAAATTTGTAAATTTTGGTAGGCTGTACCATCTACTTAGACCTCTATCCCGCGGCCCATTGCTTTTTGTTGCCAAATCAGCTTGTTGTTGCTACCCTAGGAGGTCACAAGGCTGCATCCTTTTGATCCTATAGAGGATGTCGTTTCGTCTCCTAATTTTTCAAAAGGTTGGTCGACGAAACCTAACCTTATCGTTCACCCATCCAATTGTGTTACTAGGTCACTTTCTCAACTCCCTCGTTATTTTAGTACCCAACACGGTCTCCACAGTTCGACTCTTTCCGAGGGAATTGATTTCTCACTCCCAATTGCGGTCTCTAAAATCCCGTCCCATCCGATGACATTCTGATTGGGTTTGAGTTTGCTCAAAAATTATTTTAGACTCGTTTGTCTCACATGGATGACGTTCTCAAGCTCTTTCATCTTGAGGGCGTCTTTCCACTCTTTTGACGTCTCGCTCTTCGACCTTCCTACCCCACACACACTTTCCTTCCCACCCCCGTTTTTTATATCAGCTCGGAGAGGCTTTGATTATCGCCTAAAGAATATCCTCGATTTATTGTCTTTTATGGCTTTTGATCGAGAATCGAGGACTAAAATTTAGCAATCTCTTCCCATCTCCGTTGGGGTGCCGGGTTTAATCCTCATAATTCGGATGACCCTTTCTGCATTCTTAAGGACTTGGTGTCTCATTGCCTCGGCGCTCGTCTCATGTTTCTGAACGAGGTTCCCGTTCTCGCTCTCATCATCCCTCATGTTCGAAGCACGATTGGGTCGAGGGAGGGGCCCCGAGTGTCTTTCACTCTTTATGCTTACAACTTTTATCATCAGTTTCGGTCGCTTTACAATGTGTGTCGGCTTCCATCTTTCTTTGATCTGCTATTCCGGTTATGGGTCATTGGCATGTTGCATGGAACAGTGTTGTGTACCAAACGTCACAATGTACCGGGCACGTGTAATTTATGTCTTATTTAGAAGTTGTTTGTCACATTCGTTTTTTTGTCCTTTCGCAGTGTTTTTCATTTTGCATCTGTTTAGCTTTGTGCAAGCTTTTTCAATTTTATTTCGGTTTTCCTTTCTATTGTTTCCATGTAATCAGACGGTTTACGATCACGGGCTTTACTGAGCTTATTATTAATAATGACAGTCCCATCTCATTGACGTATTGACACTTGAATAATCAAAAAATATATTTCTTGGCATAATCCTAGTTCATGTCTTCCTTCATCATGAAATATCGACAGCCAGAAATGATAACTGACATTTTGACTAACTAATTCTTTTTATCAAGATGTGAAAATATAACACGTGAGGAAATGAAACTTAGCAGTGATACACACAACTTTTTTAGTACACACTCTTACACTTGTTTGTTGAAAAGCAACTATGTTACTGAAAGACTACCAGGTTCTTTCATTCGACATAGAATGATAAAAATGAACATCAGACCGGGAAACATACTAGATTTATGAGCTTCTGATGTTTGACACGTGGACAATAACTGTACATACAAGTATTAACGACCATCTGCTGATCACTTTCACTGGTCCATGCCATAACTCAACTGACACTTTCTTCTTTATCATCCACCACACAAACGAGAAATTGCCTAATCAACATTAGGTTAAATCAACCACACATTTCTACAAACCATCCCAATCATGTAGTTATCACATAGTCAACATCACATTAAAGCGACAATACATTTTTTCTCTGGCTACCAACAAACATCCCCACACAGATACTACACAGAAGCAGCATGCAAAAATACCAAATTAGTGTCGCCTTCTTAGCTGGAGCTTACAGACATCCCCTTCTGCATCACATGGGCATAAATTGAATAGTATATGGCATCATTGTACAAAGAGGTTCACATACATTTTGGCCATGAGGGAGAGGGAGAGAGAGAGAGAGAGGGAGAGGGAACAAATCACATTGAGGCTGTTAATACTTTAATTCATATTGCATAAAACAGCAGCGATGCGAGTATATACTCAATAAGAACGACAGAGGGAAAGTCAATCCTCACTACTCGATCACCCTCCTGATGTGACTATAACAACCTCAGAAGACAAGAAGTAAAGAAAATTAAGAACACTAAAAGTGACAACCATAAGGAATTCCTCCTCCATATACAGGATTAAAACAAAAAAGTTTTTTTTAGCTTTAATTAATACATGTAAGAAACCTAGATAACGTACAGTGTCACACACATACTGTCCTAAAGAACCTAAAAACAGCCGCACTTGGAGAAAAGGGTAAATAGACTGGACTGTATCTACTACCATGGGCTGTAAAAGAATGGCCTAAAGCAAAGATATCCACATATTATAAAAAGTTCTCTATCATAGTCTCGAAAATCAATGCCCGGCAATCTCCGATAAGAGAACATCTCGCATAATGTCCTTTGAAGCTGACAATAGGAAAAACAACAATTTACGGCAATACGGCTGTTAGTTTACCACAAAGATTCGTCCGTACAAACTGTAAAAACATCCGTATGAGGGAAAGTGGTGGAAAAAGACTACAAAAACATCCATACCAAGGGAAAGTGGTGGAAAAATCATCCCAATCCCACGTTAAAAATGACAAAATGCCAATCCAATCCTTCTCAAAGCAACCAATCAAATACTTCCCAATGCAACCAAATGACGAAAAAACAGATACTTACGCATTCGTCCCGTGAAGTTGAAGAACTGATCCGCTCCTTGGCGAACAAACATTTCCACTCCACTCACAGGAGTGGCTCCGGCCTCCTTCGCTTCCCTCAGAAGCCGTGTTTCCGGGGGAGTGTACACAGCGTCAAAAACCACAGCATAGCCTCCGAGCATGTCCTACCACAACCAAGGGAGAGCCAATAGAAAAGAAGTGAGATGCAAGGTGGAAGGAAGGTCTATAGGATTAGAAATTTGGAAAGACAGTGAGATGCAAAGGTGGGAGGAAGGTCTTCAGAATTATAAATTCGAGATGAAGGTGGTTGGAGAGTCTTTGGAATTAGGAATTTGGAAAGAAGTGAGATACAAATGGGGAAGCTCGGACTTCAAAATTATAAACGGAAGGAATGTCTTTGGAATTAGAAATTTGAAAAGTAGTGAGATGCAAAGGTGCAAGGTTACTTGGAGAGACTGAATGCAATAATCTTTCCATTGTACAACCATGTTCACTTTTACCTGATACGGAATGGCATCTTTTTCTTTTATAAATACATTCAACCGGAAAGAAGAACAGTTCAAAAATGCCCCATAAAAAAAAAATGATGCAGAACAAAGCCATCGCCAAACAATAACAAAAACTTTCCCAACACGAATATATAAAATCTTCTTTCTGCTCACCTTGGTGAATAAAGTGTTCTCCACCTTCGGTACCATTCCCACAGGCGTCATATGAGCCAAAACAGGGGCTTTTGTTGACCCAGGTGCAAATTTCTTAACCATTTCTTCCGCAGAATTAGGAATGGCAACTTCAGCAACAGTGGTTGTACCGCCATTGAAAATACTGGCCAAGGCTTGCGCCCTGCCTGAAGACAGTTAAAAAAAAATCAAGAAAGCGATGTTAAAAGGTATTCTGGTGTGATTGAATTTTATTGTAGAAGCAAAAACAAAGATTGTCCCTTCAACAAACACACGAGAGGAATATTATTAACTTCATGAATTGATATGACAAAACTGCAAAGAACACCACCTCCATGGAAGCAGTGGCAATCGCGACAAGCTATGCAATCTATGAAAAAAGATACCTTGCGGAAGCGCAAACATGATTGAATTATCAGTATAGAATTAAAGGCAAGGATTTTTGAAGCTCAGATGAAGAAACTAACTTTAATCGATAATGCAACTGCAAAGAATAACTTGACAGTGGAGGCAACCTTGCAAGTAATACAGGGAGAGAAAGAAGCATAAAGAAGATACCTTGTGGAAGAGCAAACAAGTTTGAATTCTAGCATAATCCAATCTAAGAAAATAACATAAAAAAATTATACTTCAATGTCCGACTAATATTCTCAATTTTCCTTCGACTTCATCGAATTTTTACCACTTTCTGAGTTGAGTTTCTAGAGTTCAAATACATGGTTCTTTTCTCCACGAAATCTCTTTTTGCAAGACAATTGACGGAATTAACAACAGAAATAATTCTGCTAATCCTGCTGTTTCCAAAGTCTCTTTTAAAGTCTTTGTTAGACAGTGAGAGAAGTTCTCAGGGCTCAGAGTCAAAAGTTTGGAAATTTTCCCTAGCAGCCGAAAAATAACTCCCCTCTTCACGTCTAGTATTTTGCCCCAAGAATACCGAGGATGTAGCAACCCGTTTATTATGTAAATGCTTCAACATCACTCAAGATATCCATATCCTGACAATTTTCACGTCTGTAGTTAAGCCTTACCTGGGTCGATATCAGCAACCACCAAAATGGCTCCCTTTTGAGTCGCCCCAAATGAGAGGGATCGTCCAGCTCCTCCGGCTCCGGCTAATATTAGGAGCCGTCCATCGAGAGGGCTCGGACCATCGGCAGGGAGACCTGTAGAGTTTTAACAGATATTAGAAAAAGTTGAAAAAGGCAAACACTAGCTCCAACTCAATAATAATATTTCAACAAGAACTTAGGGAACCCTAATGCTTCGACAAGAGGATTTGAATTAGGCAACCGTCACAATAATGGGAACAGACAAAAATAAGTTTTATGACAGTTAAAAAACAGTCTAAACCGTCAGCTCCTAGGAGTGGTTCAGGGTCATTAAACAGGAACAATTTTGGCTTCTCTTCGGTATAACTGAACAACAAGAGCTACAAGAAGCTATTGGCAATATTGCAAACACACAAAAGGACCTTTCGAAAGATCTAGAAAAGAATCTCGAACAGGAACTTTCGGCAACACTTAGAGGTCAAACACGTGGACGGAGAGTAATACTGTTTCCCAAATCGTAGTCTTCTGAGACAAGGTAAAGGAGAACCCACCTAGAATAAAAACGCTGGTATTTGATTCCAGAAAATATGCAATTAGGCTACTACAATCGGCCGTAACTGCGGACAGGCTGATGCAAGGAAAATGTATTCTTTCAAAATTTGCATGCAATAGCATTGAACTTGTTTGATATCCTGAAAACTTCTATACATGGCTGCATATGATAAATGTGAAGAGATGAAGACGACAATTTATAAAATGAAAACTTCTGTAGCGACTGAATGGGTTGGATATAAGATGGCACTAATTAACGAATAAAAACTGAAAATTGCACAACAAGGGATTTTGTTTATTATCCAAGTTCCTAAGCTTAAAGGTTGTCCTCAGTTCCCAACCTTCCACGTCAGTCAATAATGTTCCTGTTCAACTTACAACTAAAAAGCATTCAATGATAACTTTCACTTCTCTGGGGAGTCCAAACGACTTCCATAAAGCTCCATGACTTCAAATCGTACAAAAAAAAAAAATCCCACAATTGTAAACTTTATTCCGCCAAAATGGAAAGACTGGCATACCTTCCCTCTCACGAAGGCCATCTTCAATAGCAGAAGTACAGGCGCCCCAATCAGTGTTCCTGGCAAAAAGAGTCTTGTCTGGACGCCTGACTACATTGTTTACTGCTCCAATGGCCTGTATTTCATCCCCAAAAAGGAAAAGGATCAGAAAACGTACTACTTTTTCTAAGGCCTTAAATCTCCTCCTGTTCGGAAAGGTTCCAGTGTGTTCTCAGTAAATCCCTGTCCTTGTTCTAAAAAGAAATTAACATGGCAAAAAAACTCGGGAAGTCTTTTCCTCTTGATAAGAAAAAATCAGGAAACACAAGATAAAATAGACTGAGAAATACAACCAACAAATACAGATGACCCGAGTGCACTATATTACACAAAGTATTCGCAAAATTTGAGCTAGTTTAGTTTTCACATTAACATTTCTTAAACACAAAGCTTAATTCCAACAATAGCACAATTGGGCAGTTGTTGGTTGCTAGTTAGTTGTTTTCTCAGTTGGTTTTTGTCGTTTTTGGATTGTTGGTTATCGTTTTTTTTTAATTATTTGTTTATTACTTACACGGGCAGTTGGGTCGGCATCTTCACAACGTGCCAAAGCATCCGACTTATGGGGGAGAGTAACACTGCAATATGAAACACCACAGCTTTTTTCAGTAGATATTTCGCTTACTTCTTTCAATTTAACGGCATTCTTGCCACAAAACACAAACTTCTATAATGAAATAGGAGCACATAATGAGTACACGAGGTCATCAATTTAGAACGCCGTAATATGCTCCTTTTGATAAGACAACTGGAGGAGACACCAAAAAAAATGGCCTATTCGCTGGACGAGAGGATAGACATGAATTCAACAGGAAGTGAACCCAAAATAAAAAGTATTTTCAGCAAAAAAAACTATGCCAAAATGATTATCCATCTGCTCAGCACTAACGAAGGAGGCAACTCCACTTTGTTCCTCTCTCTCTCTCTCTCTCTCTCTCTCTCTCTCTCTCTCTCTCTCTCTCTCTCTCTCTCTCTCTCTCTCTCTCTCTCTCTCTCTTGATGCAGTCAAAACACCATATTGGAGCTTGTTGACCAGCCTTACCTGAAACCAGCAAAGTCATCAAAAGTGTCGAAGAAAGTTGCTATCGCTTTCTCCACAAGAAAGGGAACATAGACTCCATCCACTCCCGTCTCTATCATTGCAGCATTAAGAAGCAAAGGGCTCTTGCTGTGCCCCACGGGATTGGCACAAACCCCAAACACTTTCGTCTCCTTCCCAACTCTTCGCAGAAGGTAAACATCCAAAAGCTCCTGAATTGAGGGAGCAACCCATGGTCCATGACCTTCATGGTGGGCTGCTAAACCTCCGTAAGTGAGGAAGGCTCCATATTTGGGAGCGAGCTCACGAGTAATCTCACCTCGAATTCCGAGGGAAAAGGCTATAGTTGGAGTCTGCAATTCATACCGAGACAGAGCTGATTTATTAGTATAACCTCAGAAGCAATCGTAATAATAATAATGACAAAATAAATGGTATTCTCGACAAAAAATTAGGAATTTTTAAACTTTCATGAGCTAGTCTCACACAAAAAACTCTTGTCCTAGACACATAAACATTGTATACTTAAATATACTTCCAATTCACAAATATTGGCAATGGATCTTGCTTACATTAAATATGCTAAGAGAAACTGTTATAACACCACCACAATTCTACAGAGTACAATGCCAAATGATGCAATAAAAAGGCAGTTGAAAGAAAAAAAAATCCTTACAAAAACTCACTACTACAAAAAAGTTTTAAACTCAATACACTATTATTTACAAGAAGTCTCTATCATTGGCAAAAAATAAATGAATCTTCTTAAAGCACTTCAAAAAAAACAAACATTCCAAAGTTAAGCTCATCAAATCAGTTTCAGAAACAAAGCTGATCAAACGAGTTTAATAGAGAATACTAAAAAATACTAAAAATTATACGAAGCAAAAGTGTTTGCAAGATCACCTTCACAAAAATGCAAGTTAATTGTCCAACAACGACCAGTAGCCTTTTCAATAGATAGAAATAAGACAGAAAATAAGAGTTTGGTTACAACTGAAAGTCACAAACAGATAAACCAGCAATACTGGAAACTCACTTTAGCGTTCTCCAAAAGCTCAAAGATGGGCTTGCAATCACAAATGTCATTCGCTGTGACCACAACCTTCACAATACTTGCTCCAGCATCCTTGATTTGGTCCACGATGCCCTCCAACTCTTTCAAGGGAGGAGTCTTCTCAAAATTGTGGTAAGACACAATCACACGGCAAGGCAGCGGCTCACCAGAAAGGCTCTTTGGTTGATTTTTCACGAACTCGGGAGCAATCTGACAAATATAAATGCATAAAGGTAATTTCTATTAGTTGATTCCATAAGGCCACAAAAAAAACACAGTGAGAGGCAATAAGGACGTTGTATGCGGCGGCAATGTAGTGAGTCCAGATATTATAATTCAATTTTTTTAATTTGGAGTAGCAACCAAGAGCAAAACGTTTAAAAGTAATATCTTTAGGCATTCTTCATGGTCAGCTGCGAAAGTAAAGAAGCAAGATGCTAGTCTCTCGATTGCCTTCAAACATTTTGTGAATTCTTCATACCAATTTGCAAGTCACAGTTTGCTCGCTTTATAGCCGTCAGATTCATAGCTTCCCAGCTTTCAACTAAAAACACACGAATCTGACTGAATTGTTTCAGCTACTAGAAAGCCAGAGCAAACTGAATCTTCAGTCCAAATTTGCAGATAATAATTACCTTAAGCTCCACATCAACAAATTCTGCGCCAAGTTCCATAGCTTTGTACAAGATGGCGATTCTTGCAGACTCATCTCCCTCATACAGACCACCCTCCCATTTTGGTCTGAAACACAACAATAGAAAACGAATAGTGAAATAAGACAAAGCATGTTACAAAGAACGAAATCTTTAGCACGGCCAAAAGGGATGAATTCACAGAAATCCATATCACATTATGTAAGCCATTGGAAAAAATGAGTGATTAAAAGTAAAGGAAAGGGAACGCCGACCACAGCAATTACATGTGAATACTAATTTAAAAGTAGAAAATTTATTGTAAAAGACTTAAATGTTGGATCAGAGACACAAAAACCTATGCAAAACGTCACGATAAGAAAAAACGGTAAGAAAAAGTAAACGATAAGATAAGAGAAGGAAGTCAACAATTCCACCATTTAATGCGCTTTTTAAAAAACTTCAACAAGGATAGTACACAATCAAATGATTAAACAACATATCAAAGCATATATACAGGGAAAAAAAAACAGGAATGATCCAGCCATTCATATCTAAGCCATTAAAAGAAAACTAGCATACCTGTATGAAACTATGGCGGGCAAAGGACGTTCGTTCAGCAACTGAACCAGATCCGCTTCACCATTAAATTCTTTGAGATGATCCAGTCTTAAGTCAACCAAATCTGCTGTTACTGACTTTGCAAGCTTCATTTCTGCAACCATACCTTCCACAGTGTCTGCTGTGACCGCAGCACATGCTAGAGTGTCATTTCGAGAGCCGGTAGTCATTATGACAAACTTTGTTGTTGATTCCACGAACAGCTCAGAATAAGTAGGCCTCACAGTGAATGGCAAAAGCGGCAAAACGCTGTAGAGACGGAGAAGTAGAGTTTGCTGCTTTATGAGATGGGCAGCAAGGTTGCAGAGAGCCTTCCTTTTCAATAAGCAACCAATGACGTGGCATACGTCCTTTGCTGGACGCCTGTTCCTGTGGATTTACAAAACAGAAGCGGTACTATAGTCGACCGTCTCAGGCTTATTTTGTGTCGGCAAATATGTTTTATTTATTCTGGCATATCCTGGGTTTCGGACTTCGTGGCATCGCTTTCACATAGCAGTGGAAACGCGCCAGCCAATCAGATGATCAGTCGTACTGTCGTACTCTTTGGTTCTATGTCGCTGTCCCAGTTCTCATCATAGATTTGTAAATCAGAACCCCATTTTGGCCTCGTATCCATTCATTGTCTGACACGTCACCAGTACGGAGTAAAAAATACCTTGGCCGAAGGACTGAGGAGCAATAATGCATAAAACATGTCATTATACGTCAGTTTCATTTCATACTGTGCAAATAAGCGCTATAGGCCAGTCGTACATGTGCCGTACATTTACGTCAATCGCGTTCGGTCAAACCCCCCTTATTGGCGGGAGGTAATGTCGGTGGTGAAAACGTAGCCCACGACAGCAGCCATTTTGCACGTCAACAGCATTTCAATTTACTGTCGGTGCCGTACAGATATCCCGCAATTCGGGACTTTCATCCTGTACGGCACAGTACGTGGTGCCAATGAAATTGATCGAACTTTATCCGCTTCGTTCTTCGAATTTGTTCCTCGTGGTTTGCGAAATTCGTCCTCGGTCGAACCTGACAGCTGCAAGAGTGCCACGTGGCTTCCACTCCATATGCATCATTGCACGTACCTCTGCATGCCCCGTGGCAATATGATGTTTCTGGTAAAATTTCCACGCGTCACATGGCTGCTTCTGGCAACTATGGCGTCCCTTGCCACGTCATCTATGGAGGGCATCTTGCAATCAAGGCTGCAAGCTCGAATTGCTGACGTGGCAGTGAAGGATCAGGTCAAGGATCATCTTGGAATACAGCAAAACATAAGCTTTTACGACCAAACACTTGACCACTTCAACCCTTTGGTAAGAATGTTTTTAATTATCCGCCATTTACGTTACCAGCTTTTTGTGTTTTTTGAAGTATTCTGGATGACATTGTTGTGTGGAAAAACACAAGCAACGAGATAAATAATTTGGATTCTTATCAAGCATCAGAGTTAAATTTCATGATAGATATGAAGTCGTTGAATTCGAAGTCGTTAGTATGCGTGTGGAAATTTAGTGTGGATCTGAAAGTGGTTCGTCTACTCAAGTGTATATGTAGTCAAAGTGAGATACGGTTTATCCACTCAGATTTTTCCTTGTTTAAAGTTTTGAACATTGTTTTGTTCTGCAAACGTAAATGAACTTACAAAATGATTATGGTTAGAAATAATAGTACTACTTCTACGGCTTCATTTTTATGGCATTGGCTTGAATTATGCAGCTGAGTATTACATGTACCCATATTGAGAGTTTTTCCTACGGATGTTGAATTGCTGATGTAATGCTCAGGTCAAGTCACAATTGAGAGTACAGCGGCAATTGTCATTAGAGTAAAGAAATCATTAGCGTAGGGTTTTTATTAGTGTTATTAATTCTTTTTGGGTTGAATGACTCGGATGTTTTTGAACCATTTAAAGAATTAGCGTTAAGAAAAAACAATTAGAATTATTAACGCTGTTTTGTGATCAGAGGGGAAAAAGAAACGGCACCGAATTAGTGTCATTAACGCTGGTAACGGTTCGCGTTGTAGTTTGCTAGAAACAGCTGTGCAAAAAATTGGGCAAAGCTGTTTTAGAGTTTTTTCCGTAATTGTAATGGTTAAATATTTAGGTAGTAGATTGGAGTGCAATTGTGTTATACTCTCAAGTTTTCTCTTAGGAATCAATAATAAAATGTCAATTCAATCCTTCGGCTTTGTCTTTCTCGTCTGGGAAAAGTAAGAATGCCATGTTTAGAATAAAATATATAAGAATGTTATGTCTACCAGAAAAGACGTTGAAATATTCCTTGAAACAATATTTTTTTTGTAAGTTGTAATTGCTAGTGGTAACAAGTATTTGTATCACGCGATAATCAGCAAATTCCATTTTGACTCCCAGATATAGATAGCATGGGTCATTGTGATTAGCACCATAAATTTGTTTCGACTACCGGAGTCCACATGAATCCTTTTTCCTGCCTCTACAAAACTATTGGTGGTCTCTACCAACCAATCTCCAAGCCGTAAAAATTGGAATGATAACAATGACCTGCAGAGACTTATGTTTTTTGTTTACAATTGGTTTTTTTTGTTTATATAGTTCATTTGAACGGCCATTCTCATGAATTAATGACCGAGGTTTTTAGAAATGAAGTTATTTTTCGTTTTGTCAAAGTCCTCATCTGAAAGACATGTTGCCGTCGCAGTTTTGGTAAATATTTGTGATTGTTCATATGCATTGTCTGACAATTTTAGCTGTTTCATGAAATGATATTATGGTATTCTTCTTTAAGTCCCAAGGGACTTCAAAGACTTACTATTGTTGTGTTTGGTTACAGGATAATCGCACATTCTTTCAGAGGTATTTTGAATTTCTCGACTATTGGCGATCCCCAGATGGACCTGTTTTTCTATTGGTGTGTGGAGAATATGTGTGTGGTGGAGTCGGAGATGACTACCGATTGGTGAACACCCTATCTTCTTTTTCAAAATGAAAGTGCGTGTTCTCTTAAAAGTGTGACAAATTAATATTGATACGCACGCTTTCTTTGTTCTCTTGAAAGTATGACAAATTAATATAAACCTTCGACTATTCCCGTTCTCAACGATACACACTGAAAGAAAAGAAAGGACATCTTTTGGAGTTGATATTACTCACTGCCTCCTTTGATTTCTAATGTACCATTTTTACTCCATTTATTTCAAAATTTCTCAATCATACCTACTAAATAATTATCCCAATGCACTCTTCTTATCCCAACTCCCCCGTTTTTTTTTTCAACTGCAGTGTAGCCTTTTCCTTCTCTCATTTGTTTACACTTTTTGCTAAAATTCATTGCATAGTTGGTAACATTCACAGGTCTTAGCACAGCATTTTGGAGCTGCTCTTGTTACTTTGGAGCACCGTTATTATGGGGAAAGTCAACCATTTGAAGAACTTTCGACAGAAAATTTGGCGTATTTGTCATCTAAACAGGCAGTTTTTGACCTCGCAACGTTTCGAAACTTCTATCAGGTGAATCTGTTTCGCAGTCTCCCATGACCAGGGTGGATATTTTCAGCATTTTTATAAGCAGTTTGACATTGTTAGTCCACATCAATTATGGTCACTTTGTAGGTTCCTTTACTCGCTCCATTGTTTCTGTCTGCATGACTATGGAGCCTACGTCTTCATCATACGAGTATACAATCTTTAGTTTCAGTTTTCTTAGCTTGTTCTTATCTCATAATCATTATTCATTGTGGAACCTAAGTATCGTCAATGATTATGTTGAATCGACATCGTTTTTTGAGTAGCCCTTTGAAACAGCTAAATAGCCTGTTAAAACAGATAGAGAGCCCGTTAAAACAGCTAGATAGCCCTTAGAACAGCTATAGTACTATGAATATGGAAAGGACTACAGTGTGATTATGCTGTCCTTTCACATATGACAGTATGTTCAAATAATAATTAGCCCCTGCTCAGTACCACAAATTTGACTGGATTTTATTACATGTTTTCTGGCATTTTCTAACGGTGCCCACACACTACCTCATGTAACGGATGGTATACACTGACCCTTCTTTTCTATTGACAAATATCCTAACTCTGATTTTTTTCAGAAACCCATTCAATAGTTGATCGTCAAAATCCGATTATTCCACACTAAATTCCTTTTTTTTTTCTTGAAACCTACCTGTTTCAACTGCAGGAAAATATCAACCGTAGGTTCAATCGCTCCATGACAGGTGTCGACAATCCATGGATTGTTATTGGAGTATCTTATCCAGGTGCTTTAAGTGCTTGGTTTCGACTGAAATTTCCACACTTAACACTTGGCAGTTTGGCAAGTTCTGCAGTAGTGGAAGCTGTTTTGGACTATAGTGCCTTTGACCAACAGGTAAGTTGGGATCCTTTGCCCATTAAGTCCACAGCTAAATGAAACCGGTGAGAAAGTTCGATTTGTTTGAAGGTTAAAACGACAACCGTATTTTAGGGTTTTGGATTGTTTTGTTTCAGAAAAGTTGAGTGAGCAATACTGACGTGAATAATATTTGCGTCAATATTTGCAGTAGGTTGTTTTGTGAGCTTTCTTTTGTCTCTCCCTGTTGAATAATGATTATATATATTGTCTCCCCCTTATCCTTGTTTTTTCCTGTTTGGTGGTTTTCTTTTGCCAGGTGGCGGCTTCTGCAGGTCCAGAATGTGCAGCAGCTCTGAGGGAAGTGAATGCCATTGTGGAGCAGGAAATGAGAAGAAATAAAACTGCAGTTAAGGCTCTATTCAACGCAGAATTGGTATTTCTCTACTCCATTTTCTTCTCTTTTCATCTTACACAATGTTAGGCTCTATCAACACAAAAAAAGTGGTGTATTTCAACTCGGTTCCCTATGTTTTATGTTTTAATTTCAGAAAAAAATGAGATTCAGGAACCTCTGTAAGATGCAGTTTTTACTTCTTTTCCAATATTACATCACTTATTTTTATCGTTGTCTGTTTTCTTTCTTTCTTTCTTTGAAAATGACAGCTATTTTCAAATTGTCGCGCAAAGCTTCACATAAACATATGTATGTCAAAAGAAAAAAACTATATTATATTTCCTTCTTGTAAAATAGATTTTAAGGGTGGGAGTTGCAGCTTGAAGTGGACGGCGACTTCCTATTTCTTTTGGCCGACGCAGCTGCTTTTGCGGTTTGTTTTCTGCAATTTTTTCTTAAAAAAATGATCATATTACAATCCACTGCAGTGAAGTTCAATGATTTGAAGTTTAATGATTTGAAGTTGAGAGAGGGTACGGTGCTCATCGCTATTAGTGGTACACATTTTTTGGGCACTAAAATGTCTTAAACTTTATTGTGGATTTTTTTTTAAAGGGAGCAATTGAAAGGTAACAGTCTCACCTTTCGATCCTGACGTCAAGATTTAAAATCGTATACTTTGTGATGAGAAAAAATACTTTTGAGTGCCCAAAAAATGCTAAGCTAATAGCGATGGGTAGTGTAGCTAATGAACCCAAGTGCATTTAAGTTAGAGTCGATTATTTTAAGTGTACTGAACTGGTGGAAAATAACAAGGTTGGTTTAAGTTATGGTTGATTTTTATGAATTGTGAATTATAAATTATGAATCCCGGCTTATTCTAGTGAATCCCACTGAATTAAAGTCAAATAATTTTAATGCATTCTATTGAATCGAAGCCGACGGACATTTAAGTCCATTAAGTCCATTAACTTTTGAAGAATTGCTATTGAATTAAATTAAGTCAGATAATACCAATGCATTCTTCTGAAAAGAGTACCAACTGACGTTAACAGTCCAAAAAATTTCGATGAATTAATGTTAAGTTAAAGTTTATTAGAATGGATATTAATAAACTAGTTTCAATTTACGAGTTTTTTTATTGCAACAAAAAGAAAATCACAACAGATTGAAGTATAAGGTTCATCACAAGCTTAAAAAAATTAAAGAAAAGACAAATGAAGGCTATATTAAGAAGGAACAATTAAGACTGGAAATGATCAATGTACTAAAAAATATGTGAAGGAGAGGGAGAGGGACAAAGAGAGGGAGAGGGAGGGAGAAAGGTCTAGAGGGAGAGGGAGAGGGAGGGAGAGAGGGTTAGAGGGATAGGGAGAGGGAGAGGTCCAAAAATTTCTGAAGGATGATATTTTCTGGTTCAAATGTTGGATTCATATGCCACACTATTCAAAGAACACAAAAAAATGTCATAAAAAGGGCATACGTCCACTTTAATGAAACCACACATCTTTTTCTTGAAAAACACGAGGAACCCATTCCACTTTTCCATTATTTCCATTTTATTTCATATTTGTTTTCCTCCCATTTATTTTTATAGATGTTTAAAATCAGCTCGTGCCAATCAATGTAGTCCAGATAACTTGTCAGGAAGTGTACGATATACTTGTTTGTATTATTTATTAATGATGCCTATAGTATCAAATTTCACAAAATAATCACAACTTCTTGTCTGGGCTGTATCATTTAAAGGGGAGTCTCATTACGCACTTTAATTCTTGCTACTGCATCGGCATCATTCTGACAAAAGAACAACTCTATTTAGTTTTTCTGTGTATTCCGTACGTCTAAACTTACCATGTACTTCTGTACTTCTGAACTTACAATGTACTTCATTACTTCTGAACTTACTATGTACTTTATTACTTCTGAACTTACCATGTACTTTTGTACATCTGAACTTACAATGTACTTTATTACTTCTGAACTCACGATGTACTTTTACTTCTGTATCTTGCTTGCATAGACTGCAACGTTTTTGAGTACCAGAGCTTATTTTTATATTTGGGTCAATTATATATATTGTAGTACGTTCGACTATCTGCTGCTGCTGTTTTGCTGTTTCTGAGTTTCTTACTAACATAATGAAAATGGAGATGCTGGTATTTACTTGTGTGTATTCTGTTCCGTTACAGTTTCAGTACGGGAGCCCGGATGTTCTCTGTCTTCCGTTGGTCGGTTCTATTAAAGGAGGAGATGTTCTGGTGAATAGTTTTTCTTATTTTTTGCCTGTCTTGCCGTTTACTATTTAATTTGTATTTTAATTTGCTGTTTTAAAAATCGTTTTAAAAACACCCGTAAGCTTTTGTTGTTATGCTCAAGTTGTATTTTTTCCTTGTTGAGCAATTTTGTAAACCTTGGAAAAGAAATCTGTCGGTTTTGTTTGCTCGTTTTTTTTAGAGAGAGGGGGAGAGGGAGAGAGGGAGGGAGAGAGAGAGCGAGAGAGAGAGAGAGAGTTTGAGAAAGAGAGAAGAGAGTGAGAGAGAGAGGGAGGGAGAGAGAGGGAGAGAGGGGGGAATAGAGAGAGGGGAGAGAGGGAGAGTGTCTTCTTTCTTTTTCTTAGCTGACCCGTGGTAGAGTCCCTGATTTTGGAATATCTAGTCTTTTTCTTTCACTACCCATTTGACCTCTGATTCCATCCTATAAAGCTCCGTTGCAACAACTCCAGCTTCAAAATTCCTTTTTTTTTTGTTTAAGACCGTAATTTGTCGATATTATCCCGCCGTTTTTACAAATAGTCATTTATGTTAAACACTTCTTTTTCCTTTACTTTTTCTTTTTCTACAATTAGTCATTTATGCTAAACACTTTCTTTTTCTGTTTCTTTTTCTTTGTGATTGCTTGAAAAACTTTAAATACAGACAACCTATGTAGAGTACGTCCAATCGTTTTTTTACGGTCACTTTGGGAGTTTGGCGTCTGATTACGACCAGAGTTCCCTTTTGGACGTTTCTTCAAAGGGACCAAATGCAGGTAAGGTAACACTATTTAAATACGGCTGTACTTGACCTTCTGTTTATGCCGTTGCTAGTTTTACACCGGAATTAGAGTGGATATACAATCATAGTTTTTGGGATTTTGGGGTTTCGGGGTTTTGACTTTTTGCAGTGAGTCGAGCTTGGTGGTTTCAGTGTTGTTCTGAAGTGGCGTATTTTCAGACAGCTCCACTAAAGGACAATATTCGGTCAACGAAAGTCAACTTGAAGTGAGAAGATTCGACTCGTCATGTACACTTCCTGAGTCAGTCGGTCTTTGGTTTTCAGAAATAATGTGGAATCTGTTTTAATAAAAAACATGTGTGTGTGTGGACTACATCTACTTTTGGATTTATGCTTACTAAATAGTGTGGATGATTTGGGTGGTCACCGTATCCTCTTACTCTTAACAATCTGTACTTGTTATGGAAAAAATCAAATCTACTTACAGTAATCGACATCGGTTTAAAATATTTTGCTTTTCTGTTTTTTATCTCTTTTTCGAAAAGATCAAACGGTAAACCAGAAGTATATGCAGGTTTGAAAATTGTCATGTATATACTGAGGCAAATTTTATTTTTTGTGTTGATTTGATGTCTCTGGTTGCTTATTTAACTTGTTTTTTTAGTGTTTTCCTGTACTTCTGTTTTCCTGTTTTGGCTTTTTTTGCGTTGACAGATACTATCAAGATCTCTGTGCAAATGTTTTTGGGAAAGGATTAGTTACTGACACAGCAACTACCAACCTTTTCTATGGAGGACGTCGAATACGGGGTCAGTGGTCTCTCATTCTCCCTCTCCCTCTCTCTCTCCCTCTCCCTCTCTCCCTCTCCCTCTCCTTCCCCGTCCCCCTGCCCCTTCCCCTTCCCCTTCCCCTCCCTCTCTCCCTCATCGCACATATCTGCAAGTGGGATCGCACATTGTTTGTAATACCTTTTTTTAGTTTTTTTATCGGTTGTTTAGGGTTTTACACCTATACTTCATTTAGAACATTTGGTCCAAAAATTAAACTTGAAATGAAAATTTTACCCGTATTTCCGGAGAAGGGACTACGAGTCAAAGCCCTTCTATATCATTCCCGTCCCTTCCCGTCCCTTCTCGTTTGTTTTCTAAATTCTCCCCTTATTATTACTTCGTATGTGGCTTTACTGCACCTTGTCAGTGTAGTGATTTTTTACCCTCACATAAATTAGTGTGGTCCACAGGTCATGGAAACAGGAGTTTGGGTGGTTCACAAACATCATCTTCTTACTTTTTTTTATATGTAGTTTACACAAATTTATTCATGTCAATTTTTTTTTAATACTGTACAGCAAGCATTTTGTCTTTATAATTACATGTCAGATTTTTTTCCTGTTTTCGTTCTTTTTTTTTTTATGTATTCGATTGTAAACAGGTTCCCGAATATTTTTTGTGAACGGTTCACAAGATCCTTGGAGACACGCTTCTAAACAAACTTCTTCACCCGGAGGTATGTTTTATATCCGTATGAAACTAAGCGTTATATTATTAAATATGTTCACTTTCTGCACGGATTTTTCGTTTTTCACATTATTCATGTTGCTGAAATGTGTGACATGACCTTTTTGACTTTTTGTCACTTTTTGTTTTTTTATTTTTCCTTTCTTTTTGGGAATCTTTATATGTATATACAATTCCAACACAATTTAAAACCCCAATTCCAACAGCATTTATGTATTTGCATAAGATTCCCAAACAGAAAAAAGAAAGAAATACGCACACATTTCTTTTTTCTGTTTGGGAATCTTATGCAAATACATAAATGCTGTTGGAATTGGGGTTTTGCATATTTGCTGGCATTTTAACGCTGGTAGCAGCGTTTAACTTTTACTTACATTTTTTGGTTTTTTAAAGGAAACAACTGTAAAATGTTTTTTAACATTTGTTGTGTGTTTCTTACAGAACCATCGAGAGTGATAACATGTCACAACTGTGGACATGGATCGGAATTTCGAGGCTGTCCCCAATGGCCTCCCCAACCCTCTGGTATTTACTGTTTTTATTTCTATGCCTATGTTTATTTGGGAAAAAAACACTGCTGAGGGTCACATTTGTACTTCTCAATGTGTAGCACGAAAAGGTTTTGCGACATTCCCCATCCTTAATAAACTTTGTTAAAAAAAACATCGGTTTTTTTTCAACCGTATGGTGATTTGCTGGCTGACAATAACATAAATAGTAACCTGAAAATGCTTTCCTGAATTTACATGTTAACTCGAATACTACTAGTTGTTTTTTTCATTTTTGTCTCTTTCTGCAATTAGAAAGTGGTTGTCTGTGGCAAATGCATTTCATGCTTTACCAAATGGTGGTACTTTTCAGTCGAGCTTTATTTTGTTTTTGCATCTGTTAAACTTTCTTCTGGTAGTTATGTTTGGATCTATTGACTTTCATATAAAAAGCCAAAAAAAAAAATGATCCTCAATGTTTCTTCTTTTTTCTTTTTCTTTTTCTTTTTTTTTTTGCTTTTTGCTTTTTGCTTTTTCCTTTGTTTTTGTTTTCGGGCAGGTGATCCCAGCCGCTGCTCAAAACCGACGGAGGTAAATAAAGTTCGACAGGAAATAATGAAATATGTCGATGCGTGGCTTCAAGATGTGGATTTGCCTCTATCTTCTATTGAGGGGATTGCTACTATTTGAAAAAAAAAAAAAAACAGACGAATTGAGAAAGTTTTTTTGAAGCAGATGTTCTCTACAATCTGTACAGATTGTGGGTACGCTAGAAGATATTGCATAGATTCTCTGAATATGCAGGAATTAATGTGGACAAATGTCGTCCACTTCGAGACTAGTGTGTTGCGCAAAACAGCATAGAGAACAATTAGCATTATAAAAGTTATTTTGCATTTAGAGACAAAAAAGAAAACCGGTATCAAATTAGTACTACACCTTGAATCGTTATTACCGTTATGAACGCTATATCGGCGCCCCCAATTTTTTAGGGTTTTACCTGAAATAGAAATAATAACACAAAAAAAAAATTTACGTTAGTTAAGGTTCTGGTGAATTAGCGTTAATAATTATAATTTATGATTTTATTGAATAGTGTGGTGTACGGACGTGTCAGTCCGTACAAAATGGTACTTTGTTAAGTAAAAAAGTACGAAACATGGATTAAAATAATCGCGATTGCACGTAAAACTGCGCTCATAATAAAAGGCAGAATGAGATTGTACCTATTTTAGTGTAAAGATATTGATCGCGTATTAATTATATGGGAGAAAACCCAAGTTAGAGTTATGAATAAATTAGAGTAAAAGGACGCGACGGTGTACGGTTTGTCAGATTTTGTACTTTTACCTATTTTACTGTGAATATCCTGGTGGCAGATCCGTTGTACCCAAATCAGCGTTATGGATCAATTAGAGTAAAAAAGAAACGCTAATGAATTTTTAACACTAATAATTTCTTAACGTTAATAACGATTCAAGGTGCACTAATGCTAATAGCGATTCAAAGTCTACTTACATTGAAAGTATAGTACACGTATTAAAATAGGGATACACTTTTTGTAAGCATGATTTTGCTCTTGCGAGCGCTTTCGACATCAAGTACAAATTTGCGACGACGTTGAACCCTAACTGTAAACCAAAAGAGTTCAACGCGGTAGCGTTACTAGTTTCTGCTTCCAGTTGATGTTTCATCAAGGTGAACTTCCATTAGAGGAAAAGTGGGGTTGTTTACTGGACGCCGACGATTTCGTACTGATTCGTACCATTTATTTTTTTTTGTCAAACAAAACATGTTAACTTGATGGCTCCTCGGCGAGGAGAGTTTCTTCACACTGGTCGCGTACCATTGGTACACGTGAGATGTAAAAAAAATATCCACCACGAATAGGCGATGAGAAACGAACACGTCGTACACGCCATGTGCCTTCCGCCACGGTGTATGCAGGTCGACCGATATATCCTCGCGCGCTCCTTCTGACATACGCTGACCTTCAAAGTTTGCGGCGCCTTTTTGCCATTCCGTTTCGGAATTTTAATTTTCAATTTCAAAATTAAAATTTGGTCGCAAATTTTTCGTATGAATCATTACCTACCTCCGCTGGTACAGATATCATATGCAGATTTTCAGTTTGAAGAATATTTTTAGATTTAAAGAATCTGAAAACTAGCCTACGTGTCGTCAATCATAATTGAGAAACGATGTAAACTGGCACGACATATTGGAACGTCGTGCCAGTAAACACTAGAAATAGACGTCTCTGCATGTTTACTGGGACCGCCTAATGGAGCACAGGCCTTAGTGGGTAAAATTAGGGTTGTATATCAGGTGATTTTTTATCGCGATTTATTATCGGTTATCGAACGGTGAGGCCTCTCAATATATCGCTCCGAGACCAACAAAAGTTATCGGAAAAGATTATCGGTTTGGGGAGTTCCCTGTACAAAGTTATGGAATTATAATACGGAATTGAGTACGGAGATATCGTGTCTTGGGAGGGCGGGTTTAGGAAATGTTTTCATGATCCATTCCGTACCACAGTACAGAATTATCGGCGATAGTTATTCGCCCGATGAATATCTAAAACTCACCGCGGTGTATCGGATATCTATCTTTATAAATCGGAAATGCGTGGTGATAATTCTTTCACCGATATATTCAACCAGTATATTGATTGTCGGTATGTCAAAAAACGTACATATTGGATATCGGAAAATGGCTACAGCTACACAACAGTACATCGTGTATCGCTATTAGCGTTAATGTTTTTTTTGGCCTTTTAAACGTCTTTTCTCCGTACAAGTTTGTCGGATTTTTTATTTGACGGTTTCGATTGAAATCTAGATTCTCACCTTCCGACTGGCGGTCTCCATGTGAAAATCACAAGTGTGTGTGTATGGAGAAAAGATGTTTCAAGTGGCGAAAAATTGTTATCACTAATAGCGATACACTATGTACTGTACACCGCGAATCGTTACTGGAGTTATGTACGCTAATTCCGTCACCCCAAAGATTGACTCTATCACTATAAATAGAGTACATTATTCTAAATTATTCTTTGCATTATTTAAGGAAATTTATGAATGAGCGTTAATAACTCTTATATAGTGCAGTTTTAGATAGTGTGGCATACGGTCGGTGTGTGACCGTGCAAAATTGTACTTTGTTAAGTAGAAAAGTACAAATAATGATTTAGTACAGGTCGTTTTCATGTACTTGCATTTTAACAAACCGCGTAATGCAAACGTCATAATGACGTGATACTGTACGTTTTGTCAAATTCTTTACTTGTACATAATTTATATTCAGCGCCCAAATTTACGCCCAAATTAGAGTTATTGATAAATTAGAGTAGAATTCCGTTTTGAAAAAGCTCTATCACACAGATTATAGTAAATAGCTCTAATTGTTTTTTTTACTTTTTTTACTCTAATTTTTTCTTTACTCTAATTACGATTCGTGGTGTAATAAAAGCCACTAAAAGGTTCCCACGCCTGCGCGTAACCCCAATCCCGAGGATGAAATTATCACCTGTCGTGACAGTAACATGTCACAAATGAGAAACGAAAAGTGGGCAACAACCTTTCCCCAGAGGTACAGTACTGTAATGCACCGATTATTTAATGGATCTCATACGCAATTTGTACTCAATGACTTAAGCGTTTGCGCGAACCAAAATCTGAGTATGCGAAGGTTTCCCTTTGACTTACGTTTTTTGGTTTTTTAAAGGAAACTACTGTAACATGTTTTTTAACATTTGTTGTGTGTTTCTTACAGAACCATCGAGAGTGATAACATGTCACAACTGTGGACATGGATCGGAATTTCGAGGCTGTCCCCAATGGCCTCCCCAACCCTCTGGTATTTACTATTATTATTTCTATGCCTATGTTTATTTGGGAAAAAAACACTGCTGAGGGTCACGTTTGTACTTCTGCGAGTCAATGTGTAGCACGAAAAAGTTTTGCGACATTCCCCATCCTTGAAAAACTTTGTTAAACAAAATGTCGGTTTTTTTTCAACCGTATGGTGATTTGCTGGCTGACAATAATATAAATAGTGACCTGAAAATGCTTTCCTGAATTTACATATTAACTCGAATACTACTAGTTGTTTTTTTTCATTTTTGTCTCTTTCTGCAATTAGAAAGTGGTTGTCTGTGGCAAATGCATTTCATGCTTTACCAAATGGTGGTACTTTTCAGTCGAGCTTTATTTTGTTTTTGCATCTGTTAAACTTTCTTCTGGTAGTTATGTTTGGATCTATTGACTTTCATATAAAAAGCCAAAAAAAAAAATGATCCTCAATGTTTCTTCTTTTTTCTTTTTCTTTTTCTTTTTTTTTTTGCTTTTTGCTTTTTGCTTTTTCCTTTGTTTTTGTTTTCGGGCAGGTGATCCCAGCCGCTGCTCAAAACCGACGGAAGTAAATAAAGTTCGACTGGAAATAATGAAATATGTCGATGCGTGGCTTCAAGATGTGGATTTGCCTCTATCTTCTATTGAGGGGATTGCTACTATTTGAAAAAAAAAAAAAAAAAACAGACGAATTGAGAAAGTTTTTTTGAAGCAGATGTTCTCTACAATCTGTACAGATTGTGGGTACGCTAGAAGATATTGCATAGATTCTCTGAATATGCAGGAATTAATGTGGACAAATTTCGTCCTCTTCAAGACTAGTGTGTTCCACAAAACAGCATAGAGAACAATTAATATTATAAAAGTTATTTTGCATTTAGAGACAAAAAAGAAAACCAGCATCAAATTAGTACTACTGATGCTTAATAACATAGTTGTTCAAAACGCATTTTACGCACGATTCAAACGCGCGAATAATACATAGAAATCGGAGAGGTCGATTTGAATAAATCGTAAAAATCGTTAATGAATTTCTGTCCGTACAAATTCCATACATGTAAAAAAAATTGAATTGAACATGTACCGCAGTTTGTACATTTTCTGTTAAATAAGCGGTAAAAAATTTTAATGATTAAATTAAATATCACACTCCATATGTGTATCGGAACATCTACATCAACTGGTTACGGACAACGCTCTCCAAGGATAGTGTGACAATTTGTCGGGCCAGGTTCAAATCTTGGATAATTCCGCCTTTTTGTCAAAATAATATTGTCTGTCAGTCTCAGACTATCGCAGCCATGGCCTTCTCTCTCTACCTTTCCGAGAGCATGCGACTGCAAAAAAAAAAAAGTACAGGCCATATGCAAATGACATTTTTCATCATTCAACATTGCACAACTTAACATGTTAATAATATAAAAAAAAACAATCACATTAAACCAAAAAAGAAATATATATATATATATATATATATATATATATATATATATATATATATATATATATATATATATATATATATATATATATATATATATGTCTTTCATCTATATTTACTTTAAATCTTCTTCCCCTAAGCCATCATGTCTTCATCTGAATCCTCTTACCTAACCTCCTCTTCCTCTTTTTCCCATGCTATCAAATTCTCTTCATAGCTGACATCCCTAGTCTTCTTTAACAGTCTGAGATTAGTGAAGACCCATACGAGATCATTAGCCCCTTTAGCCGTTAACCTATTTTTTTTCTTAGAAAGAATATGGTCATATGTTGACCAATTCCGCTCACAGGAGCTGGCAGCTGAGCACTGTGCAAGTACTTTTACTTCTACCTTTTGCAACTGCTACCTTCTGCATGATAGGGGTGGCATATCCAAACTGTGGCCACCATTTCCACGCTGGGATCTTCCTTGCACAAAATTTTGTTACTTCCCTACCAAAAACTCCCTCCAAACCTTTATATTTTGACAACTCAACGTGGGCATCTTTTTGCTCCTCCACATTTGGAAGCATCTTCTCCAACATTGTCTGAAAACCTTCCATAACTGTCGAGTTTGCATGTTGCCCATATGCATCACTTTGGTACTCCGGATCGAGTACAAAGTCGGCCGCAAAAATGGGACTAAGTGCCATCTTCCGCCTCGCCACCCAATATGTCTTCAACTCTTCCAGAACCTGCATGCCCTCATAAATAGTTTCTCCTCCAGCGCAAGCTATATTCTCCAAAAACTGTCCAATCGAGTAAAAACCGTGGTAAACCTTCCCCACATTCGGGGCACCTCTGTCGCAATCCCTCATCAGCCCCACCACAACTTCTGAAATTGACACGGCCTTTGTCACTCTAACCCAAAACTCCGTGCTCAAAATATGGCACCTAATCTTAGCCCCCTGTGTCCTGCACGTAGGCTTGCCCATCCATTCTTTGAATTTGTCATCAAACATCACTCTAACCCAAAACTCCGTGCTCAAAATGTGGCACCTAATCTTAGCCCCCTCTGTCTTGTACATAGGCTGGCCCATCCATTCCTTGAATTTGTCATCAAACATCAAGCATTCCAGACTATCTTTCACATCTAATAACCTCTAGAGCATGATAAAATTTGTAGCAAACTAAGTCTCTCCGGGTTTCAAAAGCTGAAGTTGATAAATATTATTGAACATGGCTACACTCATGCTATGATTATTGACTAATTTCATAACTTCTTTTGCCTCTCGGACAAGTTTGGAGATAAATGTCAACCTACTCCAATCTTCAAACATCAAATCCAATATATGTGCAGCGCGTGGCGTCCTCGTGATAGAAGGGTGTTTTGCCACGAGCAACGAGGCTTCAGCCTGGTTCACTGAGGCAAAATCGGTAACAATCTACACCACATTCTCCACCCCTACCACAAGTACTTCCTTTTCCAACACCTTACAAATGTAGTCGCGACTTTCATTCGTCCACTACTGTCTTCTAACATGTCACCTTTTAGGGTGACAGCTAAAATATTTAGCAGAGGACTGGCATCTAGTGCTGTCCCTACCGCAAGTACTCCCTTTTCCAACACCTTACAAATGTAGTCGGCGTCCTTCATTCGTCCACTAGTGTCTTCTGCCGTTAGGAACATGTCACCTTTCGGGGTGACAGCTAAAATATTTAGCAAAGGACAGGCATCTACTGTTGTCCAGCTGTCTTGTGGCACCGGTGACATGAATGGTTTCCACATAACTTGTCAAATCTTTCTTCACATTCGCCTTGGTCTCTAATATGAGACGATTTCTCATTGCACTACGGATTGGTTGCTTGTAGGACACACCTATATCACGAGTCTTCTTCACCGCTGCCTTGAAATATGGGTCATCTAAAAGTATGAACGTCAATCCATTGGCGTAGAAAGCCGTGGCCTAG
The DNA here is from genome assembly GCA_037447655.1 of Zygnema cylindricum. Lineage (NCBI taxonomy): Eukaryota > Viridiplantae > Streptophyta > Zygnematophyceae > Zygnematales > Zygnemataceae > Zygnema > Zygnema cylindricum. The sequence goes on along the minus strand of JBBHKE010001354.1, from coordinate 5,215 downwards.
GCTAAATCTACCTCCTTCTTGTTTTGCACGCTAAATGCATTTTGTATTCTCCTCTAAACAATTTTACTTTTGTCCTCGGAACTGATGGAAAATTGCCCGTGAGTTCATCCTAGTCAAGGATTACACGTTTCTGAGCCGATTTTCCTTTTTCAGCCGCAATAATTTCCTCCTTCACCTCGACTGGACACATTGTGCAAACTCTAGTTCCTCCACTCTTGACATTTCCAATGAGATGATTTATGCTCCTAGTTGCTTGGGCGTTATATTCGAAATTACAGTAAATACAGACACATAATCGGTTGGCTATTAGAATCCTACCGTCTGGAGCCTACACGTGGTCTCACTCCTCTCCTCAAATTCTAGCCATGGTTGCTTCTTTCGAGGTCTGTAACTTCTTGGACAACGGCTTCAACGACAATTTCACGTCTACTGCCATGGTTTCATTGTCTACTGCCGTGGCGTCTTCCTTTAAGATTCGCTTTCAAGTTTTCATGGCGGCTTCTTTTCAAAATTTTGAAGAAGACGTTCGTACACATTTTAAACTTACAGCACGCAAATAGTGTGACGCTGCAACGTCTCTTTTCGAAATTTTCCGTACATGAACGATAAATTACGAACATTAACCGTGATATTTATGTTCAGTTTACCGGACATAAAAAACTAATATGTGCAACGTATATTTTCGTCAAATTCCATACATTTCCCGTGAAAAACCGGGCAGTTACCTTAAAATACTGTATAGTTTCCGTAGATTATTCATTTAGTTTACTGGACAGAAAGTACATCGCGTTTTTTTGCAATTTTTTCAAAAATCACGAATAATACGTAGAAATTGGGAAAAGTGAAAAGATCGCGCGATTAGAACAACTATGCTTAATAGCGATTCAAAGTCTACGTACATTGAAAGTATAATATACGTATTAAAATAGGGATACTCTTTTTGTAAGCATGATTTTGCTCCGTGCGAGCGCTTACATCAAGTACAAATTTGCGACGACGGTGAACCCTAGCTGGAAAACAAAAGAGTTTAACGTGGTAGCGTTTTGCTATAACTTGATTATAAACTATTGTAGTTTGTAGTTTCTGCTTCCAGTTGATGTTTCATTAGTGGGTAAATTGGTAAAGTTAGAGTTGTGTATCGGGTGATTTTTTATCGCGATACATTATCGGTTATCGAACAGCGAGGCCTCTCAATGTATCGCTCCGAAACCAACAAAAGTTATCGCATAAAATTATGGGTTTGGGGAGTTTCTTGTAAAAAGTTATGGAATTATGATACGGAATTGAAGCACGAAATGAGTACGGAGATATCGTGACTGGGGAGGGCGGGTTTTGGAAATGTTTTCACGATCCATTCCGTACCACAATACAGAGTTATTGTCGATAGTTATTCGCCCGATGAATATCTAAAATTCATCGCGATGTATTGGAAATCTATCTTTATAAATCGGATATGCATGGCGATAATTCTTTCACAGTGATATTGAACCACTATATAGATTGTCGGCAGAGGTCGCAAAAGTCAAAAAAAATCATACCCGAAACCGACCGTTTTTTTTTTCAAAATCTGAGTAACCGACGCACGACAGAGTTTTGTCACGCTCCAAAATTGTTAACCGTTAACCGACCGTCGTTTACGAAAAAAAAATTTAACCGAATCTTGATTTTTCGCGACTAACCGTGCCCGCCCGTAACCGAAAAAGTACAAAATTAATCAATGTACGACGGAATAAGCCAATAATTACAATTTGTCGCGTTCCCTAAGATTTGCGAGATGAATAGTTTACTACACCGCAAATCGTAATTAGAGTAATGAAAAAATTAGAGTATAAAAACTAAAAAAAACAATTAGAGTAATGAACTTTAATTTATGTGATAGAGCTTTTTCAACTATGAAATTTACTCTAATTTATTTAAGTACTCTAATTTGGCACGCTAATATCCTCAACTAAAAATAAGGTATTCGTACAAAATTTGGCAAAACGTACAGTTTATCGTCATTATGACGTTTGCACTACGCGGTTTGTTAAAACGCAGTTACATGATAACGACCTGTATTGAATCATTATTTGTACTTTTTTACTTAATAAAGTACAATTTTGCACGGTCAGAGGTCGTCCGTATTCCACACTATTTAAATGAAACTATATTATAATTAAAAACGCTAATTAAACTCTACCTGAAATATAATAATGAAAAAATTAGAATCGTTTACTAGATTTCATGTGATAGAGTCGAAAGTTTGAGCGACCGAATTAGAGTAATTTACTCTAATTACGATTCGCGGTGTACTGTGTCAGATTTGCGACGCTTTGTCGCGTTGCCTAAGATTTGCGAAATGAATACTGTACTACCGTGTCAGATTTGCGACGCTTTGTCGCGTTCCCTAAGATTTTCGAAATGAATAGTGTACTACCGTGTCAGATTTGCGACGCTAATCATGATGTCACGTACTTCCACGATGCCAAAGAGTACAAAGTACAAGAATGTTGGATTATAGGGACAGTACAAAATTTTCTTTTTTTTTTGGTTTTTTGGATGACCGACCGTAACCGACCGTTTTTTTTTTCCTGGTGAGTCAACCGACCGTAACCGCCCGACCCCCAAAATTTGGCAACGGAATCCGTTCCGGATCCGGCGCGGGCGGTCGGTTAACGGTCGGTCACGGTTTCGGTTGACCGTTTGCGACCTCTGATTGTCGGTATACATATTGGATATCGGGAAATGGCTACCGATACACAACAGTACATCGTGTAAGGCTATTACACCGCGAATCGCTATTAGCGTTAACAAATATTTAGTGTTAAAGAACAAATAGTGTGATTAACGCTAATTGGGAATTTGGAGATTTTCAAGGAAATGAGTCACTCTAATTTGGTTTTTAGGGTTTTTTTAATCACTCTATTTAAGAATTAGGGTAAAAATTTAGGGGCGCCGAATTAGCGTGATTATCGCTAATAGCGATTCGCGTGCAGTGTTAATGTTATTTTTGCCGCTTAAAACATCTTTTCTCCGTACACGCTTGTAGGATTTTTTTATCTGACGGTTTCGATTGAAAGCCAAGATTCTCACCTTCCGACTGGCGGTCTCCATGTGAAAATCGCACGTGTGTGTATATGGAGAAAAGATGTTTTAAGTGGCGAAAAGAAATGTCAACACTAATAGCGATACACGGTGTACTGTAGTTAAAAGGTTCTCGCGCCTGTGCGTAATCCCAATCCCGGGGTGAAATTATCAAATTATCATCTGTCGTGGAGCAACGAAATGTGGGCAACATCCTTTCTGCACACGTACAGTACCGGTTATTTAACGGATTTCATACGCGATTTGTACCTAATGACGTAAGCGTTTGCGCGAACCAAAATCCGAATATGCGAAAGTTTCCCTTTGAGAGGGGCATACCACGTGGGAGACGTTTTCTTCGATCCAATAATATTTCCGAGTCGTTTCATGTTCCTCGGATCCAAGAAATATCTGCACATGCCAGCGCGACGTGACGAACGCAAAGGCGTCAAATTCCACGTGGAACCTTTTGGTCGTTCAAAACGTTTTCGTGCGAACGTGGCGATGACGCGCGTTCTCGATAGAAGGATGCCTCGTCAAGCATCCTTCAAGCATAGATCAAAAGTATGAGTAATTGAATATATATAACGTGTTTTTGCTTTGCCCTTTTTCTAAAAGGGAAAAACAATCTAGTCGCATTCGTCTCTGGTGACAACGATAATTGATCGTCGACTTTTTTGTGTAAGATCTTGAGCCGTTGAGTGATTTGAGTTTTGATTGGCTTTGTCATGTTCCATTTTGATATAATGAAAAGAGACACGTGGTACAATCCTATTTGTTGTATTTCCCGTGGTTGTAGTGGTATGATAAAAGTCCAGACAAAATCGACGTCACGCCAAAATATCGTGTTATCAATACCGGTTGAGTAACGTACAATATCGTACGTCAAAATTTTGCGCGTGCGATTCCGTACATCACGCCGATTCGTCGTTTTGTCAATATTTGTACACGCCAAAATGTCGTGTTATGCATACCGGTTAAGTAATGTACAGTATCGTACTTTAAATTTTTGCGAGTGCAATCCCATCACATCACGCCACGTTGTCGTGTTCTCAGTGTCCGTACACTACTGTTATTTTAGTGTTGGCATGACGTACGATGTGTCGTGTTATCAATACCGGTACACGTAAAGTATCGCACTTTTAATTTTGGCGCATGCGATCTCGTCACATCAAGCCACATTGTCGTGTTCTCAATATTCGTACACTACACAGCGAATCGTAATTAGAGGAAATAACGCTAATTCGGTCTCCCTAACTTTCGACTCTATCACGTTAAATAGAGTAAATGATTCGAAATTTTTCATTATATTACTTAAGGTAGAGTTTAATTAGCGTAAAAATCCTATTATAGGTTTGTTTTAAATAGTGTGGAGTACGGACAACGTTTGACTGTGCAAAATTGTACTTTTACAATCACGCTCGAATGTGAAATTGCACTAAACAAAAAAAATCGCATCGAAAAAAAACCCGTTTGCATAGCTCCGTCCGTCGACAACATTCTCGCCCGTGTGAACATTTACATGAATTTACATGTGAAAAATTCTTAGTTAAACGACAACAGTATGAGTTGAGACAAATAGTATATATCTATGAGACAAATAGTACTAACATCATAATGACGTCAAAATATTCGGGCTGACGATTTTGGTATGTCTAAATAACTTAGTGTTCATAATTACAGCATGGATAATTATTGTCGACATAAACTAATATAGAGTACTTAAATAAAGTAGAATAAATTTCCTCTGTGAAAAGGTTCTATCACAATAATTAGCGTTTATAACTCTAATTGTTTTATTTTGTTTTTTTGCTCTAACTTTTTCTTTACTATAATTACGATTCGCGGTGTATCGTAATTTCAGTGTTGTCGTCACGTACGATGTTCGTACATGGTACGCACTGTACTGTACATGGTAAAGACCATGACGATGCCAAGTGGATGGTTTAATTCGCATTTCGTTCACGTAGGGGGTTTGATTAAGCGTAAAAGTTCACATAGATTTGAGCGTTCTATCTCAATCTAATGAACAATATGAATGAATGGACTGAATATATCATGTAGTATTAAATATTTTAATGTTAAATCTAGAATACACATTAAACAATTAGCATTATTCAACCATTATTAGTTTAAAGAGAATGCTAATGGT